>OZ024916.1:60409986-60777486 GCA_964017125.1 Flabesymbios commensalis | reverse complement strand
TCAATCAATCAATCAATCAATCAAGCAATCAAGCAATCAATCAAGCAATCAAGCAATCAATCAATCAATCAATAAATCAAACTTATATAGCGTCTATATCCTCATCGGATCAAGCTCAGAGGCGCACAAATCCTTATCCTGATCATGTGTCTTAATCGAGGCCAAAGCAGGTTCGTCAGCAGGGTTCCCTGCAACCTTGGTAAGGTGGGAAAGACAGATCAAATAGGTAAGATTTACCAAATTTCTGGAATGTTAAAATTGTTTCGGCATTACGTATTGGCACAGGCAGGACGTTCTATAAGGCTGACCCAGTCTTAGTTTTCATACGAGGAACAACAAATCTATTCGAATTTGTGGAGCTTAGATATTTTGAGCATTTCGGACGAACAAGTAAGTCAGCCAGATATGCAGGTTTGTTGACTTTTAGGATCGGAAAGTTATTGTGCATATTTAAAAGGAATACGAAACTTGACAGGACACCAATGTAATCGTTTTGGAATAGGAATGGAACGACTAAAACGTGGGGTCTTGGTTACCACTCTTTCAAGGCAGTTCTGAGCGCATTGTAATCTACCGATATCCTTGTGTGGCATATTGTGAAAAAGTGAGGTACAATGATTTAGCTACTGGCCAGTGCTTGGCAAGATCTAAGGGAACTTTTTTCGAATTCGACGCAGGTCACGGATATGATAGAAGCATATCCTTTAGGATATGTGTTCCCAGAAATTCAAGCTACAGTCGAGTACTACACCAAGATTTTTGGCTGATGCAGATGGATTTGTATCTTGACCTAGAATATTTAAACATAGGAAGTTATTTAAGATTTGTTTCTCGCGGAAGTCTGAATCCAATGAAAAGAAATTCTGTCTTACTAGGATTAAGCTTCAGCTTAGACCCTGTGATCCAGGCCGACACGGCTATTACAAAATGTTGCAACTTCTCTATAGATTCCTTAGCGTTCGAAACGGACAGAGGCATGTAAATTTGAGTATCATCGGCATAAATTTGAGCCTGTCCAGATAATACATACCTATCTGAAAGTCTCTTTGTTAATGTAGCATGGTCAATGGTGTCGAAAGCGGACGACAAGTCAAGAAAGGTCAGAGCTATAACCTCACCAGTGTCCATACTAATAACGTTATGTTACGTTTTTTCAGCACGTTATTTCAGCAGCACTGATGCTGTAGAAGTGTTTTCTGTAGGCTGATTGCAGGATACATGGCTATTTTTTATATGAGCTTGCAGCCGAATTGCAACCTCCTTTTTTGGATTTTTTTTGGAAATTAAACTCAAATTGGATACAAGCCTGTAATTTTTCAGTTCGTTTTTATGAAGAGATGTTTTTTAAGTAGAGGTCCTATATGAGGTCTTTGAAATTTTGAGAAAATGTACAAGTTTCCATTGAATTGTTAATTATATCAGAGATGGAACTGGGAGTTATTAATATATCAGGACAATTTTTCAGCAGGCTTGTAGGAATGGGGTTCAGGTCTCATGATTTTGACGATGAGCTTTAAATAAGCTTAAATTTCATGTTCCGTCGCGCGTTGAAAAACGTTCATTTTTGATCTAATTTCTTTTTTTTGCACTAAGGGAATATTCTGTACTTAATCTGAAAATTTGGTACGAGTATTTTCTATTTTATCAAAAAAATATTTAGAGAAATTGTCACAACGTGATTTTACTGATGTGAATTCTGGCACAGCCTGCGGTGGAATTCTATGCAGAATGTTCTTCATGGCCTTCTATAGACGACGAGGGTTATTCGAATTTCCTGAAATAACATCAGATAAATAGTTCGATTTAGCTTTTATCATCATTATGTTACACCTGTGGCACTGATGTTTGTAACTAGAACTATCTAGATGTGTGCAAGATCTGCGACATGTGCGTTCGAGATTGTGGCTAAGGGTTTTAGCCTTCCTTATTTTTTAATCATTCATGGAGTGGTTTTCTGGGTAGAGTCTTTGAACTTACAGGAGAGTATTTGTCTAAAATGTAGCTAAGGACAGAAACATACTATTGACATAGTGCTGAGAGATATTCCTCTGATTTCTTTATCAGGTCCGAATTGAGAATATC
The DNA here is from genome assembly GCA_964017125.1 of Flabesymbios commensalis. Classification (NCBI taxonomy): domain Eukaryota; kingdom Metazoa; phylum Annelida; class Polychaeta; order Terebellida; family Flabelligeridae; genus Flabesymbios; species Flabesymbios commensalis. The sequence goes on along the minus strand of OZ024916.1, from coordinate 60,775,404 downwards.
TGAATGAAACGATTGGTAGTAAATATTGTTTAATTTTCGGAACGATATTTTGTCCTTGTTTCATTTCGTCTTACAGCTGTCAATCTCTGATATGACCGCGAGATGGTCTGAAATGCATACTGCCGAAAAAACTGATTTGATAGAATCAGAAATGCATTTGGTGATCAAAAGATCTAGAGTTGGAAAATTAACATTCTGCTTGAGATCGAAACATGTGAGGATTTCATAGAATTTATTTATTGTCAATTTTAGTTATCTAGATGTAAGTTGAAATTTCCCAATATATACAAATTGTCATGGAGTGGAATAATATTCTCTAGTAAATCTTGAAATTCATCCAAAAAAATGGCATGTACCGTTTTGAAGCCTATACAGACAGACAACGAAACCACTGAACGAATTGTTTCTGTTAGGTGCAGAGATCGCTTCGATTTTTTTAACTGATGGCAGAGGATGAATATCGGTTTTTAATTGTTCAGAACTAAAATGCCTACACCTCCTCCTGCCCGCTGATCTGCACGAGGTTCATAAAAAAACGAGTAGCATAAGGTGACATATCAGCTGTCGTGGATAGCGTTCATCATATTTTATTAACCATGTTTCTGTCACTGCCACAGTGTCTAGATGTTTCGATGTTACATATTCGGCGAGGGGGGCCTGCAGAAAATATGATCATGCCAACAAAATGCCTATAGTTTTATACAATTTAAGGGTCTTTTATTGTTTTTTGGCTATTCGGAACGAATTTTTCACAAATGCAAGTGTTTAACATGGAATATCTCTTGGAAATTACTTACCCCCGAGTAATTTTGTAGCGCAATTGTTGTGTACAACGGAATTTATTCATAAACAGACATGAACTCAATATAAAAAGTCTCACGTCATCTGGTCAACCCAACTCATCCAATTGTGGTGCCATACCATCCAATTCATTTGATATAAGCAGAGACGGCTGCAAAGTCGCAATATTTTGAGGTTGTTAAAATATTTGTAAACCTTAAATTTGAACTGCTATTTAAAACCAAAACAATCACCCATGAAATGTATTAATTATCTGTGTCAACGCTCATAGTTTAACAACAAAACATTGAACACATGTTAAGCAGTGCTTGATAATCATGCCCCCCCCCCCCCTACCGCATCTGTGGACAATGCTACATCTATTTTAAATACAATAAAATGTGTTACATGTTGTCCGTATTCATCTCAGCAACATTATAATTTCGGTCAACTCAACAACGTTTCGGAGTTGACCAGTCAACTCAGAAACGTCGCTGAGTTGACTAAATTTAGCTTTCCGTCTCACTGATGTAATTAAGACTAAAAACGTAACGTAAATATAATATGCAGTTCAAAAAGTTGTTTTTGATTAAATTAGATTGAGAGAGTATTCGCTTATGTAGACATTTTCACAACAATAAAACTCAAAAACATTTCCGAGTGTACTGAATTCTGCTTTCTGTCACATTATTGTAATTAAAACTGAATTTTTAAATCCATCGATGTAAAATGCAGTTAAAAAAGCTGCTTTTGATTACATTAGAGTGAGAGAAAAATTTTATAAGTTGATTACAGAAATAAAACTACAAAATAACATTGGGCTGAATTTCTGAAACAAATTTACCCTCATTATATTGGCATGCATATGTATTGTATGATGGCCTTCAAAAGAAATGTTCAGCAGCTTTTAGGCCGCCTACAATTTCTAGTATTCCTATGTGTAATTTTGGGCCAAGGTTGGTGAAGAAAACTAGGATTATTATTGTTTATAAAGTATTCTAACCACAAACGATTCTACGTATTATGACACTGATGCTAATTTAATAGCATCATATGACAAATGATTAATGATATATAAATATCAATACAGTTTTTTCAACTTTGAAAAAATATGTTTATGTCGCGTGAAAAGCAAGATAACTGAAACAAACATTTTTTTATCTATCATATATTTGCTGATTATTATTACTCTGACGATCATTACTCTGACACGTACAGTATTCACTCATGTATAAGTACATGTATTATTGTAAATGTGATAATGTTGATTATTGCATTTAATGTCACCTGGTGACTGTTCATTTATTTTCTGGTGATTAATTCGGAATCTAGCTGACTGATTGAGTTTTGTTATCATCCCATTGAAACAAATGTAAATTAGCTTAATTCCTCAGGCCGATTTCAAAATCGTTCTACCTCAACCTCTGTAGACCTGTCATACAGATACATACAGTCTCTCTAACATGGTGTCATGCGTGATACTCTCTCTAACATTGTGTCCTGCTTTCTAACGAGCCGTCAACAAGCGCATTTGACGACCAGTAATTCACAGTTTTCGCATATTTACATATGCTAGAAGTGTTTAATTTTTTTTATTAGATATTTTATGAATATCTGTTGTACCACCTTGCAAACACATGTACGAATTGGAATCGATTTGCTGTGTTTCTAAGGTGAAATAGATGCCTGTTCACTAGATATCGGCATGAAAATTGACACTTTTGTTGATTTTATTTCACCATGGATAAACCTGCCACGCCAAAAAATCGTCTGAATATACATTGTTGTCGAATACATCAAATCGATATCCCACCTGCTCAAATATTATCCTCTAAATCTTCGATATCCAGCAAAGGATTAGCTGAAATGGTCCTGCTTTCTAACAGCAAATAGTAGCGTACAGTTGTTTTGGCAAATAAGTATAAATTGGCAAGTATTCTTACCATCTATATTAATCATTCAACGCGGACAGAAGAAGCTGACACCATTAAGATGGTTTACAGCATGGTGGCGCCAGAATATATGAGCACGAGCTACAAAGAGAGCCAAAATTAAATTACGCATCCACGAGTCATGGTGGAAAGGCAAGGTTCTGTATCATGGGATGGCAACTATTATTCCATATAAAGCCAAAAGGCGGTATCTGCGCACATGTAAAGTGAGCAGATACTGAATTTTAGCTTTGCAGAATAGTAATGTGTTCTAATGGATATGTAAACCGTGATAAAATACATTTTAAAATAGTCTACTTAACTTAATTAAATTGCAGATTTAAAAATAGGTTAGGTCAAGTTATATAGGTGTCGCTATAACAACTTATCAGTAGTTAAATCGACTTAAGCCTACTTATAAAGACATAAATTGTCAAATCCACCTAGCAAGCTATAAGTCGTTCTAACGACTTATAAGTCGTTAAATCGACTTACTATAAGTCGTTATGACGACTTATCAGTCTTGTAAGTCGATATAACGACTTATACTAAGTAGATTTAACGACTTATACTGAGTCGATTTAACGACTTATAAGTCGTTATAAAGACTTCTACTGAATCGATTTAACTACTTATAAGTCGTTATAACGAGATAAAAAAATTGTCATTTCGTTTCAACTCTTCCGTATATGTGCTTGCGGCGTTTGCAAGTCAAAGCGGGGACAACTTCAATGTTGTGCCAGCTGTCGAGATGCTGGCCCAGTATTGAAAGTGTTGGCTGAATTTCTCTGTCAGCGGGTTTGTTGGCTTAGGCTAGGAGTCATAATAAAAAAATATCACACATTCGCAACCTCCAGCAAAGTATACATAGGGGGCCTACTTACAGGTAGGCCCACCTGTGGTATAAGCCTATTCTGTGAAGCTCAAAAACCTTGACCTAATACAATGAAGTATGGGGAGGGGCTCTTACATAACATTATTTTCACCGAGTAGTCATTCCGGTGACGTTACTGCGTTCCACAGAATAGGCCTAGGTGGAGTATTTTTTAAAATAATACCCTGGATAGGCTCTTTATGAAATAAATAATATATTACAAAATCTAGACTAGGCCTAATCAAATTAGACATTTTCAGCGTGCCACCGATCCACTGGTCACACGACTTTGTAGCAACGTTGAATCAACGTCAATGCATCTTATGTCACAGCAGATCCATCGGTGATGAATATCATTATCTTTTCGAATGTGGGCACTTTTATTAAGCTGCTACTTTTATAATAGACCTTCAACATTTAAAATGCATGAATTAATCTCAAGCTTCAATGATTCATAATATTTACCTATGACGGCCTCCTTTCCTTAGGACGTTGGTTATGATGCGCATGCGGGTGGGTCTACAACATGTGCTCAACGATCCAGTCGGTTTAATTTACACTCCAGTCATATTAAGTTTAATTTGTATGTATTTTACACAATACTGGTTGCCGCCCCGTGTGCGCATCAGTTGTCGTAGTATTATTATACATGTACTGGTGATATACAACCTTTTTCAAATTTTCAATACTTAACTGTAACAGTTATATCGTGATATTGTTGTATTGAGCAGATCGCTTAGAAAGCAGGACCTACTTGCTCAATGTATTGTTAGAAAGCAGGACAATGATGGCTAGAAAGCAGGACCTTTTCTGATAATACTTTGCTGGATATAGTAGATTTGGAAGATAATATTTGAGCAGGTGGGATATCGATTTGATGTATTCGACAACAATGTATATTCAGACGATTTTTTGGCGTGGTAGGTTTATCCATGTTGAAATAAAATCAAAAAAAGTGTCAATTTTCATGCCGATATCTAGTGAACAGGCATCTATTTCACCTTAGAAACACAGCAGATCGATTCCAATTCGTACATGTGTTTGCAAGGTTGTACAACAGTTATTCATAAAATATCTAATAATAAAATTAAACACTTTTAGCATATGTAAATATGCGAAAACTGTGAATTACTGGTCGTCATATGCGCTTGTTGACGGCTCGTTAGGAAGCAGGACATCATGTTAGAGAGAGTATCACGCATGACACCATGTTAGAGAGAGTATCAGCATGACAGGTCTACAGAGGGTGTACCTATTAAACATCTAGTGCATATCAGGATAAAGCTCGAAATATCCTTGTCCAAAAACAGGCCCGCTATGGGTATGCTTACCAGACATATTTTTTCCCTGGCAAGCCCGGCTAATTTTATTTATGGCCGGGTATTGGCCAAGGTTCTTAGTCACGTGACCATCATGCCTGTGCTATTGAGGCCAGTGAATAATTTTCTGGGTCAAGTCATAGGAAATGCGTCAGAGGGGAAATACAATACTGTGAACAACCCTTCACCCGGGGAAGTGATTTTTCAAAAATGTCTGAATTCGGGGATTACCCTATTTTCATTTAAAAATAGCAACAAGTCACAAACATTCGCCACTGGGGCATACCAGAGGCTACATGAAGCTCGGCCACGCCGCGTAGTGTAGCTCTGGGAACCAGAGTAACATATTTTGAGTCACGCCCTTTAGCGTGTGAAGATGAAACCACAATTCAAACTGGGCTAAAATCTCTACCCTTTTTGATATACAGATAGTCCGAGCTAGGGCTTATATAAAAATGACCTAACCTTGTTTTGTTACATATACAATGTTTTTTGATGCTTCTTATAGATTTTTTTGTGCTGAATTCAAATCCGATGAGTACCAGCTTGGAAAGTTAGAGCATTTTTGCATATTCAACAAATGAAGCTGGGAACAAGTGTAATACCTCATTTTTATGTGATTTTGACTGGGCAATCAATTTCTGATAAAAATACTTTGATTATTAAAGGTCATCTTCAAGGTCAAAAGGTCAATTTCAGGGTCAAGTAAGCGAAAATATCATTTTTAACAAGTAACGCTAGACACATGTGTTATACCTCTTTTTCATGGGATTTTGACCGGAAAATTCATTTATAGTATTATTTGGGGGATTCAAGGTCATCTTCAAGGTCATAAGGTTAATTCCAAGGTCAAAATATAAAAAAAAAAAAATTTTAGGGAAGGAAAATAGGAATAAGTGTAATACGTCTTTTTCATGTGATGTTGACCACTTTTTCGTGTCCTTTTGATTATATAAACTATTTACTGTACTATTTTGATGACAGTTAATTCCAAGGTCAAAATATAAACAAAATCATTAATTTGAGGAAAGAAAAATGGGAAGAAGTGTGATACGTCTTTGTCATGTGATGTTGACCACTTTTTCGTGTCATTTTGATTATATAAACTATTTTGATGATAAAAGGTCATATTCAAGATCGAAGGTGAATTCCAAGGTCAAGTGAAAGAAAATATGATTTTTAACTAATAAAACTAGGAACATGTGTAATACCTCTTTTTCGTGTGATTTTGACTGAAAAAAACATTTCTTATATTACTTAGTCATTTGAGGTCACCCTCAAGGTCAAGTGAAAGAAAATATGATTTTTAACTAATAAAACTAGGAACATGTGTAATACCTCTTTTTCGTGTGATTTTGACTGAAAAAAACATTTCTTATATTACTTAGTCATTTGAGGTCACCCTCAAGGTCACCCTCAAGGTCAAATGGTCAATTTCAAGTTAAAATATGATTTTTAGCATATTTGCAAAACTTTGGAGAACGTATAATACCTAGCTTAGATGTGATTTTGATTGGATAATCTAATTCTGTTGGCCCTAAATGATTAAACATGCTCATGGTGAAAAGATCAGGCGACAAGAAGGCCTTAAAGGGAAACTGAGAAGCATTAGAGAGCGACGGAAAACTTTAAATGTTGATGAGGAGGCGTTCAAGGGTAATGAGAAGGTGTAGGATAATGAGAAGGCACTAAATGGCGATGGGAAGGCATATTAAAGGGCAATGAGGAGGCATTAAAGGGCGACGGAAAGTGAGACTTGCTGTATTAAATAGGTGGCAGAGGGACATTAAGGGGTTATGGAGAGGCGTTAAAAGGCTACCAGAAAGCACTAAATGACAATGGGAATGCGTCAAAGGGCGATGGAGAAGCATTGAAGGGTGATGGAAACACACTCCCGTCGCACTTTAACAATTTTTGTCATCGTCCTTTATGCGTTTCCGTAGGGCTTTTAGTTTAATGTCTCGATGCAATTGAAGGCCTTTTCATTGCCCTTAAACGCCTCTTCTTCACCCTGGAAGCAGTTTTAGTTTAACACCTTTTAGCGCCTCCTCATCGCATTTACCGCCTTCCCATCGTCATTTAGCGTATTTCCATCGACATTTAACTCTTTTTCCTCGCCTTTTTTAGCCTTTCCATCGCCCTCTGACCTTTCTCAGTTGCCATTTAAAGCTTCCTCGTCACCCTTTAGTGACTCTCTGTCGTTTTTAACTCCTTATCTTTGCCCTAAACACCTATCCATCTCATTTTAACGCCTCCCTATTGCCCTTTAAAGGGACTGGCCCAGGCTAAAATCATCAAAAAATCTGTGATTTTATTTTGGGTTCTTAAAGCTGCATAACTGTTTTGTTTATTTTATTCAAACGATTAATCCATGGAAAATGGTGTTTTCTTTTTTTCTTTTACTGCTCGGTTACTGAGTTATTAAGGATTTAAGTTTTTTTTTTTTAAATTGTTGCCCCACCAAAACAAACCTGATCACAGCGGAGTAAGACATACTGTCTATATAATCAGGACATTAAAAGTACCAAGTGGCAGATAACGGTCATCATGGAAAAAAAAGAGAGGAAGACATGTAAACATGTACATAGACTAGAACTGCAAATTTTTATAATTTTTGTGCTGCGCATTCACCAGTTAGGCTAGATATAGACGACGAAATTCCCGCATTTTCTATTTTTGACATGGTTGTCAATAATTAGAAATCAGGCGTTTTGCCCGAGGAGCTCTACATTCTTAGCTGTGGAAAAGGCCGACCATAATGAGGATCCCTCATAATCAACAGCTCAGTCACACCTGACTGATTATAGCACCATAGGTCTACCATGATAATTGTTCTGTACTTGATCAACAATAACTCTCCATTCCCGGCTTAGAATGTAGTGGTCGGGCAAAGCAAATAATGTAGTGGTGCGTTTTAATAATTTTTATTGAGGGTCTTCAAGAATGCTACACCCACTCCCCCGCTTTTGCCCCTATGACTAAAGGTAGATGACTATTAAATGGATGACTAATAATGCATGGATATAGCCGCGCTTATAAACCTAGCACCCATTGCATACCAGCATTCAGTTAATATGTTGAAAATTGTACAGCATTATTATCTTTGGTTATTAAAGGGACTCAATCAGGCTAAAATCGTCAAAAATCGGTGACTTTATTTTGGCTTCTTAATATAACCATATGATGTAAACATGTCCATAGACTAGAATTGCAATTTTTTTTTAATTTTTGTGCTGCGCATTTACCAGTTAGGGACGCACCATTTGATTTCTGGGGGGGGGGGCCTAGACTATTTTTGAAAAAAAATGTTTGTTTTCAAATTTCTGTAAAAAAAAATATATGCTGAAAACTTGTACATAAAAAAATAATATGTTGAAAGATTGTGCCAAAAAAAATTGTTGATAATTTTAATTGTTGATAATTTTTGAAGAGGCTCATCAAAGTGGAATTTAAAATAAACGACTTACAAGGAATAATTGGAGCGCAAAATATTTCTAGGAAAATTCTCAAGATCGCTACAAGTTATTATTTAACAGTGAAATTGGACGCGGCTTTACTGATGTATTTTTTGTTTGTTTCTGGTCGGCTCTTTGTCTATTAAAGAATGTGATATTTTTCTATTTTTTTGCGAATGTTTAGAGCGGGTTCGGGTATTTCCGAACACCCAAGCCTCTGCACTTGATGTCTGGTGTACCCATTTGTCTATCAGCTCCCCACGTGACATCCGTTGATGAATGAAACTATGATTGATGACGTAATTAACCACGTACACGGCCATTCATGAATCTGAAAGTTGTACAGGAAGTTGTAGTACCCAAGGTAACGGCGGGTATACCCGAAATAGAGGGGGTAATGTCGAACACCAAGTAGGGTATAATCGAACACCCACCCATTTTTTAATCTAAAGAGAAAATAACCAGTCTAGAAGCAGGAACATACGCAGTATACTCAAATATGATACAAATAGGAACAATGTCAATTGTAATTCGTCCACAAAAAAAATATAAAACAAAAAAATATTAGGAAATGCCACTGTTCGAGATTACCCGAATCTATTGAAATCTGAGATTTTTTTTCATAGTTTCCTTCATATTACTTTTCAAACCCGCATAGTAACGTCACAACCGTTTGCAGGCCTACAGATCGCTCCATTGATGTATTTCCTTTCGAAATGACGCATTCGCTGTGAAACTGTGGTGTAGGCCCTATAGGCCTAGTGTTCGTAATTAGACGAAACCAAATTAATTGATGGGTCTATTTCCGAACACGTCCCAAATGATAAGGCTATCATGACCATAGATTTCCCCTATATCTATGATCATGACCATTGCCTGGTGAGCCCTGCCAATTTCATTAATGGCCGGATATTGGCCAAGGTTCTTAGTCACGTGACCATCATGCCTGTGCTATTGAGGCCAGTGAATAATTTTCTGGGTCAAGTCATAGGAAATGCGTCAAAGGGGAAATACAATACTGTGAACAACTCTTCATCTGGGGAAGTGACCTTTAAAAAATGTCTGAAATCGGGGATTACCCTATTTTCATCTAAAAATAGCAACAAGTCACAAACATTCGCCACTGGGGCATACCAGAGGCTACATGAAGCTCGGCCACGCCGCGTAGTGTGGCTCTGGGAACCAGAGTATCATGACCAAAAATTGTTTTTTGATGTTTTTATATCTAGGAGGTGCATTGCAAGGTACATTTTCCCATATAAATAATAATTCCAGGATTGATAATACATATCATAAATAGACCATTACCTTCCGTGTAATTACCTTCATTTTCAAAGACTTGTCTACTTTACGACATTTGAAAGTGACTTTTTAAAATAGCAAAATTAATGGATATGAAATTGGTCCATGATAACGGTGCATGACAGAACAGTAACGCACAACGGGCAGCTCTGCCTGACAAAATGTATTTATGTCTAGCCAGCAACGGGATGAAATATATTAGCAATGTTCGGAAATACACCCCCGTTCAGAAATACCCGAACCTGCTCTACCACATAGTATTCAAGTCATAGTTGCTTGCGTCCTAGTTTGAAGACAACAGATTATGCTGCTTCTAGAATGAAAGGTGAGTCAAAATAAATATTTATTAAGTAGACCTATTTGGTTATCAAAGCTTCACAGAAGGTATACCGTATTGAAGGTCATGAGTATGAGTAGGCCTACCACTTACACTGGTATCCGGTACTAGGTTTCAGGAGAGTATTAAATTTCAAACACTAGTATAAACGGCATGTTGCACATTAAAAAAAAATCACCATGACTACTAGATCCTTGTATATCACCAACAATTCTCAGGGCTGAAGAAGCAGGTCAGGCATGTGTGTCCCCTTTAATACAGCCGCAGTTACTGTATGTATGTCAGAGACTGACCTTCATCAAGGTCAGTGCATGACATATGTCAACATACTTGATTAAATATGAACTGTCACAAAAAAAATGTTTTATTTTTTTTCCAGGGACAAAAAAAATGTTTGTTTCAAGGTCGGTGCTAAAAAAAAAAATTGTGTGCTAATTTTTCAGAAAAAACAAACATAACTGAAAGTAATAATCTAGGCCCCCCCCCCCCCAGAAATCAAATGGTGCGTCCAATAGACTAGATATAAAGACGAAATTCCCGATTTCTAATTTCGGACATGCATGTCCAAAATAAGAAATACGGGAATTTCGCCTCTATATCTCGCTTAACTGGTAAATGCGCAGCACAAAAATTAAAAAACTTTTGCAGTTCTAGTCTATGGACATGTTTACATCATATGGTTATATTAAGAAGCCAAAAAAATCACCGATTTTTTTACGATTTTAGCCTGATTGAGTCCCTTTAACTTTGATTGAAGGGAACTGGTCGAGACGACGTCTGCGAAGCCCGTCAACCATATTAGTAAATTAGAAATATATAATAAAATTATAAGCTGTAGCATTGATGTAGGCTGACATCGCCATAGTTTAACCCTTTAACCGCCAAATTATTCAATTTGAATTTTCACCCACTTGAAGTTGTGTCTCGCTGACGCGATCCACAACTTCAAGTGAGTGAAACTTATTCAGATTTGACAAAATAGAGGTCATCTCTTTTCAAATCTTGCTGGTTGATGTCACATTTTATCTTAAACATCTTTACAGTGTGGTACTTAATGTGCTAATAAAAAAAACCCCGAATATATGCGGCACCGGCGGTTAAAGGGTTAAACGGTTTTTTACAATGGACATCGTCGTGTGGTCACTTGGATTAACTCTTCACGAGAGATTTCAACAATGTTTTTATATTTAAGTGAATACTTTACTGTTTTGTCGTTCTCAGACAATTTCAAGTTTTAAATTTGGTAACAAATGTAGGTATAGTTTGCATAACTTTCAACTGATGCTTAGCGGTGACATATCAATATATTAGGAGGAGAATAATGACATGTTTGATTCGCCTTCAAAACTGTACATAACGTGTACAGGAAACGTCCTAGGAAACAAGGGTGTCCAGCCAACACAGTTCGTTGATCCGATATTGGCCTATTGCTGGGCCAGTGTCGCAGATGGTAGCCCAACAGTGGGCCAATATTGGATCAGCATCTTGTGTTTTCAAGATGGTATAGATATTATATAATAGGAGGGACGCTCCCCGCGATAGTAAACTGTTTGCACAGCAATGAGGCACGGCTACTAATTGCAGCTGCAATTAGCGTTACACACCCCACACAACGACAAGCTTGATCTTATCTGCCAAATAAAAAGTGGTCGTTATTATATCTCAGATTTTCGATAGTAAACAATAATATAATATCAAATATAATTTCATACTAATTTTTAGAATATAGATTCGAATTATAAGGATACCTTTGTTATCCCATCACCCAAATCGCAGATAATAAGTAGAATCGCGCAGGATGGAATTTTTTGTTAGGTTCAGTAAGATCGTTTGTGATTTAAAGGGTGGCCCAGTTAACGAGACGCTATTGAAACAATGTACAATGTTTATATATGTGTACAAACCTATGTCTCTTGAACCGACATTCTTGAACACAATATGAATAAATAAAACAAAGTAGATGATATTAAATTGCAGTTGTTGTTATTTACAGTTTGTTACGGTATGTCATTAATATTAATAAGAATTTTTTAAATAATTTTAATCACACGTAATCGTGACTGTGATCACGAAATATGATTGATGTAATCGTAATTATAATCGTAATAAAAAAAATGAGAGTAATCGAAATCGTAATCGATATTTTTTGATGACAAGTAATCGTAATCATAATCGTAATTGATAATTATAATGACGAATTATCGTAATCATAATCGTAATAAAAAAATAAAAATGACATGTAATCATAGCCATAATCGTAATCATCAATTTTAATCGACCCCAAACCTGTCTCCCAGCCTATAACAGGTATATGACTAAACATCCCCGTGGAGAATAACTAACTTATACCTACCTTTATGTAGTGCACACAATTTGGTTTCCCTAAATCTTCATAGCTGTATCAGCCGGGTAAAAATAACTAGTATCTGGTACAATATAAACCTTGGTAAGAGATAAATACATTTATCTTATACCAAGGTTTCCCTCTAGTTCTTATTACTGTTACTGTTTAGCGCTGCAACACATTCAAGTAGAGTACGGTAACCTAATTCTGTAATTACCATAATTCAACTGTATTCTGATTACTATTATTTATGTTACCATGGTTACTACAGTTTAATGGTTTACAAAACGTGTACGTGTTTGTAGGGCTTAATAATAATAAGCCTATAATGACAACCATTATTATGTAAACTAGTCTCTTATTGGCACAAGAACACCTTGAACTTGAACTTGACAGTGTTTTGAGTGACCCATCAGGACTGTGTGGAGGAGGGTCTAACACACCCCTTTTTTGCCAAATTATTTAAAAAGTGCACTAATAGACGGGTCGATATACCACATGACCCCAAACAAACTAAAACAAAAGGTTTCTCAACGGGTTTTCTATTCTACTGGATATAGTCAATGACTAACAAAAAATTCTATCAAAATTTGACTCATATAAGTCCGGAAATCCAAGATGGCCGCCATTAGCCATAAAAATCGGTAAAACCATCATAATTTGCCCAAAATTTTACATTCTTGTTTATAATCCATGTTTTTAAGAGTTGGAGAACTTATTAGTTACAATAACATTCTGGAACTGTAAAAAATCTATGATGACGGTTGGACTCGAGGGCAGAAACCAAGGTCAAAGGTCAAGTTAAAGGTAAAATAGGATTTTTCAACAAATACAGGTAGGAACAAGTGTAATACCTTATATTTGTGTAATTTTGACTAGAAAATCAATTCCTTATGTTATTTTCATGATTCAAGGTCATCTTCAATGTCAAAAGGTAAACTTCAAGGTCAAGTAATTGAAAATTTTATTTTTACCAAATGAAGCCCAGATCATGTGTAATACCTCATTTTTTTGGGGATTTTGACTGGTAAGTCATTCTATGGTATTATGTTTGTGATTCAAGGTGAACTTCAAGATAAAAAAGGAAATTCCAAGGTCAAAATGTAAAAAAGTATCATTTTTTGAAGATTGAAGGTCTGCAATGTCAAAACGTCAATTTTAATTTTAAGAGACCAACGCATGATTTTTAATAAGTAATAGCAAGTGTAATATTACCTATTTTCGTGTATAAAGAGATGACCGAGCCAACCTAGCCTACTGGAAATCCATTTCTGGTATAGGCGGGTCAATTTATGCAAACATCCAGTGGTTTTGTCACCTATGGGATGTACTTCATAGCCTTTTTCAAAATCTGACTACCGGAAGGGTGTTAAATCCAAGATGGCCGCCAAGGACCAGAAGGAAATTGCTATGAATGATGTAGTGATGATGTATGAATGATGTAGTGTATATAACTGCTGTTATATGTTTACTCAAAGTATTAAATGTCGTAATATTCACTGGCACAATGTCCTGATGTCCGAATAATAACCATACTACAAGTTGCATGTATCTGTATAGTGATGTGGATATAACTTGTACAACGTTCTTGGATATAGGTCTACAACAGTTATTCCGACCTTTTTAAATATAATTTACTCGAATATTTGTGACTCATCACAAAAAACAGCAGTTGATTCATATTGTTTAAATTGTCTTGAGGATATTTTCTAAATGCAATATGTTTGTCCTTCTTAAATATATATTTTAGACCATACATGCCACAGTAACTTTGTCATGGAAACAGTGTCGAATATCCATTGACTGGGAGATGTATCATGAATAATAAGTGACATTCAAGGAATAATTGTACATTGTGTTTACATCATTTATTTTATTTAGATTTTTTATCAAGCTAAAGCATGTGTGTACACCCCCCCCCCCCTCTCTTCACATAAAAATCAACCTTGAATGCTAAGCTCTTGGTGTATACTCCACCCCTCTAAATTTCCGGGGAGGTGCAAAACATATATGCCGCAAATTAGAGAACGAAAAATACCTCGTTCAGGTGTGATATTTATTGGATAATCTAATTCTGGTAAAGATTAAGCATGCTCAAGGTGAAAAAATCAAATAACCTTTGTAAAAACTTCATTTTTAGAAAATAACAAGGCTTTACAAGTTAAAGGCGGTAAATAGCAATGGGAAGGCATTGAAAGGCGATAAAGAGGCTTTAATGGATGATGGAGAGGCGTTTGAGAGCGACGTGAAGGCGTTAAATGACGACGGAGATGCGTTAAAAAAGGCAAAGGGCGAAGAGGAAGCGTTAAATGACAATGTGAAGGTGTGCAAGGGCGGCAAGGAAGCGTTAAAGGGTGACACAGATGCCTTAAGTGGCGATGAAAAAGCGTTAAAGAGCGATGAAGAGGCGTTAAAGTGTGACGGGGCTCGTTTAAGGGCAATGGGGTGATGTGAGAGGGCGATAAAGATGTGTTAAAGGGTAATGGAGAGGCGCTAAGGGGTGATGGAAAGGCCCTCATTTACAATGAAGAGGAGTCGAAGGCCGACACATACAGATGCATAAAGGGCGACGAACCGATGTTAAAGTGCAAAGTGGGTGCCTTAAAAGATGATAAGTAGGAAATAAGGCGTGATGTGGTGCTAAAGCGCGACAACAAAGGTGTTAAATGGCAATGGTAAGCCCTAAAATGTGTTAAAATGCGATGGGGAGGCGTCAAAATGTAAAGAGTAAGTGTTAGAGGGTGACGGAGAGGGGTTAAATGGCGGTGTGAAAGTGTTGAAGGGCGATTGGAAGACGTAATAGAGAGCCTCTGGCGGCGTTCCATAGCGACGGTAAAGCGTTCAAGGACGATGGGAAGGAACAAGAACATTGTATCCAGTCAAAAATAGATAATTAACCTTATAGCCACAAATATGATAATCGTATTAAAACAGTAATTTGACCCCAATTTTGACCTTTTGACCTTGAAGGTCACCTTGAATCACAAACATAATACAATGAAATCAGTCAAAATCACATAAAAATGAAGTATTACACATGTTCTTAGCTTTATTTGGTAAAAATATTTTTTTTGATTACTCGACCTTGAAGTTGACCTTTTGACATTGGGGATGGCCTTGAATCATGAAAATAATAAAAGGAATGGATTTTCTAGTCGAAATTACACGAAAAAAGGTACTACACTTGCTCTTACTTTTATTTGTTGAAAAATCCTATTTTACCTTTTAATTGACCTTTGACCTTGGTTTCTGCCCCCTAGCCCCACCACCATCTAAGATTTTTGACACCGCCAGAATGTTACTGTGACTAATGAGCTCTCCAACTCCTAAAAACTTGGTTATAAACAAGAATCGTGGTTTAAGTGTAAAATTTTAGGCAAATAAGGATGGTTTAACCGTTTTTTACGGCAATGGCGGCCATCTTGGATTTCCGGACTTTGTGAGTCAGATTTTGATAGACTTTTTCTGGTCATTCACTATATCCAGTAGGTGAGAAAACCGTTGAGAAACCTTTTGTTTTATTTTTTTTTGAGGTTCGAGTGGTTATTTTCATATATCTACCCGTTTATATTAAGCCTTCTGTGATAACCCGTGTCACGTTGAGTTCTTTGTAACTACAGTCCTCATTTGAAACAGGAATTTCTCAAGCAATTTTGAGCTTCAAATGACGAGAAAACTATCTGTTACTGCTGTTAGGGTCAAAATAGAGCGAGTGTGTGCACTTTTGGAAGAAATTACCATTTTTTGCACAAATGATCAGTAACATGTTCTCTTTCGATCCTGATATAGCGCAGTCAATTCTGACACGATTAACACCTAATTAACATCTTATTAGTATTCATAATTAGCAAAACAGCGAAAAGATACGAAGAAAATGATATCGTAAAAATCGGTAAATAGATTTTAATGATCTTAAGTTGTGTTATTTATTCAACGTATAACCTACTAGACTGGGACCAAAATTGTGATTTTTATCAGTGGGGGGGACGGAATGTTAGGGGCTGTCATCCATTTTAAACATTAACTATGGGTATTCCTGAATACATTTTTGGTGGATGACATTAAATTCAATCCTTTTTATGGAATTATACGAAAAACAAAATGGCCGCCACTTTTCTAAGTTGCTATTTATAGAAAAAAAACTCTATATAATAGACAAGTTAACCACATTTTTTAGTAGAATTATGCAACTTGGTAGGAGAGATATTTCTACCTAGTGGACTATATTAAGCATTGGATTTTTTCGATTCCTGCTTTAATTTTCAATAATTCAATGTCAAAAGGTCAATTTCAAGGTTGAAAATGATTTTTTTTCAACAAGTAAAGCTAGAAATAAGTAGTGGCCTAGGGCAAGAATGAGGGTTCCTGACCACAGAAAGATATATTTTTTTAACTTATATTTTAGTAATCCTTATGGTGCCTCGTAAACGAATTTGTATGTTCCCTTTGCGAAAAATTGTCCCATGGTGTTCGTTTTCAAGAACAAAAGGTCAATTACAAGGTCAAATAAGCAAAAGTACCATTTTTATCAAATAAAGCTAAGAACATGTGTAATACCTCATTTTCATGTGATTTTTACTGTGAAATCCATTTCTTGTACTATTGAAGGTCATCTTCAAGGTCACAAAGTCAATTTCAAGGTTAAGTAAGGAAAATACAATTTTTTAACAAATAAAACTACGAATTTATGTAATACCTCCTTTTCGTGTAATTTTGACTGGACAATCCTCATCTTAAATAATTTTGATTATTCAAGGTCATCTTCAAAGTCAAAAGGTCAATTTCGAGGTCAAGTAAAATAAAACATGATTTTTAGCAAATGAAGATAGGAACGTTTGTAATACCTTTTTTCATGGGATTTTGACCGAATAATACAATTATAGTATCATTTTAGTGTTTCAAGGTCATCGTCAAGGTAAATTTGCATTCAAGGTCATCAAAACGTCAATTCCAAGGTCAAAAATGTTAAAATAGCAAAAAAAGTATGGTACCTCTTTTTGATGTAATTTTGAATGAATATTCCATTTCTGCTACTATTTTGATGATTAATGGACATTTTGAAGGCTAGTTTTTTAATTTCAAGGTCAGGAAAGCAAAGCTATGATTTTTCACAAATAAAGCTAGGAGTTTGTGATCGTGTTATTTTGCCTAAAAAGTATATTTCTGGTCTTGTTTTGTAGGGCAATAGGTCTAAAGGTAAAAGTCAGGGTAAATATAATTTTAAAGGTCCAATACCTTGTGTGTGTGTGATTTTGACCGGATTATCTAATTCTAATAGGGTTTTAATGATTAAACATCATCAAAGTGAAATAAAGGGGTTATAGGGTGATGGAGAGGTGTTAAGACGAAAAAGCATAACAGGTCAATGAAGAGGTATTAACAGGCGAGAGAGTGACGTTGAAAGACAATGGGGAGGCGGTAAAAGGCGAACCAGAGGCACTAAAGAGCGACTGAAAGGGGTTAAAAGGCATAAGGAAGCGTTGAGAGGCAAATAGAGGCGACGGGATGCACTAAAAGGTGGCGGGGTGGCATGAAAGGGATATGAAACAGCGTTAGAAGGTAGCAAGGACGTGCTTAATGACATTAGAAGTATGTTAACGGGTATGGGATAGGTGTTATGAGAAGGCGGTAAAGACGAAGGAGAAGTGATAAATGGTGGCGAAAGACGTCAAAGAGCGACAGAAAAGCGTTAAAGGACGACGAGGAGACATTAAATAATGACCATGAAGCGTTATAGGGCGATGGGGAGTAGCTGGATGATGATGGGTAGGCAAAGGTCATTGATTAAACAGGCTCAAAGTGAAATGATCAGGTGACGGAAAAGCGTTACAGGTCGATGGAGAGGCGTTAAAATGTGACAGGGACGTGTTAAAGGACAATGGGGAAGGGTTAAAAGACGTTGAAGGGCAACGTGCAGGCGTTAAGGGGTGGAAAACAGAAATTAATGTGTGACCAGATGCGTTAAAATGTGGCGGAGAGGCATCGGAGGGCTAAGGAACAGAGCTAGAGGGCAACGAAGAAGGGATAAATAACAATTGATGTATGCTAACGGATGAGGGGTAGGCGTTAAAGGGTGATGCATAGGCGTTTATGGGCAAAAAGAATGCGATAAAGGCCATAGACTGTCGCTAAAGTGTTAAATGGCAACGGAGAGACGTCAGAGGGTGATGGGGAAGCGTTAAAGTACGATGGCAAGGCGGTAAAGGGTGATGAGGAGGCATTAAAGGGTGACCAGCAAGCGTCAAATGACGATGGCAAACCGTTAAAGACGATGGGGAATATAAAATGGTGATGGATAGGCATTTAAAGGTGAGGAGAAGGCGTTAAGGGCTATGCATGGTCGCTAAATGGCGAAGGTGGGGAATTAAAGAGTGACGAGAAGGCGGTAAAAGGCAAAGAAGAAATGATAAAGGTCGTTGCAGAAGCAGCGAAGGGCAATAAGAGCTGGTAAAAGGTGCCACATAGGCCTTGAATGGCGATGGGGAGGTGCCAAACGGCAATGGAGAGGCGTTTGCTGCAAAGATGTGTTAAAGAGCGTCAGAATTAGGCCTTCAATTGCAACAAAGAGAGAGCTCTTAACCCAATCTTAGTTTTAAGGGGAACAAAAAATATATTTGAATTTATGGAGTGTGGATACTTTGATCATTTTGGCCAAACAAGTAAGTGAGATATTCAAGTTGTTTTCTTTCAGGGTTTGTAAAGTTATAGTGCATTTTTTAAAATGAATGAGAAATATGACACGAAGTCAGTGTGATTGTTTTAGTAAAGGAACAGAATGACGAAGCATTAGAGCTAGCGAAGCATGTTCTAATCTGGCGATGTTCTCCTCTGGAATGTTGTGAAAGAGGGGGTTACAATAATCTAATTTGCTACTGACCAGTGTCCCTGCAATTTGTTTGGCAAGAACTAAGGACATATTTCTTTCAACTTCTACGCAGGTCGAAGATATGGTAGAAGCATGACCTACATATTTAGGATATATGTTTTAAAAAAATCAGGCTACTGTTTGGCTGATGAAGATGGATTTGTGCCTTGACCTAGAATTAGGCATGGGAAATTATATAATAATTTTTCTCGCTGAAGTTTGGACCAAATGAGAAGAAATTCTGTCCTGCCAGGATTAGGCTTCAGCTTGGACCCTGTCACACAAGCCGACACAATCAAACAATGTTGCAACTTCTCCACTTATTATTTAGATGATAGGGACATGTATTATTTGGTTATCAAAGATGATGGTTTATATCGAGACTGGAGATTATAGCGCTGAGTTTTGTAGTGTATAAGGTAAAAAGCAGTGGTCCCGGTACAGAGCCCCGTGGAACCACATATGAGAGTGTGACTTCATGGATTGCTGCCCACTTTTCAAATAACAAGAAAACCAAATTTAAGGCTGTCCAGATAATACATACCAATATGTGAGTCTATTTGTCAATATAGCATGGTCAATGGTGTCAAAAGCAGCCAGCAAGTCAAGCAGTGTCAGAGCTGTAACTTCACCCTTGTCCATACTGACAATGGTGTCAGTGTGGTGATTTGGGGGGGGGGGGCGCTCGAGAGAATACAGAGCTGAAAAATTTACCCCAGAATCCATCATATTGCGCCAATTTGCAAATTCCAACAAATTTTGGGGGAATGCCCCCAGATCCCCCTAATCTGAGTTTTCCATTCGCTCAATCCTAAATATTAATTTACAAGCAGTATTCAAAAGCATTTATTTCAAAAATACACCAGCAATTCAAAATTCTGCCCCCCCCCCTTCAAACACTCCTGGGATCGGGCCTTGAATTGTCTGAAATAACATCAGCTGAATATTTTAGTTTGTTTTAGTGATCATTCTATTGGACATGTGGCACTTCAACACCTCTTCGTCGCCTTTCAATGCCTCGTCATTGCCCTTTAATATGTCTCCTCATTGCCTTTTAATGCCTCCTCATTGTCCTTTAACGCCTTCTCGTTGCCTTTTAACACCTCCTCATCGACCTTTAAAGATTTCCCGTCGTTCTATTTGACATCGAAATTGACCTTCAAACTGAACTCAAATTATCAAAATATTAGAAGAAATGTATTTTTCAGTCAAAATCCCACGAAAAAGAGTCATAGCACACGTTCCTACCTTTATTTGTTAAACATTATATTTTAACGTTGAAGATGGTCTTTAATCAGCATAATAGTAGCCAACCAGAAATGGATCATTCAGTCAAAATCACACAAAAGCACACTACTTTCTATTTGTCTTTCTCAGAAATCATATTTTATATTTTTGACCTTGGAATTGACCTTTCGACCTTATAATAACTCCAAAATTACCAAAATAATACCATAAATGGATTTTCCAGTCAAAATCCTCTGAAAAAGATACATACACATGTTCCCGGCTTTATTTGTTAAAAATGATATTTTCGCGTACTTGACCTTGACATTGACCTTGAAGGTGATAAAAATAATATGACAAAAACATTTCTCAGTAAAACCACATGAAAATGAGGTATAAAGGCTAAATCTATTATATCTAAGGTCTATTTACAGTATTAGAGTCGTCATTCTGTTGATATATTTAATGTTTTAGACCTGATCAATGTGATCTAGTTACAGTATTTGTTCAAAATACCGGTACAGTGTACATAGCGTATCTGTCCTGTTCTTGAAAGCAATGGTTTCCTCTGGACAGATTAACTGTGCAAAATACCCCCCCCCCCCTCACACACACACACACACACACACACATACACGCACAAACACACACACACGCTTCATTTTATAGTAGCATTATGCCACTTGGCAGGAATGATGATACATTTAGACCAAGTGGAATAGTTTAAACCACGGGCGTTTTTCGTCTCTCCTTTTGTTTTACCACAATTCAAGGTGAAAGAGGTCAAAGGTCAAATTTGATTTTTCAACAAATGAAGCATCAAGTAAAAAATTGGAACAAGTGTAATACCTCTTTTTTAATTATTCGAAGTCCTCTTTAATGCATACATGTAGCTATTACCAAAATGCTACCAGGAATTAATTATCCAGTTAAAAACACAATATTAAAAATATTTTTATTTCATAATCGTACTTTTAACCTTGAGATTGACCTTGATGTTGACCTTTTGACATTGAAGATAACCTCCAATTCTCAAAATAATTCTATGAATGGATGTTTCATTCAAAATCACATTGAAAGGAGGTATCACACGTGTCCCTAGCATTACTTTCTGAAAAATCATGTTTGACCTTGAAATTGACTTTTTGACCTTGAAATATGGCAAAATAACAGCCTAAATGAAAACGTCTGCTGAATAAAATATTGCAGTTGGTCCAAGCATCGTTCAAGCTAAGTGGCATATTTCTACTTCTCAATGAAGTGGGCATGTAGGTAACCAGTTTATTTTAGAGGTTTTATTAAAATTAACAGTTCATCTGTTTCTTGAAAAATGGCGGCCATTTTGTTTTTCGTGTAATTCCATAAAAAAGGGTCACACTTAATGTCATCCACCAAAAACGTATTCAGGAATACCTATATTTAATGTCTAAAGCGGATGACACGATAAAAATATTCCTGAAATGATTAGTGGTCAAGTCACGTGATGTGGCTAAGTCAAGGTCAGATGTGAACAAAGTTTAAAATTCTGAACACGAAAGCTCATATTAAGTGTTACAAAGTACATATAATTATTTTACATTAAAAACATGATACACCAATCTAACCGTTTTAATTTGATGACATAATGTAATCTGTATCTCCAAAAGCGGGATCATTATGATCTAGACAAGTGATCTACCGGTACTCATGAATGCCTTGGCTATACCACAGATGCCTCATGTAGGCTATTGAACGTCATCTGAGGAAGAATTCAATCTTCTTTTTCATTTAGTTTTTTTAAACATTCTTAATGATGTTCCACATCTTATGCACTATTTCATATAATATAAAGGTCAAGGGTAGGCAAGCATCAAGGTCAAAATTACAGTGAAATTATGAATAGATTTGAGACCAGCTAATATCATTTTCGTCGTGCACAAAAATACTTAATCGGTCATTATTTATTATATGACCGGGTCAATGTCAAAGTGAAGTTTAGTCTAAGCAATTGATATAGGCAATACTTGTAGGGCTTACGTCCATAGCAAAATATCACATATTTTAAACCTATCATTTGTCAAACACGATCAAAAACCTTTATTAGAAAGCGTTAATCTGTGAAATCTGTGACTTCGACGTTTGTTTTCCTTTGTCATGGACGAGGGTGGCGGGGTAACAGAGCGTCCATAGCATGCACCCACATATCCGTAGAGGGAACTGAAGTGCAAAATAGGCCACGTTAATAATCGGAACACTCACCTCAAACAAGGGTATCTCGAAAACCCCCTCGACCCTCGAGCCACGACCCTCGACCCACAACCCTCGACCTAATTTTAAAAACAGTTTTTATTTGTTTATATAATTATAACTTTTGTATATAATTTAACATTCGGGAAATTATAATATAGGCCTACTGTGATGCTAACCTGGCTATCAAGTGATGTTGGCTGACCTTCTGCTACGCTGGTCCAGCATCCACCCGACGTTGGTTTAATGTATCTTGCCTATAGCTGGCCAAACACATTTTAATCTTGAGTCACTGTTTAGGACGCTTGTCTAACTTTAACTGCTATGTAGCCTATAGGGCCTATTAACCCAAGCATGGGATTGAATGCCTCTTGTTTTTTTGGTGCGCAAAAAACACTTGCCAGTCATATCACCGGCATGTCACTCGCCAGCTTCATTCAGTCACACGCTTTGGCACAGGCATCGCAAGCGGTGGGCCAGCGTTACAGACGTTGGGCCAGCAAAAATCCAACATTGGTTCAATGCAAGGTGCTTGCTGTGCTTAGCTATCATTGGACTGGAACACTGTTGGGCCAGCGTTAATGTAGGACAGTGGTGGGACTCAGATGGCAATCTATTATACCCCTAATCAAGTGCCCACATATATTGCGTATCGTGCCTCACCCCAAAATATACAGGAGGCGTTCAGCCAATGTTAGGCCAGCGTCGCAGACGGTGAGCCAACATTGACCTTATATTGTTTCCCGAATTTTATAAATAGACTAGTCTATCCAAAAAAAAACAATAAAAAAATTAAAGTCGAGGGTCGTGGGTCGAGGGGGTCGAGGGGGTTTTCGAGATATCCCTCAAACAACACTGACCTGAAAAAGTCAAAACTGATTTAAAAATACGTATGTTTTTATTTGTCTGTGAGAGCTCCCCTCACATAGGCCTATGGAGAATTAAATCTCTAGATCCACAACATAGGCCTATGTAGGCTACAACGACCCATAGATATGTCGGGTCAGCAAGAGAGAATTCCCACTTTTAATGGAGAAAGGTTTATAGTATTTGTCATACCAGTGTTAAGATTACATATTAAACTGGATATCAAGCACCCTAGACTGCGATGACGAAATAAACAAAGACACTCCCGATATGATTGTTTAGTATTCTTACCGACAGTGTGCCTTCTGTAATTTGTTCCACTCACGGAATTTCCGATATTTAGTTTACTTTATGACAGGTGAATTCGTTGACCTCTTTCTAGTTGACCAGCGCAGATACGATTAGCCTTGGTCAGAGTAAGACGTCTTTGGCTTTAAAGGAGGCCTTGTTCCGACAGATAGGGGCGTGAAGCAATCAGGCCCTGGTATAGCGTTCAGTGAACGTGGCGTAGATGAACCCCAAGGTAGAGGGTGTAGGATACGATCACATATTTTAAAGGTGATCTATCACCCCTTATATAGTATGAATAATTTTGTGAAAAATAAATCAAAGTTGCCACAAGATGGGGCACAACAGTTTATAAAGGGTGATTAGCTATCATGTGACCCTCTCAGAGGGTCACATGATAGCTAATCGCCCCCATATAAGGACATAATTATTCATACCATATAAGGGGTAATAGCTCACCTTTAATAGCAGAAATATAAATTTTAGAGCATACATTTATATAGATTTAATTATTTGACTATAATAATTCTTCAGGTAATTTGTGCAAATGACAGTATTTATTTATTACTCACCTGTGTGCATCAACGACCGCAAGGTGTTGAAGCTTGAGTTGAGAAGCATTGCGGCAAACGTATTGTTCCGTGTCAGCAAACGATGACATTGTAATCTCACTGGAGTTTAGTAAATAATGTTATTTGAAATTTATATCTATATAATTGGTTATATATTTCTTTATCAGATGCATAGCGCAAGACGAGCAAATGAGATGCAGTATAATTATTTAGCAGCCAGTGTGTGTTACAGGGATAATTGGGCCAACATTCGTAAGTGATTGGGCATATTTAAATCTTGTCGAAAGTTACTATTCATTCATAATTGTAATCAGGCTTAAGTTATTTCTATTATTAACCCTTTGTAACCGGAAATGATTTATGTTGTTATATTTGTTACATTGCTTAAATTATTATATATTAATATAATTCTATTTATTGTATTGACCTTACTGTAGGCCTCAAAATATAAGCAAGCATCGCCCAACAATATGTGTGACGCTTAATAGTTCACTATTAAGTTAATTTATGAGAGCGACGGGGAAAAAATATCGAGCTGTATGGCGTACCATATTGCAGCTCTAATTACTAGAGTCCGAAGTAGCAGCAAGTTCACATGCTCCGCTTTCACCAAAGAAATACCATGTTAACTTGTTACTATCATGTGTCCACCCACGCGCTCTCTAAGCCAATCAGAGGGCGTGTGACCTTAGCGCGCGTTGCCTTTAGAAATTCTTTGTTCCGTTGCGAGAATTTTCTTCCAGGGTTAACATGCTTATTTTGAAAACGAATTCCCACCGCCTCCCCTTTTCGGCCACCTAAAAGACTAGAAAATTTTGATCAGGTTTTTCTTATGCTATGTTAGTTGTATCTTTATGCTTAATTGGGAACTATTGGTTAATAATGCTGAAAATTCACTACATGCTAGCAATTTAAATGTAGTGAAAGATGTGATGTTATTTAACCATTTCTTACAAAATGTTTGATTTAAAATACATGTTCTCTCTGGGGCGCAGGTCCCCCAATTAACAAATAAGCTAAAGAAAATTATTCGGTTGTCATAGCAACCAGCTGGGATATAGATTATGCAATGTCACCCCACGTGCGGTGACATTGCATAATTGTATCCATAGTTTGTTTATTGTGCAATGTTGCCCCACATGCAGTAACATTGCATAAGTTAAGATGCAAGAACATTGCATATTATTGCATAATGTTAGAAAGTTTGTGGTCTTGCAATTTTATCTTCAAGTTCAATAATTAAAATGTCGCCAGCCGACCATATCCACCAAACCATGTGTGTTTGTTTTTATTTGTGTGTTATTATTGTTGCGAACATAAGTATATTTAGAGAATCAACAAAAAAAGCAAAAATCAGCGAAACTCCAGCATTACAGAACCAGTTTTTGTACCAGTATTGTTCAATAAATACATTCCACCAACCTACTACTTCTTCTTATTGTTGTTTATTCTGAGTTAATGAAGTTCATCCCAAATCCCACGACACATCACAGTGAATGAATGGTCCAGAGTGAATTAATGGTCCAGAGTGAAGGAGAGACCCATAGTGTACTAGTGAACCATGACGGACGAGAAAAAGACCACACGAAGTAGGAGACAAGCCATTGTGACAATGTATCTAAATGCACTCAACAGACATTTAACCGATGAAGACACCTCAGAGGTTAAAAGTTTTTTAGAAAAAGTAAAGACAGCATTCACGGAATTTAAAAGCGCTCATTTTGAGTACCATGATGGTTTAGATAACGAAAATGATTTAACTTCTAGTGAAGGATTGTTTTTATCAATACAGGTAATATACATACTGATAGTCGATGACGCGAGAGCGTGGCTTAAAAAACCCTCAGGTGGCTTTAAGTCATGCTCTGGCAGTAATAATTTGATGACTTTGCTAAATGCCCCTAAGGTGGAAATTGACATTTTTACGGGCAATCCGCTTGATTACAGTGTATTTATGTCTGTGTTTAATGAGTTAGTAGGCAAGACAGATTTATCGGCTGAAAGCAAGCTGACAAGACTAATCCAATGTACGGCTAGTGAGGCCAAAAAGGCAATTAAAAACTGTGCACTGGTTGGGGGACAGGTAGGCTATGATCAAGCGATTGACCTACTAAAGAAAAGGTTTGGTAACCCGAATCTAATTGCTAGAAGTGTCATTGACAACTTGGTGTCTGGTAAGAATGTATCGCCAAAAGATTTGGCTCAACTCGCCGACAATATTCAAATTGCATATACAACGTTAAAGAAATTATCTATGTTGCCGGAGATTGATACTCAGGGTAGTATTCTGAGTATTTTACAGAATTGTCCCCATTTTGTAAAAGCTGCCTGGAGACGGAAAACATTGAAACCTAAAGAAACCTCGGGAGAGAACCCTAATTTGGAAGAATTTTCCAAATTTATGTCACGCACGGCGTCAGAGGTGAATGTCCCAGTGTACAGTGATGAAAAATATTACACAAAAAATCAGTACAAATCCGAAACTCAAAAGCCTCCCCACGCAGCTCTGCAAGCTACGGTTTCGCCACCCTTGCAAAGTAAAGGTGCGAATACCCCAGCTTGTATAATAAGTAACGATGAAAGCCACAAATTATACAATTGCGGTAAATTTAAAGACATGACACCATCTGAAAGACTCAAATATGTGAGCAGAAATAATTTGTGTTTCAATTGTTTTTACTCGAATCACAGAGCAGGAAACTGCAGATTAAAATCTATGCGCGACGTCACAGGGTGTAAGTACAAGCATTCAAAATTGTTACACATGTATGAAAAGTTGGATAAAGATAATAACGAAGCCAAGACCCTTGATATGACTAATGCTTCAGGTAAGGTGAACAATACTATGGTGTATGTCCCTATGGTAGAGGTGTGCACTGATAATACTGTCAAATCATGGGCCTTGTTAGACACTGGTTCGACAAATCCCTTCATTACTGAGAAATTGGCTGGTCAATTGAACCGTGAAGGGACCCCACCACATATCAAATTAGCACGTTTGATAGTACGTGAGACAAATGTTCAAAATTGGTTGACTTTGAAATAACCGATCCTGAAGAGTCTTCCCCATTATCCGATGTGATGGTTATCAGTGATATTCCTGCCAGGTATCCACCAATAAAATTAGACCTAAAGGTTTGTACTTACCTAGACCTGGATCTGGTGAAAAATGCAGATATACTGATAGGCATGGATAATGCCCATCTATTAAAGCCCATACAAGTCAGATCTAATCAAAGGCAAAAGGATCCATATGCTATCAAAACGGTCTTGGGGTGGTTTCTTTGTGGATCAGCAGTATCTTCAATGAATTCTGATATAGTGACTTCGCAGTGTGTAGCCATAGACAGTCAAATTACCCAAGGTATGGGATAGAGAGACTACTCATCAAGAGGGTCATTATACACTACCTATGCTTTGGAACGATGATAAGCAATCTTTCCCTCATAATAACTTTATGGCCAGTAAAACACTACACTGAGCTATCCGTGAGTGTCACAGTCACCCACTGAGATTTTGTGTGGCATCTACACATATCCAACACCAGGGGTCTCTGTCGTCTGTTACGTCACCGTCTGCCAACCAGCAGCCAGCAATTCATAAATCAGGCACCAGCGGTGAGGTAGATCGTGATTGGCCAGTTGTGTTTAGATGCACACATGCCCATCCGCTGCCAACACATGGAAATTTGTGCATGCAGTGCTCGTCATACAAACCTGAGGGTATCCATGAGTGTTCCACTTTCAATTTTATATTTATTGATAATTAATTTATTGAAGTTTTTAAAAGTATGAGCTAAGCACAATTTTTACTACATACGATATATATCAGTGTATATTCAGCCTAGATATTTTTATCTCATTTTCAGAAGCGTCAATGGTAATAACATGAATCGAGTTATTTTGCACTCTGTGAGGCCATCGTTCTGAAAGAAGCGGGATTTTTCCCACGCACCTAGATGCGGCAGTACAGAGAGTGGCTGTGAAATCTCTGTCCCCTGGTGGTTAATATTAGCTGATCGGGGGAAGATGACCAGTGTCTGAAGTAGAGATAGAGACACTGGTGACACGAGTGAAGTAAAACACTAGCTAATTTGGAACATAAACTAAAGACTACAGATTTGAGAGATAAATATAGTGAAAATATAGACAAATTTTTACAAGGAAATTAAATACAGAAACAGTTCCAGAGACAGAGTCAACTCGTCAGGATGGTTCTGTGTGGTATCCACACCAACCTGTGTTAAGTGACAAAAAGTCAGGGAAGGGTCGCACGGTATTTGACAGATCAAATGACATTATGACCATTTCAGAATTTGATACTGAAATTAGGCGTGATAAGTCAATTGATGATGCTAAAGTAGCTGTCTGTCATGTTAATGAGAACCCATTACAGACTCTTATTGAGCATTACTCTTCTTTTTACCACCTCAAGCGAGCACATACCAGCCTAATCAGAATTGTGAAATGTTTTCAAGGTGTAAAACATAAAATAAAATTGAGTGATCCTATAACCAGTAGTGAGTTGGAAAATCCTGAAACCATACTGATTAAATACGTCCAGGACCAATGCTATAGAGATGAAATACAATCACTTGAAAATAAGGGTAATGTAAAATCCTCAAGCCTATTAGGAAACTTAACCCAGAAATAAATGCTAAGCAAATTTTGGTAGTAGGGGGTACACTTAGACATACCAGTATGAATGTCAACTCTAAACATCCTATGATATTGCCATCAAATCACAAAGTGTAAAAAATGATTGTCCTTGAAAGACACTGTGAAACTCATTTAGGTGCTGAATGGCTTATCAATGACCTACTAACCAAATATTGGATAACTAAAGTACGAAATTTAGTAAAAACTGTGAAATACTCATGTATAACATGTAAAAAAATATACGCTCCTACGCATCACCAAAAACTGGGTGACTTGCTCAAGGTCCGTACAGAAACTGGACGTCCTGCTTTTTCTTATACAGGAGTAAATATTTTTGGACCATTTTATGTCAAACAAGGTCGGTCTGAAGTAAAATGCTATGGGTGACTACAAGAGTCACACATCTTGAAGTTTTATGTAGTTTAGAAACAGACACATTTTTTAACGGATTTTTTGGATTCACAGCTAGAAGAGGTCAGCCACAGCGAATATTCTCTGATAATGAGACAAATCTAGTCGGCGCACACAATGAACTCTCCAAAAGTTAAAAGAGTTTAGATAGGCACAAAGTTTTTGAAGCCACTGCTCGCAAGAAAATAGATTGGTCTTTTAACCCTCCCCTAGCCTCCCACATGGGCGGGCTATGGGAGAGGATGATACGCACTGTCCGAAAGGTCATGTTTGGCATCCTAGGGAGGTCCATTAGACTCACAGAAGACATATTACAAACGGTGATGAGCAACGTCGAAAATATTGTTAATGGGAGGCCCATGACAAAGATATCCACAGATATTCATGATGATGTGCCATTAACGGCAAATCACTCACTACTACAGCACAGTAATGTATCTATATCTTGGGGGACATTCTTTGCGGGAGATCAATAGAGATAGGCTATGCCCAGTATTTGACAGATCAGTTTTGGAAAAAATGGGCGAAAGATTGTATCGCTCAGTTACAAACTAGGAGTAAATGGCAAGCTCCAACTAAAAATCTGAAAGTGGGTGACTTAGTCCTACTTCAAGATGAGAGCTTGCTAAGAGGAATGTGGCCTCTAGGCCTTCTTAAAAAAGTGAAATTTGGAAGAGATGATCTAGTCATGAGTGCCAAAATTAAATCTCGTTCAACTGAATTGGTTAGACCAGTCACAAAACTTATACCGTTAGAAGGGGACCTACTATGGGAAAAATGTTTTATTATTATTGAATTATTGGGATAAATTCAGCGTAGGGGTATGTTACTGACAGTAGGCCTTCTGTAATTTGTTCCAGGCCCGTTATTTTGGGGGGAGGGGGGGGGGGGGTTCAATGTCAGTATGCACAGTAAGAACACATTGTTCATCAAGGCTGCTTAGTACACAACTATTCTTCAAGTTTACTTTGTTCGTGTAGATCAGTTATTAATAGTGCTATTTTGAGATTTAAAACAATAATAACTGTCCCTGCAGGTCTGGATCAGAAATGAATATTATGAAACGACTCAATTTAAACGTTGCACACATTTTAAGTAGCATTTCCAGTTTTAGCGCTGTTTCCCAGAGCCTGTAGTAGCTGTCATATTTGCCTTTGAGCAGTGTATAAATATGCAGAATATATATTGACAAACGTTAAAGGTCCGGGTAGGATAATTTTACTAGCTTGAATCACCGAGCAATATTTTGCATCATTGATTGTATCGTTAAATTGACAAGTTCACCACGTGGGCTATTTTGCCATTCATGTATGCCCTACAAGTATCGAATCTATTTTTTTATTGCTTAAATTAAAAAATACTTTCACGTTGAAATAAATCCTATCATATAATTTAAATGGGTATGAAACATTTTAAATTGATTAATTCCATGCCATAGACGCCTATCACAAAAGAAAACCATAAAATTTTGTTCAACAATAAAATGCACAGTGTATTAAAGGAAAGTAATTAAAATCATAACGTTGATCCATTTACGAGACATGCGCGAGAAAGACAAATTATGGGTGGACCACTTGTCGTAACAATTACGACCCCGGTTATTAGATCAATACTCCATTAAACACTGAAGTGAAAAGTTATAGATGATGTTTTTCAAATAATATATTAAATAATTTTTGATAATTTAAATTTTTAGCAAGGCTGTTTCTGTAGAATGAAGAGGTTTATATGCTGATTGATTGGGGTTTGATAGGTCGTTTTTGTCTAGATGGGACCGGATACGATTTGAAATTATTTTTTCAATTATTTTAGAAATGAAATTTAGGTTCGAAACTGGTCTATAGTTTTCATGTCATCCTTAGACAGTGCTGGTTTCTTTATTAAGGGTGTGATGTGTGATACTTTCAAAACGTCTGGGAAAGAGCCGGATTCCAAAGACAAATTGACAATGTTCGTGATGGGAGTTGACAATATATCTAGACAAGATTTTAATAATTTGGTAGGCAATGGGTCAAGATCACAGGACTTGTCCTGGGAAGAAAGGATTACTTTCCTAACTTCATCTGCAGTGGCTGGTTCGAATGGTGTCATTGGAAGATTAATTTATGGTAGTGGAATATGAGGCACATTGTGCTTGGGATCGCAAAATTTCATTCTTATTGTTTCTAGCTTGTTTACAAAAAAGGTGGAAAAACTGTGGCAAAGTGTGGTGATATCACTTGTGGACTTGTGGTAGGCATTGATGTATTAGGAACTCGGTGTAGTACCGAGTTGACCGCCAAGTTTTCCAGCGTCATTCTCATTTTCATGAATGTAATTTGCAATATGTTCTCGCCTAGCTCTCTCCATCATTCTATTGCACAGGTGGGTTTGCTTAAGATTTTTTGATCTATCTGATGGAAAACGAGATTTCCGCCAGACGCGTTCAAGATATCGTCGTGTGCGTTTGGCTGCTTGAATTGCTGATGTAATCCAAGGATTCGGCGGTTTAGGAGAAGCTGATTTTGTTTTGAGAAGAGCATGAGTATTCAAAATCGATGACAATGTATCGTGGAATTGTATATAAAGACTTCTGCAGACAGTTTTGGTTTTGTAATGAGTTGTGATTTAACAATATCTGTTTTAAAGTTATTTATGTCAATTTGATTGATTCGTCTGTATGTTATCTGTTTCTTGGCTGTATGACGATGCAGATCGCTCTGTAGTTCAGCTATAACTGTTAAGTGGTCAGATAAACCATGAGATGGTAAAATGGAAGAGACAATATGACTAACTGATCGAGTGATGCACAGATCCAACCAGTGGCCGTGAATGTGAGTTGGGAAATTGACGTGCTGAAGAAAGCCAAAAGACGTTAAAATATCTGTGAACGTTTCTGTATGATGTGATAGAATGTCTAAAATTATGTAAAATGAAATCACCTAAGATTATCAATTCTCCTTGGATGGATGAAAGGTTTTCGAGCTGATTTTGAAATTGATCGAAAAAAACAGTGGATATTCAATCAGTCTGTAAATGCATGCTACATGTGCACCAAAAAGCGGAGCTGATATTTTGCAACTGACTCGAGACTGGTATACTGTTTACCTCGACGTGGTTCGTGTATCAAACTATAGCCCTGCGGTGTTATGTCAGCAAGGGCTGCCGATGTTTCATTAGCTTACGTCTCCGTAATCGCTACCACGTCCAGACTTTTGGTGGTCACCAAATCGGAAAAGGATGCAGATTTCGGGCTATCTATCTTACTTTTACCGTCGCCATCCTAATGCGATTTGAATTTGTTTCACCCGGGTTTAAACTGACATCCCCTGATAGCAAGAGGAGGATAGGCAGGAATACATTTGGCCTAGGTCGGTAGATGATAGGACTGAAAAGTTTTCGATGTGTGCACACGAACAGGCATGGTAGCTTGTTCATTGTTGGATTGGACACGCCGATCAGCAGATGCGGATGACATGCCTTCTTCGTACCACACAACACAAAATCTGTGTCTCTGTTTATGGCGGAAGATGGCCCGTAATTGAAAGATTTGATAAATGTATTTTTATTATCAAATCTGTAGACTAAAGGGTGGAGTAGGTCTGGACATAGGTCTGGACATAGGGGCACCCTGTTCACCCACCTGGCAATGAATGGAGAATCACCCGCCATGTCCACTATTGAACCAACATTAGACCCAATTATAGGCCTACTGCCGTGCAAGCCAAAAGGCAGTATCTGCTCACTTTACAAGTAAGCAGATAATGCCTTTTGCATTTGAAGAGCAGCATAGTGCAGTATCTACCCACTTTACAGAAACTGCCTTTGGACATTCAAGACTAGTGATCCAGAAAATCCCGGATAAATCGGGACGCAAATGCTGGACGACTTATAAAAGTCATAGCAGTATACCTGACTACTCTAGGAATATCGTGTCCAAATTTCATGTTGGTTGGATAAAAAACCAATAGCCCAAATATAATTACACTGATCTTCAACCTCATTGAGAAATAGTTTGTGTATTTAATGTAAAACCTTAGGTTAATTGAATTGATGATTTTGTATATATATATGCCTACTAGTGGTGGTGCATGGTGCCTTATCTCTATATGCAATAGATGTTGACTTCAGGGTGAACTAATGTTAAAACAGGATCCGCGACAATGGCCAGCACTACTCAGGTCAATGTAGGCTTACATATGTTGTGCTGGGCTGAGATGTTAGCAAACATATCCATCTCAAGGTTTCGTTAATTTATTGCTGGCCCTGCAATGCAGACGTTGAACCAGTTTTAAACCGACTATGCCTGTCCATATGTATATTTGTTCATACCATATTGGTTATCCTGCGTGGAAAAGTTAAGCAAAAAACAGAATTATAAAGTACTGGTGTGGTAAATTAATTAGATATATTGTCACAGCAAATGTGTTTTTCAATGACTACCAAATTCACCAAAATTTACATGTATCTATAGAATTATGACACAACAAAGCCTAAATGATTTAAATATGTAGGAGCTATATTCATTATTAAAGATATAGTAAACTATCAAAATACGCAGGACATGGGGTCCCCAGAATGCAGCAGTGGCCCTACCCTGATGACATCGCAAGGCTCTGACACAGTGACCTCCATTTTTAAATGTAATAGTTCCAATACGATAACAAGTTTACGCCTACTGAAAATGGCCTAGTTTTCATAGGCACTTGAAATATTCGTCTCTATTTCTTCGCATCCGAGTTTTTTGGTAGGCAGCGTGAGTGTCGTTTTTACACAGCTGGCTGTGTAAACAAAATGGCGGTCAGTGTGACTGGGCCTCGCACAGTAAATGAGTTAGGCGGCCCAGTCATACCGGGTACAATGGCCCCTGGACATTCCACAATGACATATCACCCCACATCCAGTTATCAGCCAAGATAATAATATTATATGCGTTGCATACCCATCGCACATTAAGAGCAGGTTCCCAAATCATATAAAGTCTATATACTTGAGCGACATCTATGAGTAATTAATTCACCAATTCTCTCATGTGGGCTTTGTGTTGACACACAAATGGTTGTGTTACCATGGTGGTCTAGAAACAGTTGACCCTCACGCGTATTTACAGTGAGAGCTTTCCCAGCAAACACGGCACACTCACCAAATGTTGGTTTAATGCTGGCCAACGTCACAGACGTTGGCCTAACATTAAAACAACATTAGATCAATGTCTCGTTTGAGTAGTATCTAGTAATCAGTTCAGTCTCAGATAACAATGGGTTAAACCTATACTCAACATGCTCAATAGGCTACTGCTGGCCTACAACGTGACCGTCTCACGCATGCCCATTTTGCAGTTGGATGATTCTTTAACCACCATAATACTTTTGGAGCAATGTCCCTTTCATACAAGCAAAGGTATTTCTGCGCTGTGGGATGTGGCTGGGATACTTAAGTGTCAGTAACATCCGGTGATTAACTGATCATCTTCAGCGGCATCATCTATCATGGGCTTAACAACGACTACATGTATATAATCTAGAGCCTGTTTAACTCATTCAACCATTGTTATACATTAATTACATAGAACTGAGTTATATTTGAGGAAATAAAAGATGACCCCCCAATACATGTATATGTTTATAATATTAATGATTTGCTGGACCAATATAAAACACCGGTGACCATCTTCAATTCAGCCTGCCCAAAAAGATTCATTAATTTCAGCTACATTTTTTTAGTTTACTAAAACTTTTATTTTTTCATAACTAAAAGAAATTGCGGCCATTTTTAATCTGTGTGTGAAATGCTGATCAAATCATTTATGAGACACAAGAAAAACATTATCGACCCCAAATCACATATGAACCAGTTATACATATTTAGACGGTAAATCAATATATTTTTTTCCCAAAAATGAAGAAAACGGCAGTCATATTGAATCTGTGGGTGAAATATAGGTCATAAGCAGAAATTGATTTCGTGCCCCAAAATCACTTAGAAAGGAGACGTTACACATAGCATTTGGCCAAAATTAAAAATTTGATGCACCGCGATTATTATTATTTTTTTAATTGAAGTGGCGGCTACCTTCGCTTTGTGAGTGAATGTAGGTCAAATTACCTATAAAAAAACAGGAAATGAATTTCCCGACCCAAAATCATCCAGAAACACATATCTAGGTGGTTAAAAAATATTGTTTTTCTTTAAAACGGCGGCCATCTTGAATTTGTGGGTGACATATGGGTTAAAATATCTCAAGGTCCCAAGAAATGAACGTCTAGACTCAGAATCACCTGGAAAAACGTAAATTACACAACAATGTAGTCTAAAAATTTGATCACAAATGTAATTGATGACATTTGATGATAGGGACCTTACGCATGGTCTAGAAATTGACCGGCGCCCACTATCTGTTGAAGTAAGTATTCTTTAGGATATTAGCAAGGTGATCACTTTTACTATCTCAGGGTGAGCCAGATCTAAAATCATGCTATATTTTAGATATCTGCCTCAAGAAAAATAATAGGACCTGAAATAGAAATCGTGCCACGAGACAACCGTTAACACAGTCAGTACTGCACAGTCAGTATAGCTACTTTTAGTATTTCAGGGTGAAAAAAAAGTTTTAGTGACATTATATTATTATTAGCTTCAAGCAGAAAAAACGCTATTGAAGATTTTTATTTTAGTAGTTTCATGTATAATTTAGAAAATATCTATCTTTTTTTTTAGAAATTCATGTTTTCCTTGTACTTGACAGTGATTTATTTTTCAGATATCAATACGCGGCTACTATTGAACTAAAAAAATAAATTTGATAAAATTTACACTTGATAACCTGGTGACCTCTAGCGACCTCTCACATGGTCTAGGAAGGTGACCGGTGCTCCATATCTGTTATGTTGTACTAGGTGTATTGAGGGATATTAGCATGGCGGTCGCCCTTACGCTTTCGGGGTGAGCGAAATTTAAAAAATTAACAGTTTGCCTCCAGATTATTTTGAAACGGAATGTACTGGAGCTCGATTTAACCATCTTCGCAAGGACCGCTGGGCTTGCGGGGGAAGATGAATTAAACACAAAATACATTATTCAATGACGTAAATTATACATAGGCCTACAATACCTCATGTGGTGCCAGAATAAATGAGTTAGTCATATAGGCCTTCAACGCCCTAGAAAAATATAGATCCTCCTCACGCTTTCTGCACATTGAAGTTGTAAATAGCCTGTCATCAATTTTAATTTACTCTTCAAAGATCAAGTATGAATTAATTCGCCTGAAATTTTGTGACAGTAATTTTACATAGAATGTCGAAATATAGGCCTATACTTTCTGACAATTTTATAGATCAGCACTACTACTTTATACAACTTTTATAATGAGTGACCATCTGTGGACCAACCAACAAGACC
The DNA here is from genome assembly GCA_964017125.1 of Flabesymbios commensalis. NCBI lineage: Eukaryota > Metazoa > Annelida > Polychaeta > Terebellida > Flabelligeridae > Flabesymbios > Flabesymbios commensalis. Next base: position 60,738,568 of record OZ024916.1, on the reverse strand, counting down.
AAAAACATAACCTTCCTGGCGGAGGTATTTAATAACTTATAATAATATACTTAGGCCTATATAATGTATTCGTTTTTAATCTTTTTCTGAAATTCACTCTAACGGAATCTAATCTAACAGAACAATAAGGTTATATTTTACCTCTTGTCTGCAACAGAAAAGGTCCCTTTACATATGTTCTGACCCATGGAACATGCATCTGATCAAGATCTCTGGAACGAGGTGTCCGTACTATACTGTCTTTCGCAATGGCTCAAGCATGTTTACTGGTTGTCCACTGGTCAGGACCGCGGGGAGACAGTTTAAATTTGATTCTTGGGCGGATATTTCTTTTGATATTTTTACCCCTCAACCATTATTGGTATAGTCAAGTGTCAAAATTCGCAGGACATGAGTCCCCCAGAATGCAATAGTACCCATGGGTAGGACCAGGCCCTATTCTATAATAATACTAAATATGCATTTCATGCACAAAACCGCATTAAGAGCAAGTTTTCAAATCACAGCAAGTTCATATGTAGGCCTACTTGAGCGACATCTAGGCATATGAGTTAATAAATCCACTACAGCTCAAAGCCCCTAGCCCTGGATCTTAGATGGGCCTTGGTTTGCAAACAAACTGACTGTATTACTGCGGTTATCTCGAAACGGGCTGACCCCACGCTTCTACTGACACCCAGTAAACACAAAACATTTGTATGACATTATACAATGCTGGACCGACGACGAAGACGTTGGGCCGACGTTGTATAAATGTTATACAAATGTTTTGTTTGCTGGGCAGGAGGACTTTCCCTCAAACATTGTACATGTTGGTTCAATGTTGGACCAGCGTCGCAGACAGTGTGAGTGTCTCGTTGGAGCAGTATCCATAGTCTTGTAATCAGGTTATAGCTACTCAGCTGAACCCAATCAACCTGTGGGCCCACTGTATATAAACTGAAGGCCTATACACGTGACCTAGGCATGCCCATTCTGAAGTGCAAAACACACCAACGCGAGCGCGATTAGGCACACAACGTGGGACGCGATGACAGACGCAACAATCGCTTGACTGTCCACACACCAACGAGACCCCGCATGTGAGGCGCGACGGTCCTTATGACGGCCGGCACCACGGAAATGTAACAGTTTTGAAAAAGATCGCGTTGCCTATCATGCACTTCGTCGCGCTGGTATGCTGTGCCAATGTTGAAATAGTGTGTTTCAAAAACCGACACGGCGTCGCGCGCGATATTGCGCGGGATGTTGCGCGGGCATTGACTAAGGGCCTTCATTCTGTTACTTTATGTGTATGACACTAATCTAAAGGTCCAGTTCGCTCTTGACCTAATTTTAAGGTCACCAGATCACGGAAACCAAAATGGCTTGTAAGCACGATAACTTCATAACGCCTTGACTCAGGGTCTTCAAATTTCACCTCATGTGTGTGACATCAATCTGAAGGTCAAGCTTGACATTCAGTGACCAATTCAAGGTCACCAGGTCACGAAAACCAAAATAGCTTAGAAGCGTAATAACTTCATAACGCCTTGACTTAAGGCCTTTATTTTTTACCTTATGTGTATGACACTAATCTGAAGGTCATGTTCGACATTCAGTGACTTTGAACTTATTTCACAGTCAACAGGTCACGAAAACCAAATGGCTTGTAACCGTGAAAACTTCAAAAAGCCTTGACATAGGCCTTAATTTTTACCTCATGTGCATGCTACTAATTTGAAGGTCAAGTTATGACCTAGACCTTACTTCAAGGTCACCGGGTCAGGGAAACCAAAACGGCTAGTAAGCGTGATAACTTCATAACGTCTGGACTTCAAGCCTTCAAATTTTTACCTGATGTGCATGACACTAATCTAAAGTTCAAGTTAGACAATCAGTGGCTTTGACCTAATGTCAAGGTCACCAAGTTACGGGAACCAAAATGGTTTGTAAGCACGGTAACTTCATAACGCCTTGACTTGGGGCCCTCAGTTTACCTCAAGTGCATGACACTACTCTGAAAGTCAATTTTGACATTCAGTGACTTTCACATAATTCTGAGGTCACCAGGTCACGGGAACCAAAATGGCTTGTAATTGATGGCCATTTTTTTTACAGACATATCTTGTGGTGGACATTTCTTTTTAAATTTGTTGCAGACATGTGTTGTGCCGGATATTTCTTTTTGTGTTTTTTTGCGGTCATATCTTGTGGTGGACATATTTTTTCAAACCCATCAAAATTAGGTCGTTTTAAGATTTTATTTTAAAAAAATACATGTATTATATTACACTTTGCTGCCGTGCAAAACCAAAATGCAGTATCTGCTTACTTTCTTGACAGGTACCATGGAACCTACAAAAGAGCATTTGTCTTACATTTACACAATGTGTAAAATAGGAATTACCCCAAGATATTTTCATGAAGAGCTGGTACATGTTTATGTGAATGATGCTCCTTCCATAAAAACATTCATCAGATGGAATCAACACTTTGTTAGCGGTAAGGAGGCGATGATTAGTCAGTCCGTTAGGCAGAAAATCAGTTAGGCTTTTTAATCAGAAGCCCGTTAGTCAGTTAGTCAGAATTTATTCATTAGACAGTAAACAATGCTAGGGGACGCTCCATTTGATATATAACATTATTAAAAGATGGGCATACTTAAAAAAATGCTGTGTGTTTTTAAAAAAGTGTTTTTAAAAAAGTTGTAGCTTAATAAATAGTTTGAGGGAGAAAAAAAGCTATGCAAATTATAATGTGAAAAATGTAATAATGTTTTCTTCTAAACAAGAAAACTTTTTTTTAAGTATACACGAACAAATTGTACAACTGAAAGTAAAACCTCTAAAAACCTATAAATCATTAAATCACGATATACCTTTTTGCATATAATTTGATAAACTTTACTGAAATAGATCTGTCTCATGAGAAAACCCCAAGTAGTGGTAAATCATTGCTTTACGTCACTTTTCGGCACAAAAGGTCTTTTCAGTGACATTGTAATACGATAAAAACGTTGTAGTCAATTGATGAGATGAAATGATGTACAGATGATGATGTGAGGGTGGGGGTGATAGGGCATGGTGGGTTATTGAGAGCGTTTTCCTTCGCTCGCCCTCTGGTTAACTCCATTCATCCCATGTGAAAGACCTAATGTCAAAGACGCTATTGCCGGTTATTTAAGGCTATCACAGCCTACACCAGCGCCAGCACTGATGCGAGAGCCGCATTAGCACCACAGTTGAGCGGAGGAACCAGGGTAGGCCAATGGCGATCCGCCCGAGGATTATGGCCAGATACGAGGAGGCTGCAGCTTCCCTTGGATTATTGCTGTATACTAGTGCTACCGTATCATGCCATACAGCTTGCAACTAACGGGACAGATCTCGAATGACCCTCCCCGGATGGGGGCAAACAGTACTACTACTAGCAATAATCCCAGTACCCAGAGAAAACCCCAAGCGTTGATAAATGTATCATTGCTGAGAATAAATTGGGAGTTCAAATATTCTGATAACTAGCATTGTCTGTTGACTCTTTTGTGTGGAAAGGCTTGATTCATATTCGAGAAAGGGAAGTTTAAGCACGAGAGAACGATTATAGAATGTGCTTGCAGTATATATTTAAACCGAGCTAATAAGACCAGTGCAGAATTTAAATCTCACTATAATCTGTTATCAGTATCCTATTATATTGACACATTTTTCGTTGTTGGTGTTGTTGTTGGTGGTGGTGGTGATGGTGGTAGTAGTAGTAGTAGTAGTAGTAGTAGTAGTAGTAGTAGTAGTAGTAGTACTGGTAGTAGTAGTAGTAGTAGTATAATCACGCCATCTACAATATTGTACTATTGGGTGTCTGCTACAGGTATGAGACCAGAGTGAGATGGTCTGAAAGTTTACTGTGATTTGTATTTGATGTCTAGTGTCTCCTCTCAAAAGGCAGTCAATTCATGCAACAGCAACATGACCTTGAATATAACCTTCAAGGTCAACGTAAATAAAAATACATATTTTAAAGATACAACTCATCTTAATACTTCATAGCTATATAATGACGTCAGTTGTATGTTGATATTTGACATATAAAGGTCACTCAAGGTCAGCAGTTATAAGACCTTCCAGGTGTTCCCAGATCTGAAAATGTTCCTTATACCCCGAAGATATAAAGTGGAAAATGTCATGCTTTTTATGAACTTGTGCACAATTCTTATGGTATGTGAGCTTAACAGCTCTACTAGTAAGTGTAGGCCCCATGTATGAAAGACGGCCGCTTTATGGTAGTAATTCAGTTTACATACATCTAGGCCTATATCATATCGAAGAAATAGACATGTGAGACTGCTATTTCATAAATGGGACTAAAATGAAGGGATAAAATGGAAAAATAATCATGTAAATTTATTACAAATAATAAAATCATATTTGTATCACATCTATAGATGTTGTTATTTTCTTGACACAAATAATACAACACTTAAAGTTAAGTATAAATTAGATATACTATCAGCTTCAGTCCCAACATTTCTCCGAGGGCTGTACCGAAATTCTGCCAAATTCGAATTTTCGTCATATTTCTTGGGAACAGATGATGACGGAAAATTCGAGGTCTCTGCGTACCATATCACGTTGATCGTCATCTTGAAGAAATAGGCATGTGTTACTGATTTTTTTATAAATAGGACTAAAATGAAGAAATGAAAAAGAAAAATAATCATGTAAATTTATTACAAATAATAAAATCATATTTGTATGCCATCTATAGATGTTGTTATTTTGTTGACACAATTAATACAACAATTAAAGTCAAGTATAAATTAGATGTAACCTACTATAAGCTACAGTCCCAGCATTTCTCCGAGGGCTGCACCGAAACTCTGCCAAATCCGAAGTTCCGTCATATTTCTTGGGAACAGATGATGACGGAAAATTCGAGGTCTCTGCGTACCATATCACGTTCATCGACGTCATCTTGGATTTCAGCCAATTAACTTGGGTGATTGTTGCAGACAGGTTCACTTGACTTTGTCCCGTGCTGTGACACTACACTATGCAGCATCACCTTGAGGAAGACAAGCGCAACAGGCGGTTATATCGATATCCCGCTCAAATATGAATACCCAAAAAAAGTACTCTCTTAATTTCCCAGAAGGATGAACGTTTGTTCGAGATAACAGCCACCCCTTATTTCCCGTTACACACTGTAATTCACGGGTGTAGACATATGAATGGAGTGTTCTAAAATTAGTGCATTAAGGTGCTGGAGGTGTATTTTGCTTTTCTGTGCCGTTCACCTTCAATGTTCACATGTCCTATATTTCTTATTTCTACCATTCAAGTTTCATCCAGATATATAAGCTTTTAACTGATTAAGTTGTTGAACATTTGAGGAATATTTGTTGTTGTATCTATACAATCATGTACCTTGATCAATAGCTTTAATAAAGATATACTACATATTTAGTACTCGTATAAAAGAAAGCTGAATTCATATTTAAAGGTGCCTTTATATCAGCTGCATGCAGATATAACATAACAAAATTGTTATGAATTCATATACATTGTATTAGTAAAACATTTTCCATTTTTATAAGTTGAATTGAGATACACACGAATAACTTCTTTCTTTCACGATTGCCTGTAATTAATTGACTTCATATATTCGCAAAATAACATTTGTTTTCTCTAAATTGAGCTCTGTTAATTGAATTTATGTATTACAAATGGAATGTCTGCCTTCTATAAGTTGAATTGAGACATACACGAGTGTCTTGATCAGTTCATACATTATCAAAGAACCATTCAACTGCGAAACGTGCATGTGTGAGACAGTCACGCGTAGGCCAACAGTAGCCTATAGAGTACGGGTTGATGACATTATTATCAGCAACTAAACTGATTACGATGCTGGCCCAACATTCAACCAACATTGGCAGAGTGTACAATGTTTGAGGAGAAGTTGTCCTGTCAATACACATTGGCGGGGTAAATTATGTCTGGATCCTCATAGTAATAAAGTCAGTTAGCTTGCAAACACAACGCCCAGCTAAGAGCCAGAGATAAGAGCTTTGAGCTTTGGTGGAATTATTAACTCATAGATGTGGCTCAAGTATATATGGACTTGCTATGATTTGGGAATTTGCTCTTAATGCGGCAGTGGGTATGAAACGCATATTTTAGTATTATTATGATATAGGGCCTAGACTTACCCACGGGCACTATTGCATTGTGGGGGACACATGTCCTGCCAGTTTTAACAGTTGACTAGACCTTTAAAAAACAGTTTTTAAATTGTATTGAGACATACATAAAGTATTGTTTTTTGTATTCCATATATATCTGTTAATTGACCTCATATATTAGTAAAGCACTGTTTATTTTCTTTTTCTATTCAGAAATAGTCAAAAAAAAATTATTTCTTTCTCGAGAGCCTTCATGAGTTTAATTCTTCAATTATTAAAGCATTGAATTCAAACATAAACAAAGTATTGTTTTCTTTCTTTCTCAAAGGCGTCTTTGCTGTCGTTACCGGGACCACATCCCTCCAACTCCTTCATCTCCATCTCTCTTTTACATTTACAGAACCACGTGATGAATGTCTGCCCCAGGGCCTCAGTGATGACGTCATTACTCTCCAGCGCCCCCAGAGCTTCCTCCAAACTTGATGGCAACTTCTCACAATCCTGTTTCTTGGAGGTTGGAGGTGTTATTTTGTTTTTTATGCCGTCTATTCCTGCTGCCACCACCCCCGCCACCACTAGATAAGCATTACATGCTGAGGAGGGGAGACGACACTCTATGTAAGGGCCTGATTTTCCACCTGATTTTACACGTAATAGAGTACCTTCCCTGTCATCCATACCCCAGGCACATGTACTGGGGCACCATGTACGGTGTAGACGTCTGTAACAGTTTACTGTGGGACAGCACAATGCAGAAATAGCGCGCGCGTGTCGCAGTACACCACCCAACCACCAGATAGCAGTATCTGACAGTCCATTCTCCTTAGTAACATCACCATATGCATTGTTTCCCTCTCCCGTCCACAGGGACATGCTGTAGTGTCGACCACTGGACAGTTGACCAGGTTTCAGTAATGTCATAAAGCTGGCCTGTTTACCATTCTTTAGACATATCTCCTTCGTCGCCTGCTTGAATCTGAACGCCATATCAGCCCCGTCCATACCATCTACAGGATGACTGACAAGCTCATATTGACCTGGAGCATACTCATTAGCAAAGCTACTAATCTGTATGTCACTGGCACTCAGGTGGTTGTGTAGGGTGTAGAAGAATTCATCATCTTCAGCCATCAACAGGTGACTCACGTAGTTATCCTCCTTGAACAGAGGATCCCCGGTCGATCGATCGTAGATACAGAACTCCTCCTCCCATCCTGACTTAATGGTAAATCCCAGCTCTTGAAGCCTCTCCACCTGTTGCCTAGCAACGTATCGGGGGTCTATGAGGTGAGGTGTTCCATCATCCCACTCCTGCTCACATAACACCTCTCCCACTTTAAATTTACCCCGCGCCGCCCAAGGTAGGAGATGAAAGGTTCCAGATACCGGTTTGATGTATATGTTGCTGGTGACCCCATGCATCCCGTCGTCAAAGAACATAATCTGTGATGTGGGCGACATCAGTGCCGAAGCTGTAATAAATCAAGAAGACCACAAGATTAATAAAAAAATACTGGGTAACTAACAAAAAAAACAAGATATGCTAGATAGGTGACATGAACGCATAGTGAGGAATACATGGGTAATTGTCCAAAAAATGTTTATCTACCTATATGTCATGCAACATGAAAGATAACATGAATAAATTATTTTGTTTCATCACATGTCACAAGAAAACATGGACGATTTTAACAGCTGACTGAATTAACAAAATTATCAAATGATGGATGTATGATTTTTTTAGTGAGTAATTTCATGTATTTAGTGTTTTACCCAGGACAAAATCATCTATCATTGTTAATAATGCTGTGCTGTTCTGACGTATGCCTGAAGAAATAACGCTCAAAGCACAAGTTTTGAAGCAGGTCATTTCATACAGTATGTTACCACACTGTATGTAACGAGTGACAATAAATAGGCATATTAGCAATAACATGAGTAAAACGCCTAATCGCATTAGTCGTCAGACAAAATATGTTGTATATCCATAAAAAACCTGTGCACATCAGTCACTTTAGATTGAGATGTGCCAGTCACGTGGAAGTATGTACAAATACCATCCAAATATAGCAGTAAATGTGGCACAACATGTGTTAAAACTTTATTGGCTGGACAGAGGCCAATTGTACCATTCCCCTCTAGTGAATATTGAGCTTAGCCGTTATGACTTCACATGCGTAACCCTACATATTGATGTCACTCATCCACATATTGATGTCACTCAGGTGAACAACAATCTCTCTGAGGTCAGAATGGTGTGTAAACTCACTCTAACTCAATAACCACCCTAAATGACAGTCCCATTAAAGCGCATGTATAACATGTATAATGCCAACATTCTAAGTGGCGAAATCACAACTTTCATACCAACCGATCACTCTCTTTATATCTGACACCATTATAAGCTATAATAAAGCCTAAGCTGTCCTTTTTTCGGTAGTAGTAGTAGTAGTAGTAGTAAATCATTGCTTTGCGTCACTTTTCGGCACAAATGGTCTTTTAAGTGACATTGTAATACGATAAAAACGTTGTAGTCAATGGATGAGATGAATGATGTACAGATGATGATGTGAGAGTGGGGGTGATAGGGCATGGTGGGTTATTGGGAGCGTTTTCCTTACTAACGAACAAGAAATCAGTCAGCAGGGATCTTTTAGACCAAAAGGCAATGTCAGTCAAACTTGGCTTAGTACTTGTAAAGTGAGCTGATAAATACATTTTGGCTTTGCAAGGCAATCCCCTATAATTACCTATAATAACGATAATAACCATATCCATTATTCTGCAACAGAAGCAGCACCCTGTATGATCAGACCTGATGTAGACAATGATCTGTACAAGTTATCTCCTCAATTATTTTTAAGCGATCTCTACAACCGTCCTGCTCGCCCTTGTATTATAAATACAACTTAGGGTTGCTGCTCCATTTCAGCTTAATTATTACCATGATTATGGGTTGATATATTCATTAACCCTTCTAGCGCAGGGATCGATCCCGGCACTGAAATATCAAACTATTTATAATGGCCGTAGACCCATAACATAAGTAAGAAAGAGCTGACTACCCAAGCCAAAGTTGCATCCCTATATTGGATGCATTGAACATGTATTGAAAATGTAATGGGGATACATGGGATGCATGCATGAGATGCATAGTGAAATGTGGATGCCACCATAAAAAGGATGCAGGGTGTTGAGACACTGTAGATGTGGTGGATGCAAGAGCGATGCAGAAATAATGCAATTTTGCACCCTGAGATGCAGAGAGGATGCAACAATTTTACCCAAGGATGCAGGGATGAGAAATGGATGCAGCAGGCATGTAGACATTTTCATACTGGATGCAAGGCATGCTTTGTGGATGCACCACAAACTGCATTCTTTTCTTTCCATCCTGATGTATTATGCTATGGATCTGCTGGTGGGAGGTTATGTCACAGGCACCTGGTTAACTCAAGATAGATGACTTCAGGCACTGGATGCAAGGGATGCCCGGAGGATGCATCATTGCATCCTCAGCTTTAAATATACCTGCAATCTGATTGGTTTATACAGTATTTAACTGCAGTGCAGATATGAACAATGAATCCTGTGACACTCTTTCAAATTGAGCAGTATCCTCTCAGACTCAGACAGCCATTTAATGAAAATGATGTAGTTTCACACTGTCAGCTTAATTATACACATTTATAAAGTAATATGGGGGTCAGCTTGAAGTCTAGCCACTGGAAAATAGGTTGAACTAAACATGGAGGTCATATTTGACTTATCAAAGTATAAAAACTGCAAGCAGGTATGTGCTTATAATTACAAATAATATTTGTATGTATGTATACAGACAAATCAGTTGTGGAAATTACTGTACAAGTTAAAACATTTACATTACATCAATATATCACGCAGGCTAATGATTTCCTGTGTGATGACCAGGTTGTATTTTGGGCCATCATGTGCAGAGACAAGAAGTACCTAAATAAGGTAATAAAATAATGTTTAAAATAGATGAGGGGCCCATTTACTGAGTGTTCGTCTTACATGCTCAACAAACAGTACTAAGCTAATCATTTGCAAAGCATTCGCCTTGCATTCGTTGGGAGAGCATTCACTAAACGATCGATAAGCATGATCGCTGAAAGCATTCACCGAAATCCATTTTTTTCGGTAAGGGCGCAGTGACAAGTTAGATGACACATATATCAGATTCAAGCCCATTCTCATATTGGACATGTGAATGGAAAACAGGGGTCCTATATGACACCAAGTATGACACCCATACCAGACAAATGTGTGACATGGATAATCACCCAGGGATGCACCCAGGGATGCAGGGAATGCAACCAGGGATGAAACCAGGGATGCAGCCAAGGATGAAGGATATGCAGCCAGGGATGCAACCAGGGACGCAGGGGATGCAACGAGGGATACATGGGATGCAACCAGGGATCCAACCAGGGATGCAACCAGGCATCCAGGGGATGCAACCAGGGATACATGGGATGCAATCAGGGATCCAACCAGGGATGCAACCAGGCATCCAGGGGATGCAACCAGGGATACAGGGGATGCAAGCAGGGATGCAGGGGATGCAATCAGGGATGCAGGGGATGGAACCAGGGATGCAACCAGGGATGTGGTCAAGGGATGCAGGGGATGCAACAAGGGATGCTCAGAGGGTGCAGCCAAGTGTGTGGTTGGGATATGAGCTGCACGCTTTATGCATCCTTTGCATCCAAGCAAGGATGTGCTCATTTATATGAGGATGCGCTCATTTAAATAATTTGGCTGTGGTCATCCCCTGTACATACTCTGTGCATGCTTCCTTCATTATGCTTGCACATTCACATTGCAGACTATTTGGCATCATCCTTGCATCCTCTCTGCATCCTTGACATAGTCCCAATAGCAATTTTGGACACCGCGCCATGACAAAAGCTCAGCTGCCCTTTGACCGAATGAGCTAAAATGAGAGGATTTGTTATCTTGCATCGTAGTTTACCTGAAGCTGAAAGATGTAAGTTTTCTCCTACATCAAACAAAGAATTTTCTGAATATAGGACCTTCTGAATACATCTGAGTATAGGACCTTCTGAACATAGAACCATCTAAATATAGAACCTTTTAAACAAATATTTTCTAAACATAGGAACTTCTGAACATAGGACCTTCTGAATATAGGACCTTCTGAACATAGGACCTTCTGAACATAGGACCTGCTGAATATAGAACTTTCTGAACATAGAACCTTTTGAACAAATATTTTCTGAACATAGAACCTTCTGAATATAGAACCTTCTGAACATAGGGCAGTCACCCCTACGGGCCCCTCAGCAGGTGGCTCGGATGTGAATACTCACAAGAGAAGAGACCGATTCCTTCCTCCAGAAATCCCCTCAGGTATTTGGCAGCCACTGTTTTACCTCTATTGATGCCATGCATGTCAGAAAATGTAAACCTCACAAAATCGCAGCCGGCGGCAGCTTTTTCTAGGGCGTCTATGTCCGCCATCGTGGCCATGTCGTTTATCAGAGTTTATAAGCTAGCTACGTTTGTAGGCCTATATTATAGATCTATAAATAACAGCTTGTACACGTAGAACTGTGTGTTGATATAGACCCGACAACAAACACTGCCGTAATATCTAGTAGGCTATTACCAAGGACGTTCTATACGTATGGAACGTCCTTGCTACTAGGCCTACTGATAGCTACTATAGTGCTATGCTGCCAAAACGCAGTGTAGCCTAACTGCTTAGTTGAAATTTAAACAGATACAGCCTTTTGGATTTTCACGGTGGAATGCGTGCGTTACATAAATTACATGGGGCCTACCCCGGCAGACAATATTTATAAGTTGACCCTGTGTTGGTTCACTGCTGGGCCTACGTCGTAGACGGTGGGCCAGCAGTGAACCAACACTGGATCACGTCTCGTGCAGCACGATGCTCGGACAGTGACCCCTGTCAAACACGAGATACGGTTTAAGGTGGGGCCAACGTGGCAGACGATGGGCCAACATTAAACCATCATTCGTTAAATGGCTTGTGTTTGCTGTGAGCGTCTAGCCCAGCGAACACGAGACGTTCACCCAATGCTGGTATAATGGTGGGCCATGTTCTGTCACGCCAGATTTTAGCGGTCGTTCTCCTCTCGAATCCTTTATTGAGGTCAGTGATATTTTCATAGAATATCAGGCCTACATCATTGATTGTACTTTCTGATAGGCCTATAGAATATAGCTACGTGTCGTTACACGCAGTGTGGACTGCCCCTGATGACATCTATCTAGGCAATAATTCATTTTATGTGAAGAGCCGATCCGCGACCGAAGTAGGCCTGGGCCTATTGGGTGTTTGACCTCCGACCACCAGACATAGTCTATATAGGCCTACTGTGTCTGCATTACAGAGGGCCGTAACACGCCTCCCCCCCCCCCCTGCTGAGACATAGCCCGGCCTACCTCAAGGCTACACTCCGTAGCAGTGTGTGTGCCTACATGCTGATTCATGCCGACAGCAAGTGTCCTTCCCCGACCCCTTTCACCACCCTCCCCCTGTATGAAATGATTACTTGTTTCATTTAAACGAACTGCCGCTCGGGCAGGATTTTCAGCGTAACGCGACAGTGTTTAAATGGGGACAGTGTACCTCAAGGCCAAGGTCCGCACTTTGTTTTGTAAGAACCTTGTGGGTGGTAGGGCCTACTGCCAGAGGGGGACACTGACCTCCCCGAGCCCGGGTCCCAACCCCCCGTGGTAACGTTAGGCCTACTCAAGTACACGTGTGCCAGTGTAAAGTCTGGATATATGCCCCCACTCAGAGTATACCAGGGTAGATGGGTTTTATGTATTTGACGAAACGAAACTGACGAAACGAAACTGACGAAACTGGTTTCTTGTGATCGACGAAACGAAACTGACGAAACGAAACTGGTTTTCCTGCAATCGACAAAACTGAGTTGCTGTAATGGACGAAAACGAGTTCATGCAATCGACGAGACTAAGGGACGCACCATTAGATATCTGGGGGGCCTAGAGTTTTTGTTGCTTGCAAACTTTTTTTTGGCGATCAACGTCCGACAATTTATTTTTTATGTTTTGTTGAAGAAATGAAATATCTTTTTTTATCGTATTCTTTCCCTATTATGTACGTTAACATTTGGTGTTTTTTCTGGTTTAAATATTTTTCATTATTTTCGACAACAAACTTTTTTTTTCTGCCCACATTTTCAACAAACTTTTTTTCCCGACTTTTGTAGCGACAAACTATTTATTTCAACTCCCCCCCCCCCCCTCCGATATCAAATGGTGCGTCCCTAAGTAGACAGGGATATATCCTAACCAATCTAATAAACATGTCTGTCAAACTTTTCTCAACGGTTTCTATTGTATTTTTTCCCGTAGATTTCAAATCTGCCAGATACCATTCGAGATTTTGCTTATTTAATTAGCTAATTAGCATATTTCCAAAATGGCCGCCGAAAAAAAAGTAATCGGCTATCAATACATTTCCGGCAATCCTACAAATGTGTTTTTTGGCCCTAAGTTCGGGTTTTGAGATCCCATAATGCAATTTTGACGACAATATTAATTTTGGGGTCATTGGAAGGTCATAGGTCACGTGACCATCGAAATACAATATCCAACATTCACGTTTTAGCAAACAGTGCACAACTTGACCTTTTTTGGATAAAATGATGTTTTGAATGCCTGATAATATATATTTAATTTCAAAGAATTACATCTTATACACAATACTATATTTATTAATACAAGATGGCCGCCATAATTCAAAATGGCCGCCAGCCGAATCGAAAATCAAGATATCTTAGTTTCTGGATATCATATCTAAGCGATCTTAGTGGCTTGATTAAGGTTTTTGGACCAAGGAATACAATGCCGAACATCATTATACTGTCAAATGATTTTTTAGAGGTTTTTGAAGTGTTTTTGATCTCTATAGTTTGATATTTTGGCAAAATTGTGTGATCCATCTACGCCACCATAGTTATATTTGAATGACTTCCTCACAGAATGAGTTTATAATCCGCACACTGTTCTGAATTCACATACTAACATGATATAAAGTTAAACCATATAAATTACATGTGTATGACAGCGATAAAATAGGTAAATAAACATCATTTACATTATAATACGGAACTGTTATGTTGTAGAGTATGTAAAACTAATACCCAGGGGGTTAACATCATATTTTCTGGAAAACTGACAGTCTGACACGGCGTGTTGTAAACGGTTGGGCACCCGAAATGATATCTACATATATTTAGGTTCACAACCTAGGTGCGCAACCTTGCAAATCGACTACTGGAAATTGACAGGAGGCCAATAATGGCGGCCATTACCGAGAAACCTTAAGTTGGCAATATCTCGGTCAATATTTAGAATAATTTGCTTTTAAAGTTGTCTAAACTTATCTTTTTAGGGTCAATGATCGATATGGAGACAACCCTGAAGTGATTTTATGTCTTCTTAACAAGATAGTACACAAAGCCATGCATTTGATAGTGTGAAATTAATGTTTTGCGCTAGATATTATTAATCTCGTTTGATAAGAAAACATTTGATGTGATAACAATGGTAAGTTTATTGATTATAATCTAACATACCGGTAAGTATTAATCCTTGTTGTGTTACATCACTTGTTACAATAGTCACTTCAAAACATAATTAGCCGAATGTTACATGAAACAAAAAATAAGAGCGCTGAAAATAATACTGTCAAAGGAACTAGTGTTTGCAGGAAGCAACATGCACACAACTACATTGTATATCGATTATAAGATTATTGAAAGTGAATGTGCAAAAAAAGTATATGATGCAGTTATACTATTTAATTATAAGGATTATGTATTGTGTTGTGCAAAGCTGCATTTGCTTGGGGATCACCGACAGTCACATCATAATTAGCAGGGATTTTCCTTTTCTCACACTAGCAGTTCTTGTTGCAATCCTTCATGCAGGGATGAAATTTTGTGAATCATATGTGGTGGCGACGGTGGGTTTGTACATGTAGACTGAACAGGAATCAGCTTGCCATTTTCTACAACCCATCCATAGTCCTAAGGCTTGAGGATGGCTTGGCTGCATGCTTTATATGCTGCTAAAAAGCATTTTTATTGGGTGGCAACAACTTCAGCAGTGTTGACTTAATAATATTATTTAGGAACGTTTTGTCTCTGAGCGTATCTATATCACAGCCTTCTCTTGTTGAAATATGAGTTCACAAAAAGCTGCTGTGACTGGTCACACACATATATCGTGATTTCAATGAGAGCACCATCATCAGCAAAGTCTACCAGTGTAGTTCTATCATTCAGCCAACTTTAACATGCCAGTAGAGAATGAATAGCCGATGGTATCTCGTCTGCTAATAATGTGAATAGATGACAGTGCCCTAAAGTTTGCATGACCCATTGCAGCGGCAAAAAAAGCGAGTCATGTTGGAAAAACTCTTGAAAACCACTTGGATCGCTCCCTGTTAGCTATTTTGTTATGTTCTGCAGAGCTTCTGGTCTTGATGTGAAAGAAATGGTGTCCTAAGCTGTAATTACTTTCAAGATCATAATTATAGGAAGCTCTTGTCACCCGTGAATGACTAGACTCAGAACCAGAAACCAAAATAGTATTATAAGCGAAATTGATTCGTCTGACAAGAGTAATGACATTTCTACTCTTCGGCAAATAACACACAAAAAGTAAGTGGTGGAGACATTAAAATTAATAACTTTATTG
Source organism: Flabesymbios commensalis (assembly GCA_964017125.1). Taxonomy (NCBI): domain Eukaryota; kingdom Metazoa; phylum Annelida; class Polychaeta; order Terebellida; family Flabelligeridae; genus Flabesymbios; species Flabesymbios commensalis. Next base: position 60,722,658 of record OZ024916.1, on the reverse strand, counting down.
GTGATCATGAAGGTAGCAATATGCCTTCATCATTGTTCGCAGAAAACGGAACTAGCATGATAGCTGATGAGGCCATGGTGCTCACATTGAAATAACGGTAGATGTGTATGACCAGGCAAAGTTGCTTCTTGTGAACACATAATCCAACTTCGAAGGCTGTGATATAGCTATATAAATTCCGATTCATCAAGTTTTATAATAACAAATCACTGCTGAAATCACTGCCACCCCCCCCCCCCTTGCTTTAGAACATCATCTAAAGCGGGCAGCATTGGCAACAGCACTTGACAAGTCAGCTTACATAGCCAAGCTTACCTGCAAGCCTGAGGACTATGGACGGGTTGTATGAAATGATAAACTGATCCTAGGTAAATCTACAAACCCACCAAGGCCACCATATATGACACACACAATGACAAGTGGCTGCAAGAAGGGTTGCAACAAAAACTGCTGGAGTAAGAGAAGAAAAATCCCCTGCTATGTGGAAGACTGTCAGAAATATCTAAGCAAAGGTAGCTGCGTACAACACCTTGATACCTTGATGACGTGAGCGTGGGGTGATAGGGCATGGTGGGTTACTGCCCGATGTTCTGGGCATGTCTAGGGGATTTACCCTCAGACATGCCCAGACGATCAAAGACTTAGGTTTTGATATGCAATTTAATGCTGAAACACGGAGGCCTTTCGCACAGCTCCGCTATCCTCTAGTCGGATAGTCCTCAAGAGTCACAATAGTTGAGGGTAACTATATATAATACCAAATGCTATATCACTGCAAGGACTAATACTTATTCTATTATCAAGTTTTTGATCAATAAACATTATCATTGTTATGACATCGTACGCTCACGATGTTTTCTTATCAAAAGTGATTATTAATATACAGTGTGAAAAATTATTTCCAAAACATAAAAGCAGAGTTGTGTGTATATAGGCCTACTGGTATACCTATTTACAAGATATAACATCACTTCAGGACTGGTTTTATATTGATCCTTGACCCTGAAAATACTGGTCTAGACAACTTTAAAAGCAAATTATCTTAAATATTGACCGAGATATTGACAAATTCAAGTTTTTTGGTAATGGCCGCCATTATTGGCTTCCTGCCAATTTCCAATTTATTGAGTCGATTTGCAAGGTTGTGCACCGAGGTTGTGATCCTAAATATATGTAGATATCATTTCAGGTGCCCAAACTTTTACAACACGACGTGTCAGTTTTCCAGAAAATATGATGTTTATCCCTTGGGTAGTAGTTCTGGGTAGTAGTTCTACATACGCTACAAAATAGCAGTGCCGTATTATAATGTAAATGATATGTCTATTTATCTCTTTTATCGCTGTCATATACATGTGATGTTTATGGTTTTACTTTAAATCATGTTAGCATGTGAATTCAGAACAGTGTGCGGATGATAACCTCATTCTGGGAGGAAGTTATTCAAATATAACTATGATATAACACAATTTTGCCAAGATATCAAACTATAGAGATCAAAAAGACATCAAAAATCATTTGAAAGTATAATGATGTCTGACATTGTATTCCTTGATCCACAACACCCCAATCTAGACAATAAGATCGCTTAAATATGATATCTAGAAGCTCAGATATCTTGATTTTAGGTTCGGCTGGTGGCCATTTTGAATTATGGCGGCCATCTTGTATTAATAAATATAGTCTTGTGTATGAGATGTAACTCTCTGAAATTAAATATATAATATCAGGCATTCTAATCATCATTTTATCCCCAAAAAGTCCATTTGTGCACTTTTTGCTAAAACGTAAAGTCGGGATATTGTATTTCAATGGTCACGTGACCTATGACCTTCCAATGACCCCAAAAATAACATTGTCGTCAAAATGGCATTATGGGATCTCAAAACCCGAACTTAGGGCCAAAAAAACACATTTCTATGATTGCCGTGATTGTATTCATAGCCGATTACTTTTTTTTGGCGGCCATTTTGGAAATATGCAAATTAGCTAATTAAATATGCAAAATCTCGAATGGTATCTGGCAGATTTGAAATCTACGGGAAAAAACACAATAGAAACCGTTGAGAAAAGTTTGACAGACATGTTTATTAGATTGGTTAGGATATATCCCAGTCTAAAGTTCCTGCAATCGATGAGACTGAGTTACTGTAATCGACCAAACTGCATGAGTTACTGTAATCGATGAAACTGAGTTACTGTAATCGACGACACTGAGTTAGAGCTTGCAATCGACGAAACCGGTTTCCTCTAAGCAAAGATTGTTCTAGACTCTGCTCTAATCGACGAAAAACTGAATGGACTAAACTCACGTAGGCCGAGGCCTATGCCTGTGGGGCCGTTCAACAATTACGTAACGCCGAGAAGGGGGGGGGGGGGAAGGGGGGGTTTAAGCGATGCGTTACGGACCGTAGTCAACGCAACGTTAAAAAGCGTTACGAAGGGGGGAGGGGGGTCAAAAATCTTTCAAAAAAGCGTTACTTAATTGTTGAACAGTCCCTATGCTTTTCTTTTCCAAGTAAGGGCAAAGGTAGCGCTATATCGGCCTACGCAGCATAGGCCGCTGTAATACACGGCTAGGTTTAAAATATTAAAATACCATAGGCCTAATTGTGCTTGACGCTCAAATGGCTAGCATAGGCCTAGGCATATTTCACATCCTGCCTCTGACAGACCGGAAGAAAATTTAGTTTCGTCGATTAGGCCTACAGGAACTCAATTTCGTCAGTTTCATCGATTGCAGGAACCCTGTTTCGTCGATTACAGGAAACCAGTTTCGTCCGTTTCGTTTCGTCAGTTTCGTTTCGTCGATTACAGGGAACAGGTTTCATCGGTTTCGTTGCGTCAGCTTCGTTTCGTTTCGTTGAATACAGAAAGCTGGTGGAATGTGGGCGCCACAGAATGTACCCCGGGGTAGATCCTGAGCTATACCCTTCACTCTTAACAGCTAACCTATTTTTTTGTGAACATGTGAGGAGTCTTCGGCACCCAGGATCTACCCCACTAGCTCGACCCCTCCCAGAATATTCCCTCTTTTCAAGAACTATGTGCGACCCTCCCAGAACCTACCCTCCCTCATAGAATATAGGGTCCCCTTTTCAAGAACTATATGCGACCCTCCCAGATTCTACCTCTCCCTCATAGAATATTTTGACGGTTTTATATTGTAAACAACTTTTTAAATAAACCTTTACAAGGGGAAATGTATGTATGTATATATTATATTAGTGGGATAGAGACACGGGACACAAGCTGTTTTATTTGCACTGTTTTTATCGAATTCATTCTTCAGCGAGTGGGAGTAGTGAGGAAAGCTGCCATTTATTTGTGTGGTTCGCATAGCAACGTATGGGATGTATAGTTTCTGGCAGCAGGTGCGTACTGGGAAGGGATTCAATTAGTCATGGAAATTATGGGATGTTGAAAGTCGGCGCTGAATTTAGTGGATAAAACACGAATATTTGTTTATTTCTAACGGAGCCAGGGCCGTAGGCTGAGCTCGTTGCGGGGGGGGGGGGTGCGTAATATTCTGATGTGGACCTATTGCCGAGCGCAGCGAGCCATGAGAGCAGCTGGGGTTTCGGGGGGCGGTGTAAGCCCACCTAGAAAATTTTGTTTGTTTGTGACTTCTGAGAGCACCTGACATGAATTCTGGAGACATAGCGTATTTGTTCATACACATGATATTTTTGGCCTGACAAAAAATCTACTTTTGAAAATTATCATCCAGGTATACCAAATATTACTCAAAGCATTCGAGTCGACAAAAGGCTATTCAAACAAAATTATTCGGGGCCTTTATCTATATTTGAAATATAATTCCAAACATTGGAAGGGTATGCCTATTAAAGTATTATTTTAATTGAGGCAAAAGACAATAACATGATTGTACTGACAAGTACCTAATCAAGTACATAATACATGTATATCTTGCATCCATAAATAATATATACCCATCACTACATAGTAAGGCATGCAGGCTTATTGTATATTGTACATTTAATCCTGTGAAGTAATTTCAGTAGTATGCTCCCGGTCCAGTAGCCTACTTCACTATGATAAATATATAACTATGATATGGTCATTAAATTATAGAGACAATTATTTGTTGAAAAAACTACACATATGTGTAGGACGACAGTATCTGCGTGTTAAGACTCACCTTTATAATGTTTATTTTAAAAGTGAATCTGGCTCAAGACGACGTGTATGGAGCTTTGGATGCAGATTAACAACCTCTTCCAAATCACATTGTGTTTCATAATTAAATCTACCCCCCCCCTTTTTCGTGATTATGTGAAGTGTCTTCTGATCCCAAATCTACCCTTCCGTCCCAGAATATACCCCCTTTTAAACATCTATAAGATGCCCTTCCAGAATCGACCCTCCCTCTTAGAATATACCCCCTTTTTAAACATCTATATGTGACCCTCCCAGATTGTCCCTCCCTCCCAGAACATACACCCCCCTTTTAAACATCTTAGATCTATATGCTATCCTCCTAGAATCTACCCCTCCCTCCCAGAATATACCCACCTTTTATATAAAGCGACACTCCTAGAATCTACCGTACCCCTTTTTTCACAACTATATGTAGCACTCCCGTAATTTACCCCTCCTTTCCAGAATACCCCCCCCCCCTTTTAAACATCTATGCGACCCTCCCAAAATCTACCTCTCCTTCTCTGAATATACCCCCCCCCCCTTTAAACATCTATAAATGCGACCCTCCCAGACTCTACCCCTCCCTCCCAGAATAGATACCCCCTTTTTGACAACTATACGCGACACTCCCATAATCTACCCCTTCCTTCCAGAATATACCCCCTTTTCTACAACTATATGTGGCACTACCATAATCTATCCCGCCCCCACTCCACCCTCCGACCCAAAATATACCCCCTTTTTAAACAGCTGCGACCCTACAAGAATCTACCCCTCTCTTCCAGAATAAGATACCCCCCTTTTTTGATAACTATATATGCGACACTCCCATAATCCACCCACCCTTCCAGAATATACCCCCTATTCTATCAAGTGGGGCTCCTAGAATCTACCACATCTTTCCAGAATATACCCCCCTTTTCTACAACTATATGCGCTGCTCCCAGAATCTATCCCGCCCTCCCAGAATCTACCTCGCCCTCCCAAAATATACCCCCCCCCCCAGATATGCGACCCTCCCAGAATCTACCCCTTCCTCCCAGAATAGATCATTAATATTATTCATTTATTCACTCATTCATTCATTCAATAACCCTGGCTCGTGAATTATAAGCACGAAACATTCGAGCTCCGAATGTGTAGTGTGAACGGACATTAGTAAATGTTATTTTAATGCTGGTTCGGCGTCTCTAACGGTGCACCAGCAATAAGTCTTTGTGAGTCATTGGCAATGTTGCCATCATTAAAACAACATTGGGGCAATGTATCTTGTATGCTGTGTAGGCATATCTCAGCTGACACCATGGAGACCATGGAGACGTTAAACAGTTAAACCGATATCAATATAATATTCCTGCACAGCCTGCGACGCCGGCCCGTTAACCCTTTCAAGCCTGACTTTCCATTGTCAACTTCATTCACTACAAGCAGCGAATTGCTGTCGCAATTCTCGACTTGTAGTGAATGAAGATGACGTGAAGTGGGTGACAAATTAATTAAATATACTGTTTTTATTAAAGAGTTCTATGGACATTTTCGTTCTAAAACCTCTAGATTTTAGGAAATTAAGTAATCATTCAGAGAAGAAAAATGATGCTTTAATGCATCGTCAGGGTTTAAAGGGTTAATAACCCGTTTAGGACGCCAGCTCAACATTAAAGTTTACTCAGTGAATCATGCCGACCCACCTACTTTAAATCAGCATTGGATCAACGTCTTGTATTAACTACAAGAGACGGACATGCTCAACCAATGTTGGTTCGATTCTGGGTCAATGACGCAGACGTTGAACCAGCATCAAAATAACATTGATTGAACGTTTATATTTTAATGTATTATTTACCATGTTTCACAATTATCAATGTGAATAAAAAAAAGATAGAAATAGTTAAACTAGAGCCTGACGGCACTGAAGTAGAGCTTGCGTGGACCGCTAGGGTCATTAAGCGACAAATGTGCTCACTAATAACACATGACTATTCTCATATAATAGAATGTAGCATACAAGATGTCAATTTAAACTACTGACTGTGCTAATTATATTCTCATGTAATTAATGTTCATTAAAAGCTGTTGTACGATAATATTTTTGTCGCATTCAGCTTAGGCGATAATTTATTGATTAATTAATTCTCAAAGACCTCAGTCACAATAATGGAAAACCAATAAAACAATAAAATTGATTTAGCATTATTATTCTATTATACCAACGACCCGCCATTTTTCGATATAAACTAACATATAATTAAATAATAATGTAAATTATGCATATTTTTTATCAAATTAAATAGACACATAAGAAAAAGGTTTTTTGTATTAGCCTCCTATCTCGAATCGTTGCATGCATAAGTTTCCCGCTGAATAAAACAAAAAAATAATTTTTTATCAATTTGTTTCCGACCGCCTGCTCTGAATCTTGAATAAATATTCTTGAGAACTAATTTAAAACAATAAAACAGTGTGGCTTCATTATTGTAAACATTGTACATGTATTGATCTTAGTATGAAAAATTGACACATTTAATGCTTAACCATTGTCTACAAAGCCAGTTCGGTATTACAACTACCCTTAGCCACTGAGGATAAAACGTCTGAAAAAGTTTTAGCCACATTTCATTTCTTGTAGCCACAGTGTAATCATGTACCGGTATACAAAATATCAATGGTGATATTCATAATAGATAGGCCTATTGATACAATTGCATCTTACCAGATAAATGTATTACTAAAGTTGAACCAGTTTATGATTTAGTTTTCATTTATCTTAGTGATAGTAATAACCACAAAGCTTCCAAGAACTAAAGAGCTGCAAATTAAAATAGTATTAGCTTTTGCCTGTGGGTGTGGATGGAGATGTACATGGTGATAGGGATAGGGGCCTAGGAACTGAGAGGTGATAGAAAATCAGCAACTTCCCATTATGACAGAAGTTCCTCAGCGCACCTGGGAAGTGCACAGCAGAATTCACAAATTATTTCCATTTTACCAACAATGTATGGAGGAACTTGTGGGCGATATAAATACCAACACAAAAAGCTGGCAACATTGTGATATGATAAAAAATCACCAGAGTGTGAAAAAGATTCAATGACTCAATAGTTGCAAATTACACTTGATGAGTAAAATAAGTAGGAAGGTTTATTCTGGGGAATGTGTAGCCTATGCTATATTTACAAAAGCTGATATATCATTTATAATAAGTGTTATTTTTATGTTTTTATAAATTAATCCACAATATAATTTAAAGCACATCTATTTATTGAAACATGTTTTCTATGTAAACTATTTTTGCCATTGTTGTTGATTTTGCCTGTAATATGTTTTTTTTTATGTAACAATAATATGTACATTACAAGGTGGTCTCCATGACAGCGATTGTTTCAATCTTAATGGAGATCTCCTGCCTTTTCACTGTTTCTTTATTAATCATCATTTTTGTATTTTTTATGGCAAATAAAACATTCTGTCTGTCTGTCTGTCTGTATGCCTGTATCAAATGGTGGATTAATGAGAGGGTAACATCATTGTAGGCTTCGCAACATGAATATTATCAATTGTAACATGATAACACTGAGCCAACGTTGTTTTAATGTTGGGCCACCGTCTTCGACGTCGGCCCAACATCAAGATAACTTTGGGATTGTATTGGATTTGGCCAGAACACGTGACACGTTTTGCTGTTTGCCTGTGCACGCTGTGGACAAACCTGACAGCATTGTGTCAAATGCTCTGTAGTGTTGAGCCATCGTCCCGTCGTTGGCCCAACTGTAGATACGGCCAAGCAGTGATGGCTGCCATTGTTTTAGGCCTTCAGTAGGTGAATTAAGACGAACTTTAACAGTGTTTATCTCAAAATCTAAGAAGAAATTTCAAAATATGAGAACGTGTTGCAATGAAAAAAGTTCTTTTTAACAGACACATGACGTTAGTTATGTTCTCAGCTCAACAAATTTAACGTCATTGTCGGGGAATAAATTGACAGTAAAATACATTGGGCCCCCACAGCCGAGAGAGTAGAGATGCAATCGCTACTAAAAATAATGGAATATTACCATGTTTAGGCCTACCACTAATTACGAGGAACTCATCTCCATATCATCATGATTATAGAGACAGGCTAGATATTAGAGGATTATTTAAACCAAGAAGATCATTTACTCTATTATAAATCAAGCTAAATAAAAGTACACCCCCTACAAATACTGGCATTTTTATTGAATACAGGCTTAAATAATTATCACCGACATTGTTTACATAATTTTACAACGAAATCAAGTTAACATCGGGTACTAATATCAATGGAATTTTGAGACGTAAAAACTAAACCTGATTTACATATTCTAACGTTATGGCTATTTAATCTGTTCCATTGGCCCATCAAATCTCTGTCATTGGGAATGAAATAAGTGTTTAAACACGTTAACGCCAGTGTCGCATATATTCGGGTTTTCATTTTTTATTAGCACATTAAGTACCACCTTTTAAACATGTTAAAGATAAAATGTGACATCAATCAGCAATATTTGAAAACAGTTGACCTCCATATTGTCAAATCTGAATAATTTTCAATCACTCGAAGTTGTGAATCGCGTCAGCGAAACACAACTTCAAGTTGGTGAAAATTCGGATTGGATAATTTGGCGATTGAAAGGTTAAACATCAAGATTTGCAAATTTTGGTCTCAATTAAACTGAATGCGAGTAATTTTCACCCACTTGAAGTTGCGGGTCGCGTCAGCGAGATACAACTTTAAGTGGGTTTAAATTTAGATTATAAAACTTCAAGAGTCAAATAGGTGTGAGAAAAACACAATAAAAGATGACTAAAATATACTAAACTAAACGAGAATTTTAAACTATCAATTTTTGTTCACAACTATTGACCCCAATGCTGCTGACACAGATATATCAGCTAAGCCTGAAATATTTTGTACTATTGATAATGTCTGTTTGCAAGGACCCAATAACATACACGAGGTAGTTATTTGTCATTTAATAGCTTAGGTGCCATGGTATGCAACCAGCCTGCATGCAATCACCTGGTAATAATTTGCAGATTTCACGACCACAATGCATGCGCAGCTTAGATTAGGAGCCTTGTAATAACTATGAGAGATAATCACTTCTCTCCAAAACTACAGCACCACTCACTGAGATTTTAGCATAGATGTATTGTAACAGTTAAAACAGGTGAATTGTCAACATATTTTTAGGACGAAGTTACTTCCGGTTTAATCTCAGCTATTCTAGATGTAGGCCTAAGTATTTGAGTAATATAAAATAGAGAAGCAGGTAAGATGGGGTTATTCCACAGTTAGTTTTCTGAATGAAGCATCTGGAACATCTAGGGGTGCTTTGTTCAAGTCTATGTTGACGGTACTTCCTGTAGCATCCGATATATACTTTCTGAAGGCATCATGGTGAATATATTTTTTATAGTCATCTGCAATCAGAATGATACATATTATTCACAATTTTGTAATGAAATATGCCAATTAATGATTGTATGACATTCTTCAGTGTTAAGGCAATCTGGCAGGGAACGAAGGGATGCATGAAGACAGAGAAGAAACAATACAGCGCGGAAGGAAGAAATCAGGAAAAGAGATAGAGACAGGAAGATATACATCTAGTAGGGCATATCCACCTAGACAACAAGCCTTTCGTACAAATGCAATAGCCATTTTCCCAAGTTATGCGTGTTGTCCCCAGCTCAGAAAGTGGCATGCGTGTAATTTCCTTGTCTGCCACTCCTGAACATTCAGTATATCATGGGGAGACCCCGTGACTGACAGGTAAGTAGGATGCTCGGCATCAGACAAATGAGGCTCCAATTTAGAATACTATGCCTGGGAAATAAACGTTTCCGGGGATCAGGGTCCGTATTCTCGTACAAGTTACGATATATCGTAGGCTTCTGATTGGTCGAGATGGCCATCTCGACCAATCAGAAGCCTACGATGTATCGTAACTTGTACGAGAATACGGGTCCAGTTTCGTTGGATTTATCTCACCATCCTCGGGAGCTTCTCCTGGCCCTGTTTAGACTATTATTATGACAAAGGTTGCCAAAAGCCCCGGAGTCGAGATATCAGCCCTCTCACTGGTCAAGATCGATATCTCCACCGAGCTATAACTGATATGTATGTCGCCTGTGTTAACCCTTTCAGTGCGGGGACCGTCTTTAGACGTCAGAATCTGACGTCTATAGCCTAATTCTTATACATGCATTGTACATTCACCAGTAGGTTTATACGTCAAGGAGAAAGAATAAAATTTGATAGATTTGTAGATCTGAATGTACGAGGCGCGCAGCGCCGAGTATATTCAGATCTACGAATCTATCGTCATTGAGTTCTTTCTTCGACTTAAAATACACAAAATAGGTATATACATGTGCTCCAAGAATTGGTAGACAAAATAGTCAGTGTGGTTAACCGAGAAACATTAGGCATGTAGTGTCATGGTAAAACCTGCATAATGATCACTGTGTCCGCACTGTGTCCGAATCTACTCTTTTAACAATAGACTGGCGTCACCGGTGTATTTTAAACACATCTAAGAGCCAGAATCCACAATAGGTAGGCCTCACTGGTGTCACGTAAACAGGTGAAGATTAAAATATTCTGAATATTTAAAAAATGGTTATACATGTGAGCAGCCTACCCGGTATGTGTGGCATGTCGATAGGCCGGCATTCATTTTGTATCATCATGTTGTTCTCTGTGAATTATAGTTGGAGAGGCTCTTTAATTCTCATTTAAGATATATTACTTACGTAGTATCTGGTCCAGAGACCCCGCACTTGGGCCATCGTAGTCATCTGGGAGGTATTCCAATGGAAGTATATCTTTGGGAAACATTTTGTACAAGCTTTCAGCTGTATTGTGAACGTATATCTGAAAAAACAATAATAAAAAATATAACATACACACACTTAGAAATAACTCAACACAATAACTTTATGACAAACACACAGCCTCAGTGGCGGATCCAAGTTGGGGGGGGGGGTTGTGGGTTTACACCCCCTGCCCCCTCAGAAAAAAATCATCACCTTATTTAGGGGGTTTCCGTATAATTTGGTGGTATACTGAGTGATAAACAGTGCCCAATATGCCTTCGATTCCATAAAAAAATCCCCCGGGGGCGGGCCCCTCGACCCATTTACAGTAAAAAAATGTTTCAAATTTTACACCCCCCCCCCCCTCACTGAAAAGCTAGATCCGCCCCTGAGCCTATAAGACTCAGAGCCAGAAGTGTCATGATTAGATCGCCTGAATACACCTTTTCAATAACAACACGCCACACGGTGAGCAAAGCTGAACTGTTTTAATCAGACAACTGTTACACACTTTTCAATGACAACACGCCACACAGTGAGTAACTCTGAACTGTTTTAATCAGACAATTGCTCACTGCGCAAACTCGTGCAAGCAGTCTATAGGCTTATACATTCTACCATTTTTGTAATCATCTCATAACGTCTTACCCTCTCTTGAAATTTCTTATCCAAGAAAGGCTTGAATATCATCATAAAAGCATCAAGCAACGTTCCCGCATTGTAGAAGTGAAATCCTTTGAATCGACCTGGTAGTTTTTTCTGAAAAAAAAAAAAATTCAATATACAGAGCACTGTCACACATTCACATGCAGGAGCGGTGGGGGGGGGGGGGGATGAATAATCTGCAGCGTATCTTAAATAATGCCCTGTCATGTGAGCCCTGGTAATTAACTAAATTAAATAATTTTAATTTATATCCATTTGAAGTTGTGTCTCGCTACCGCGACACACAACTTCAAGTGGGTGAAAATTACTCACATTTGTTTAATTTGAGACCAAACATTTGCAAATCTTGATGTTTGAACGCTCACTTCATTCCCAATAGCAGTGATTTTATCGGGTAATAAAACAGATGAAAAACGTCGCGCTCAGCGGGTTAAGGGTTAAATAACATTATCTGTAGGCCCCTATACGGGCCTACAGATAATGTTACTTAAACCTTAACCTGTGGTGAATGAATTATTTCAAAAGGAAGATTGGGATAATAATAGAAACAGCTCCTCTACAATTTGAGCCCTACCAGACACTAGAGGAAGAGGCGGAGCAAAGGTATCAAATGCCCCTGATATAGGGCTCAAACGTCCCAATTAGGGCCTTAGATCAACACAATTGCCCCCCACACACACACATACACAGACACGAACGATACCTAATTAGTGTTATATTATTCCACACGACAATGGATTATGTAGTGTGTTTATCTAATTTGTATTGATTTTCGACCATAATTGCCTAACTTACAGCCGGTCCTTCAGACAAAATCTCCCATTTGTTTAATAAGACCGATACCAGATAGTCCGCTACAGCCAAAATGGTCGATCTATCACATATGTCATAACACAGCGAACAAGAGAGAGAATAACAGCCTCTCTACCTTTAACATGGGTGCAAACATTATACGTTTTTTTCTATTTTAAGATGGCCAACTCCTAGAATGTAAAATATTATGCCAAAAGGCATGCAGTAACCATGGTAACTGCTTAATACTTGAATATAAGATTTTGTTTTCAGTTGCCTCTAACAACCACTGAAGTATGACCAAATCATAATTTCTCAATTGTAGTGGTTCTACATAAAGGTTAATCTATGACGAATATATATACAATGTAATGAACATAACTTGCCTGCCACGCCTTGTTCCACTTTCGCATCTCGTCCATCTTGACCCGGGAGATATGCTTAAGTGTCATACCAGAACAGTCAAATATGATTATTCCCCCATGGACTGTGCGCTCCTCATCCCTGTTCAGAAGCATTGAATGTAAAATACATACTCTAACCTCCTCATCCCAGGTGAACTGTGGCTTGTCTGCTTTTACTGCCCCTGTAAATGTAAATACATGCATATCTATCTTTATTCAACCTGTTTCAGTCAACCTTCACATGGCATATATATTAGTATAATATCCATTTTGTCCCCAGCAAACACGACATACGTTAAACCAATGCTAATTTAACGTTGGGCCGACGTCGCAGACGGCGGGTCAACATTAAATCAGCATTGGTTTAACGCATCGTGTTTGCTGGGTGGATCAATTGACACTTTAACCCTTACAACACTGAAATACTTTCGTATAAACCATGGAGACCAAAGGGTATTTTCAATTTGAAATCGTCATAAATATCTTAGTCAGCTCTCTCCGCTTCATTTGTATACCAATGTTATGGGTCTACTCGGCCAGTAGAAATATTTTAATTATTTCAGTGCGGGGACCGTCTTTATATTTATATAATTTATATTTATTTATTTTATATTTTTAGAATCTGACGCCTGTAAACGTCTAAAGACGATCCCCGCGCTGAAAGGGTTTAGGCGCCAAATTATGAAATTTAAATTTGTACCGACTTGAAGTTGTTGCTCGCTGCTGCGACCCCCAACTTCAAGTGGGTAAAACAAATGTTTCTTTGCTGCTCACTCGTAAAGATTCTGTATTGTGACCGGGACCGTGACCGAGAGGTAGAGTGCTCGCCCTCAGACCGCCAGGGTTGGTATTTCGAATCCTTTGTCTGGAGGGCAGTGTTATCTCATTCATGTCACCATGGCCTACAGTATGTGTTACGAATAACCTGATGTGAAACTGTGCCTTAACCCTTTACCCGCTGGTGCCGCATATATTCGGGTTTTCATTTTTTATTAGCACATTAGGTACCACCTTTTGAACATGTTAATGTACAGCAATATTTGGAAACAGATGACCTCCATTTTGTCAAATCTGAATAATTTTCACTCACTTAAAGTTGTGGATCGCGTCAGCGAGACACAACTTAAAGTGGGTGAAAATTCCAGTTGAATAATTTGGCGGTTAAAGGGTTAAAGAGTTGAAGAGTGAACAACTGATTTATGCGATTTAGTCTGAGCTGACCACCTGCTGCGCTCGCCCGTTGTTTACTCGGCTAGTGATTTGTGTTAGTTGTCGAATAATAATTCCTCATTTTAAGGCCACAATGTTTTTTTCTCAGTTTTAGATTAGCGCGCGCATTAGGTTAAGGCCACGCATTACCAAAAAACATGTGTTTTTGTCTGCCAGCGCGCGCATTAGATTGTTGCCGATTTGCAAAAAAAACAGTCAATTTCGGAAAAAAAACAAAAAACAATAACAATTTAATTTCCAGAGATAAATAATAATTTTCCAGCTATGTTTTTTTGCTTATTTTTTTCGTCGCCTCCTTTAACTTTTTTTAAAAATAGGCTTAAAGTTTGTTTTATTTCGTCGCCCTCATTAACTTTTCTAAAAATCGGTTCAATGTTTTTTTCCCTAAATGTTTTTTTTTCGCTCTCCCTCATTAGATTTTGGATTTTTTCTGATCTAAAACAGAGGAATTAAACATAGTGACCTAAACACATACAAATTAAGCCAACGTGAACTATGATGTAGTCCTGTTACAGTCTCTTAACCCAGTAACATTAACTCACATTTGTTTGTTGGGCCATCGTCCACGACGCTGACCCAACATGTGAACACCATTGATCGATTTCGTGTGTTTGTTGTATTTACACGATTCTTTTCACTTTTACCATTCGTTTTCATTAGTTATGGATTGGGTCAATAATAAATGAATGATACTAACCAGCTCGGTACATGAAGACTCTCCGCCCATCTCTATCTGGGCTCGGTAATGGCACTATGTATCTACAACAAACGAAATAAATATAATGTATCTGCATTCAACTTTCAAATAAAGATATATGCCTAAACGCCACTTGATAATATTAAACCACGCCTATATATAGTCGCGATCGTGAGCATTTGTGGTGCATGGCAATCGGGACTTGTATGCGGCCTCCG
Organism: Flabesymbios commensalis; assembly: GCA_964017125.1. Taxonomy (NCBI): domain Eukaryota; kingdom Metazoa; phylum Annelida; class Polychaeta; order Terebellida; family Flabelligeridae; genus Flabesymbios; species Flabesymbios commensalis. The sequence goes on along the minus strand of OZ024916.1, from coordinate 60,707,647 downwards.
GTAGGCCTAATATCAGAAATGCATAAATGTATTATCAGATTATGTATTTCTGGTAATATGCAGTGTTTTTGAATTTGAAGTTACTGACAATTTTCATTTTTAAATTATGAAATAAAACGTATGTGATAGAATGTTAATTCTTCCCATCTTTGGATTAACCCTTACAGCGCGGGGATCGACTTTAGTCGTCAGAATCTGACGTCTGTAGACGTCAGATACTGACGGCTAAAGTCAATCCCCGCACTGTAAAAGTAAAAATATTTAGGCCTACCATTGCCGTAGACCCATAACATAGGTATTCAAATGATTCGGAAAGAGCTAACTAAGACATTTATGATGATTTCAAATTGAAAAAACCCTTTGGTCTCCATCGTTTTTAAAAAAAATATTCAGCGTTGTAAGGGTTAAACAAGCGACACTGAGAGCTGGCAGTGACACCCAGAAAACATGGATCTGATATTCCTTATTTAACCCTTTACCCGCTAGATTATCTAACTTAAATTACCACCCACTTAACCCTTACAATGCTGAATTATTTTTGCTAAAACCTTGGGAGACCAAAAGAATTTTTCAATTTGAAATCATCATAAATGTCTTTAGTTAGCTCTTTCTGATTCATTTGAATACATATGTTATGGGTCTACGGCCATTATAAATATTTTCACTCTTACAGCGCGGAGATCGACTTCAGTCGTCAGAATCTGACGTCTACAGACGTCAGACTCTGACGACTGAAGTGGATCCCCGCGCTGTGAGGGCTAAAGTTGTGGGTTGCGGTAGCGAGACACAGCTTCAAGTGGGTGGAAATTACTCATAATTGTTTAATTTGAACACACATTTCTTTCCCAATATAATGGTGATTTGATTGACCGATTAAACACAAATTAAACGATTCTAATTGTGCCAACAGGAAGACGTTACTGCATTTTATGTACATCAAATTTGATAGAAGATGAGTACCACCTATTGTTTGAATGTAATCATTTTATTAAGTTAAGAAAACAATATTCACCTACATATTACGTGAAAAATCCTAGTGTGTTTAAATTTGTAACCTTTATAAGTGTATAAGAGGAGAAATATTACCAATGTTGCTATATTTCTTAAGCACGCATTTAAAGAAATTGTTTAAATTTTGTCTGCTTTACTATTTTAGATATATAATGTTTTGCTGTTATTATGTTATCACTATGTCGGATTTGAGTTGTATTAGGATTTTTTTGAAGTTGTTGTTGAATTTTCTTGTTAACTCATTTTGTACATTATATGATTGTACTCCATACCATGATTTGGTCTGAGTAATAATAAATCAGTCAATTAATCTATAAAAGTCGTGCTTAGGGGATGAGAGGGTTAGTGTTGGCCCGGCACTATACGTACTTGGAATCTAGAACCTTGGTTATATCGGGAGATAGAGGGTCGATGTTTCTGAACCATTCTGGATGGGTTGTGATAGACGTTATAAAGCCCGTCAACATCTTACGGGCTCTCAGCTGACTAAACTTGGACGTCCTTAAGAACGCCAGCAAAAAGATGGTGTCTGTAACAAAATAATACATTACATTCATACGTTGATCCCATGCCGGTAAATATTTGGCCGGCGTCCTAGACAGTATACCAGCATTGAACCAACATAGAGTCGGCGCCTCGTGTTTTTTGGTTAGAACTAAAGAGTACTATTTTTCGTGACCACAGCACTAGACTTTTTGTTTTAATTTTGTATGAATTATGGAGATCAAAGGGTTTATTTCAATTTGAAATCATCATAAATGTCTTAGTTAGCTTTTTTCAGTTCATTAAAATACATATAAATTATATGTTATGGGTCTAAGGTCATAGAAATATTCGAATTCTTTCAGTGTGGGGAACTTCTTTATACATCAGAATCTGACGTCTTTATACATCAGAATCTGACGTCTGTAGACGTCAGATTCTGATGTACAAAGACGGTCCCCGCGCTGAAAGGGTTATTGCTGGGTCAGCGTAACAGTGTTAGAGCAACATTGGGACAGCGTCTCGTGGTTTCTGAGGTTTTATAATATTTGAACACTCTTGTCGCAATTATGAGCATGTCATGGCATATCATTTAGGGATAATTCGCTGCATAATCGAATGACAATACTTTAGAATTCCGTGACTTGGGTTTTATGACGGTTTGCCACATTCTCAGCCAATACGAGCTCCATCTTCCAGTTGCATTTGCGTACTGTTTCTTTTCTTTTTATTTTAAGAATTTTAAATCGACAATTGAAAAAAAATCATAAAAATACCAGCACAACGTATTTAATTCGCCATGGTCATGTGAGGTATGAGAAGAGAAGCTAACAATCTGTTTAATGGAGGAGTTTGTCCAAGCCATATAACCCAAAAAAATACATGTGCTTTCTAAACCGTAACAGATGGAATACGCAAATATTCAAAAGGCCCATGTAATAAGCCTAACGTCATTTTTTCTAACATTTTGTAGATATTTTAATTAAATTATTCAAAACATTTTTCATAAGATATAAATGTATCAAAAAATAATACACTTATTTCGCTTTTGATTAAGCGTTAAGATGCTTTTAAGATGCTTCTATTCGCAACCAGAATATATTTGCAGTTGAGATATAAAATACGTGTAAAGCATCACTAAGTGTGAACTAAAATTTAGTGAGATTGTTCTGTCATATGAAGCTGGTAATTGCATTCGAAATGCCTAACCCTTTAAGCCCTCACGATGCATTAAAGCATCATTTTACATCCCTGAAAACACACTCAATTTTCCTACAACTAGGGGTTTTAGAGTGAAACTTTCCATGAAACTGGTTAACCAATACATAGCAATTTTCGTTAATTTTTCACTCACCTCAAATCATCTTCATCCACTACAAATCGAGAATGAAGATGAAGTGTAATGGATGAAGATGACAATGGTAAACTCAGGCCTGAAAGGGTTAAGTGTGGAACGTGATTATCACCTTAATACTTAATTGAACACCAAGATCGTTTTTTTAAGTAAACACAATTCGTTGACCGAATGCTGGATTAAGGATGGACCGCCGTCTGCGACGCTGGCCCAACATTAATTCAACATTGGGTCAACGTCTTTTCTTTGCACGCATTTCTCTAAGAGGACAAGCATACCTGTTGGAGCTGTCATGTGGGGTTGCTGCAGCAGCCATTCCCGTAGAGCTTTCACGGATGCCAGCCTGTCTTTCGGGTCTTCATTCAGCTCCTTCTGTGCTTTAACCACACTCTCTGGTGACAGGGTACACACGTAATCATCGTCCATCACACGATCCAGGACAAAGTTGTGGTTTCCAAATGTGATGGACATGGTTGTGTACTGCTGCGTCGGAGAGAGTTATAATTTTGGGATATTAAAGGTGATCTATCACCCCTTATATAGTATGAATAATTTTGTGACAAATAAATCAAAGTTGCCACAAGATGGGGCACAACTGTTTCCTTATAAGGGTGTTTGGCTATCATGTAACCCTCTGAGAGGGTCACATGATAGCCAATCTCACCCATATATGGGGTGATTAGCTATCATGTGACCCTCTGAGAGGGTCACATGATAGACAATCGCCCCCATATAAGGACATAATTATTCATACCATATAAGGGGTGATAGATCACCATTAAATGTTTAAAATACGAGTCTGTACTCAGTAAACACGAGAAGTTGATGTTGTAGTGATGTTGGGACAGCGTTTCAGACGGTGGTCTAACATTGTAATCAGATTGGTGCATCGTCTCGTGTTTGCTGGGTAGCATACAAAATTATATTTCTAAAAATGATAATGCCAAAATTTGTAGACTGATAAACATAGGCAAAATATATTGTTAGCACATATTCTGGACCGTCACATTCATTACATGTTACTTTTCGTATGACATTTTTCAAAGCAGGCCATGTATGACATGTATCTGTTTGAAGATTTGCAAATGTATTATGTTTGAAAAACTTACATGTGTCAGTCTGTGTTTGTCTCACGACAATGCTTCACTAAACGCTCGTTAGACCTACATTTGCACTATTCAGTTCAATGTAGTCTCCTTTATGCGCGCTTGATGTTTTATGCAGTTGTTATTTATAATATTGGCCTACTATGTTATAGTAGTTTGGTTGAATGACTCAGTAGGCCTACTTCAGATATGCTTCCTGCGTTAAAATGTGAATGCGTACGTGACCTTCTCGTGACCTGGTGTTCATTGGTGGTAACACGTTAACACGAGGTGTTGACCCAATGTTGTTTTATTTATTGCCCAACGTCGAAGACGATGGGCCAACATTAAAATAACCTTGGGCCAATGTATCGTTTTTGTTGACTAGGGCTTACTAATAATACTACACGGTCAGCTGCATTTAACCCTTTAACCGCCAAATTATTCAATCTGAATTTTCACCGACTTGAAATTGTGTCTCGCTGACGCGATCCACAACTTCAAGTGGGTGGAAATTATTCAGATTTGACAAAATGGAGGTCAACTTTTTTCAAATCTTGCTGATTTATGTCCTTAAATTATCTTTAACATGTTTAAAATGTGGTACTTAATGTGCTAATAAAAAATGAAAACTCGAATATATGCGACACCGGCGGTTAAAGGGTTAAGAATACAACCCAGTGTTGTTGATAACCTGTCTGTATTTTGTCCTACATTCAACCACAGCTGAATGGGATAGGATCAGCATGCTCATTGGCTTTCTATACAAGGTCGGTAACTCACGGAAATCATGGAAGCAGCAATCTCAACATACTAGGCCTATTTGTTCACGCCCGCACGCACGCACAATAGGGGCTATTCAGCTCCACTATTCGATCTTGTAAACCCAAAAAGCAGTAACTTCTCAATATAATAGTAAGATGAATAGTGTAGTGTAATATTCACTACAATTCGCATTTTGTTGGAAATAGTGCTTCTGTCAGAATCGAGCTCGTATTATGTGTATTAATGCACGTAAATTGTGAAATTTCCGTTTGAAAATTCATCAATAATTTGCTACAAGAACTAGCTATGACATGGTAGCATTTTTTTGGTAGAAAACAAAAGTCTACATAGCCCATTTCTCATTTTAAAATGACGAGGACTTGATAGTTTCCTTCCCTCAGTAAAAGTATAGACATGGCAGTGACTGTCACCGCATAGACACATCCCAATTTCCCGTGCATTCAACAGTGCAGCGTGTGCAGCCTCATGATATGCTTGAACAGAGTCGGTGGTCAGCATTGACCCATCTTCAAGCCAATGGCACACGTTATCTAGTAAACACGACACATAATTAGTGGCCTTACGGTAGTTCAATGCTGGCCACCGTCTCCTACGCTGTTCAAAGCGTTCAAACATTTAATTGAGACGCATCAGGTTCATAATTTATGTCGCGTGTCCAACCATGAAACAGTGACATAATTTAACCCCAGAAGGATTAGTAACATTGACAGCCTATTTCGAAGGTTTAAACCTCTTTGTGTGAGGTCCCGATGTTTTCTAATACGCGTAACATCGACTGCTGAGCCCAATTTCAAATATAACTAGAACAGGAGTACTCCGAGGCCCGACTTTAGTCTGTTTGACTGCTATAGACAAAACGTCGGCCTTCAGAATCCTAAATGTTTAGGCAACCAGAGATTGTTCATTAGTAAAATCTCTGATATAATTAACGAAAGAACCAAGGAAACAAGTTAAAATATATCTTCAACGTGTATTTCTTTCCCCATCATCGCCGGTGCTGGCCAACATTCATTCAATACTAGAAGGCCTACTTGCCTACGATGTAGGCTACCTCGTACAGGGGATGTAAAAACAAAGAAATGAATCGGGCTTTAGGCCACCTTTGTGCACATATAGGATAAAGTGGGCCAGGAGAACCTCCTGAGGATGGTGAGATGATTGAGATGACACTGTCCTCCAGACACAGGATTCGAAAGTCGAGCCCTGGCCGTCTGAGGCCGAGCACGCTACCTCTCGGTTACGGAGGCTCCCCACAATACTGACTTTCACACGTGGATGGGAAGAAACATTTTTGGTTTCTTCCAAACCGCCGAGACCGGGAACCGAACCCCGAGCTCTGACGTGAAAGGCAGCGGTGCTAACCACTACCCTAGGGCCCCCGCCCACAGAGGATGTACGCCTACCCACCAAATCACGGTTCAATGTTTGGCCAGCGTCGCAACCAATTGCTGTTTCAATGCGGGTCAATCGTCTAAGACGCTGGCCCAACACTAATCCATCACTGGGTCTGCTGTATACTTTGCGTAAACACGTGGCATTCACCCTATGCTGTTTCAATGTTGACCCACAGTCTTCGACGCTGGTCCGAGATGGAAACAGCATTGCGTGATTGTACCGTGTTTTCTGACTGTCACATTGGGTCTACTATGGGAGGTGACGCTTCCTGCTACTGTCCCACGAGGCTTTTTAAGCCTCCCGATGCTCTCGCAATGCACACATTTGGGCATCGCCAGGGCTGCGCCACCATGCGCCAGTGGTTCGGCGAATGATCGGCGACGTACGTGAGTAATCGCCATGCTTCGCCAAGGTATCGGGACATCGAGAAAAAATTCAATGCATGCATTGAAATTTTCTCCCGATGTTTCGACGCCAAATAACATTGGCGATATATTGCGGAACAGCGCCGAGCAGTCGGCGAACATTCGGCGATGTACATCAAGGCCAAAAATGTCCCAGACACATCGGCGACACATCAGCAATGCTCGTGTAAACAACGGCGATGCATATTCGATGTGATAATATCGCCGATGGTTTGGTGATCCATCGCCGATCCATCGGCGATGTTCCCGAGCTGCTCGGCGAAGCATCGGCGGTGCTACGGCGATGCTTCGCTGAGCGTTAGAAATCTTCCTTCTGATTGGTCACCGATGATCACATGAGCACTATTATAACCCATTGAAAGTGAAAGCGTGGTATGTTGTGTGTGATTGCAATCAGTTATTAACAATATCATTTCTAAAACCTATAAATAAATTGTGTCATGACCTCATCCCAAAGTCAAAATAAGAATATATAATCGAATAAGCAAAATCAGTTTTATTTCTCTGAAATGATCCCCAAGCTATTCGATGACCTTGACTAATGCACAAAGGTGAATCTTTAATATTGTTGGGAGCCTCCGTGACCCCAGACCACCAGGGCTCGAATTTCGAATCCTGTGTCTGGAGGGCAGTGCCATCCCATTCATCTCACCATCCTCCTCAGGAGGTTCTCCTGGTCCGGCTTAGCCTAGATGCGCACAAAGGTGGACTAAAACCTCATTCATTTCATTTCAAAGGTGAATCTGATATAATTGTTTACACAAATTATTTATTCTAATTTCGTGGAATAATTTTTATGCGTAAGGACAATACGTCATTATCAATAACAGTTGCAAAAACTATTTTATCGCATTCATAAGCTCATAAGGTAAGTGCCAAATAAAAGAGGACAATCGAATGTAGTTTTTTTTTTGAAATTTTCACCAACAGCATTATATTTCATACGAAATCGGTTTTCTATTTGAAGTTATTATGGAGGATTGCCCCAGTATTGGTTGTCTGAAGTACGTGCATATGTTGTCATATATAGTGATACGTGTTATTAAAAAAATACGCATATAATATTTTTTGTGCAACTGCTAAGAGTATGGTACCGGTCTGTCGTCTCCTGGGAGTGGCTCTGGGGGGATTAAGCATTAAGATTTTAAGTTTTGCCTCATTGACCACCAATAAGGGTAATTGAATGTTGTTCCCAGCACATTAAGCTGGATAAACAAACATATTAACGCCGCCCCAACTGACAAGCCTCCCAGAAGAGAGAGATGTTGTTTTAATGTTGGCACGCCCTATATAATAATATTAGCCCAGTCAAGAGAACTAATGCAAATCATCATGGTATATTATTATGCATTTGACCTTATAAATAATTGACAAAACATCAATATTTATAATCAAATATTTTTCTGAGATTGCTGGTATAGGTGAAATTGATGTGAATAACCCAGCAAAAATAGAACAGAGTAATATATAGACCTGTAATAGACCATCTATATATCTATTACTATTACTTTATATTAGCCTACTATTACCCCATCCCTGCTCACAACAAGGCTCTATATACCATCGCCGTGACGTCGTCAAGACATCGGCACGATATCGTCAAGACATCACCATTACACGGCGACGCATCGCCGAAGGATCACCGACCGTCGCCGATTCTAAAAGTACATCGTTAACGGTTAGCCGATGTAGCGCCGATTAATCCCCGAATCGAATAATCGGCGATGCATCAGTGATGCTTCCCCGAAGATCCCCCAAAGGTTCGTCAAGACATCGCGTGTGAGATTTCTCGTGGGACCACGCGTTCGACATCGGCAGCCATCGCCACCAAAACACGTAATTTTCATCGCCAGTGCATCGCCAGACATTTTGGCCCACGTGGGACCGTAGCAGATTCCATCCCGGCGCCAGAAACACCAGATAACAAGATGAAATGCCGGGTCATTGTCTGCTGGGCCAACATTATTCCAGTTAAAACCCTTTAAGCTCTAATCACCAGGACTATATTTATTCGTGAAGGTATATTCTTTAGAAACTGTTTAGAGACGAAAGTAGGCCTACTTAGACTAGAGACCTTAAACGTTATATTGGACATGTTCTTAGGGGCTGGTGTACAGAAATGTAAACCGTTTCCCACACACAGCAACCTTCTTCTCCCTGAATGGGACACAAACCTACCATCGTGCAGAGGGGCAGAGATTGTGCTCTAAAGTAACTGAAAGGGCCAAAATTTCACTCCTTTTCAGCCTTAGATCGACGCACCGTTTTCGAAATAGGCCTATGCCAGCTCGAAATGAAATGAATGGGGTCTAGGCACATGTAGGCTGAACTGGGCCAGACACAGGATTCAAAATTCAAGCCCTGGCGATCTGAGGCCGAGCACGCTACGTCTCGGTAGCACGCTACGTCTCGGTAGCACGCTACTTCTCGGTCACGGAAGCTCCCCACAATATTGAATCTTCACGAGTGAGCGGGGAAGAAACATTTTGTTTCTTCGAAACTTGAAGGCCATAGTGGGGTTTGAACCCACGATTTTCGACTTTCCAAACAGGCAGCTTTGAACACTGCACCAAGGCCCCCGCCCCAAAAACTCTGGGGCCGCCATTAACGTGGTCGCCTGGCCCTGTGAGATACAGATTTTCAGATGTGAAGCAGCTGAGACAAGACAATATCGGGACAAAATCGCCATTAACGTGATCGCCTGGCCCTGTGAAATACACATTTTCAAATGTAAAGCAGCTGAGAAATACTTCTCCTGAACTTACATTTGTCCTTGTAGCTCTGAATCTGACGGAGCTATATACGTGCTGATCCGTTAGAAAACAGTTTAAAATCTTATGCTTAACCCTTTCAGCGCGGGGACCGTCTTTAGACTTTGACGTCTATAAACGTCAGAACATAACTTCTAAAGACGGTCCCCGCGCCAAAAGAATAAGAAAAAATATATAAAGGTCGTACACCCATAAGGTATTCAAATCGAGCAGAAAGAGCTAACTATGACATTCATAATGATTACAAATTGAAAAAAAAATGTGGACTTCATAGTTTGAAAAAAAGTTCAGCGTTGTCAGTGTTACGAGTAATTTACGTTGTATCCCTTACTTACTTGACTCCTCTGCTCTGACCGTCCCGCCAGACACAAGACGTTGGACCAAAGTTGGTTTAAAGTTGGTCCAGCGTCGGAGACGGTAGACCAACGGTAAACCAACATTGATTGAACGTATTGTGTCTGCTGGGGTAAGATCTCTGATACACCAGGCTCGTCATGATTTAATTCCTAAAGAATATTAGACACGTGACCATGACGTCAGTGGTGGGGGGTCACGTAGCAAACACGAGACATCGAACCGATGCTGGCTTTTTATTGGGCCAGTGTCGCAGACCGTGGCCCAACAATAACTCTTTAAGTGCTTCATTACTACTTAACATTTTCCTTTCATTTGAAGTTGGCATTGCTCACGCAATTGCCAACTTCAAATGAAAGGAAAATACCTCCTCACTTAAAAATTAAACCTGCTAAATTTTACAATGGGGGCTTTACTCAAGATTTATACATGCATATTTGTTCAATTTCTGGCAAATTTTAGTTGTGGGAAAACAGTATGAATGCGCTTAAAAGCGTCGCCCGCACTCAAAGGGTTAAACCAGAATTGATTCGATGTCTCGGTGCTCACTGACAAGTCGTGATGACTCTTTCCACTTTACGGCATAGTATTAGCTTCCAGAGGATGCTCAATAATATGTCTGAATAAACTCTTAAAAATATTGACAAAACCCCCCCTATGGATATGAAAGGCCTTTGTATATGAAAATATATAATATATAATAACATGACTGTATCTGCATAGTTACAGATACATGTTCTGCCTCGTGTTTGCTGGGCAGGTGGAAGGACTGCATCGAATTTCTACAGATCTGTAAAAATACGATGCAGTCCTCCCACCTGCCCAGCAAACACGAGGCATTCACCCGATACTGTTTCAATGTTGGGCCAAAGATGGCAACGCTGGCCCAACATTAAAACAGGACTGGTTGAATGCCCTGTGTAAGTGTTTGCTAGGCGGTGTCACTGTGTAGGCCTATGCACGTCCATACAAGCACAGAGTATCTATGCCACGCCAAATATGGGAATGCAATCCCACGCTGGTTGTTGTTGTTCACTGCTAGCTATATCAGTTCAAAGTGTGCTGCTCAGGTCGTGCACCCGGGTCACATGTGACGTCACCATACTGACCTCACTTATCAACTGGACGAGGACTGGTTGACCTGTACGAGGTTGACTTGGCCACACGTCATGTCTGACATTGTATCACAGAAAAACAGATATTTAGCCGTGTTTATCTGAGCATTTAAATACAAATCTCAAAATTTTCTATCATAGTGCATTGAAAAAAGTTCTTTTTAACAGACACATGGTGTTAAATATGTTCTCAGCTCAACGAATTTAACGTTATTGTCGTGGAATTATGCGACATGCATTAACCCACCCCCACTGTAAGAGAATTGCAAAGCAATCTCAATTAACAACAAAAATACCATGCAAGCACTCAAATACCTCTCGGCTGATGCAGTGAATATATATGCCAGGTTTCAAGGCAATTAATTGAAAATAAGAATGATTTATTAAAATTGATAAAATCAAAATGGCCGCCGCAGCCTCCTTTTTTTAAGTCTCACATGAAAACGGACAATACTAATAGACTCGCAGACCCTGAAAACCTATATATATACCAGGTTTCAAGAGAATTATATAAAATTTTGATTATCGGTGGAAAGCTGAAAATCTAATCAGGTGATCTCCATACTCATAGGTAACTTCATGTAAAAAATTGGAGAGATCCAATAATTATTTTTCAAGTTATCGCGTTAACAAGAATTTTTTTAAATCTTTGACCTTGACCTTTGCCCTTTGACCTATGATCTTGACCTTGGGTAAAAAAAAGTACCGGGAGGGGTTGAATGTTTGTATGAATTATGAATTCAATCTGTTGCACCATGTTGGTGTAGTAGCCAAAAGAGTGCGTGCGGCGGAGGCGGCGCACAAGGGGGACGACAATACCCCCGGGCCCAACGGGCCGAGGAGTAAAAAGCACACCTACACCCCCTAAGTGATGTCACTGTGTGTGCAATGTGAAATAAATCTATCATGGTTTTCAAAGATATGCTCCGGGAAACGAAAATGCTAATGGACGGCACGGTGATGTTATAACCCGTGTCCCCAACCTCATCGGTGGTGGATAGATAAATAACACCATTGGATTGGAAACATTTTATGTATACTATGTGGTTTACAATATATTATGTAAATTTCTTCAATAACCATTAAAAATGGTCACAGCACTAAGAAGGCCTATATTTCGTGAAAATAAATAGAATAATAAATAAATAAACTACTACATGACTTTGTTAAACATGGATGCATCCGGCAATAACATAACTATTGTAACTTAAAATAAATGTTAGCTATCACTCTTAGTGTATAAATACTTATACAATGAATTCATGATGTTTTAATATCTTTGTAAAGGTTGCACAAACATATTCTCACCTGATTAAACATGATAAAATTTTTAAGCAATTTGTATCACTTATACATTTTAATTTAAACATTGTCTCTTTTTCAGAATAAAGAATTTGTATAAAAAAAAAAAGTAATGTAAACAATAATCTACAAATGTAGACACAAATTACAAACAGACATAACCTGTTTTTCTTGTAAAATGAAAATGGAGATGACACAAAAGATAGCACAGTTCAATAAGGCACTATTCAACTATAAAGCTTGTGACAAATATCAATACATTTTGTACCAATTATAAAAATGTCAATACAACAATAAAATAAATCTGGGTGCAATAATATTTGGTTAAAGAGCGAATTAGCGAGTATTGATTATACCATTTGTGCCACTTTCTGCACAGTATGGCAATATTGCAATGGAAGGAACTTTGCCATAAGTAACAGGACTAAGCCCTTATTTTATCCAATGACTTCCAAGGGTTTATGTAGTGCACAGTACCTCCGGCAGTACGGCACACTTAACTCTTACAACGCTGAAATATGGTTGTATAAACCATGGAGACCAAAAGGTTATTTTCAATTTGTATTCATCATAAATATCTTAGTAAGGTAGCTCTTTCCGCTTCATTTGAATACCTATGTTATGGGTCTACATACATTATAAAATTTGTCATTTTTTCAATGTGACTATTTTAACCCTTAGAACACTGCACTATTCAATTTAAATTTTCAGTCACTTTAAGTTGTGTCTCGCTACCGCGATCCACAACTTCAAGTGACTGAAAATGTGTGTTATCTGTGAAATTTAAATCCCAAGATATATCAGTGTTTCAAATTGAAGGCATATTTTACTTTTAGCAACTGGCTATACAGGTGCAAATAAAAATGAAGAATGTCAACTGTAGTCGACATCAGTGTTCTAAGGGGTAACGTCTTTAGACGTTTGCTGAAAGGGTGAAGGCCTCGGAACACTGTATATTCACAATCATGACAACAGACATCCAGGCCGGCAGACTCTAGTGCAGTACTTAATTTGCCTGCATTTGTATGCTTTGAAATTGTGCGGCTTTGATTTGAGGTATTTTTCATCAGTATATGTATTTGTTGTGACACAGAATCGCAAATTATTTCAGTGCGGGTACAGTCTTTATACGTCAGAATCTGTAGACATGAGATCAGATTCTGATGTATAAAGACGGTTCCTGCACAGAAAGGTTGATAGTTCTTTTGATATTTGCTTAGCTAGAACTTATTTTCAAAACAAAAATATTGATGCACTGTCTCGCCAAGCCAGAAGGCAGTAACTGCTTGTTAGAAAAGTAAGCAGTTACTGGCAGTGCACGTGTACATATCAAGCAGAGCACAAATTGTGATAATAACAGGTATATTTTATTGGTGTTTACAGGTATATTTTTATTTCAAGTTGACAATTGCTTCAGCAATGCTACCTTCAAATAAATAAATGGCAATAACTCATGCAGCGCTTAACGATAACAAACAACTCTAATCAAATACATTTTGTACGGACATCTTAGAGTGACATATAACAGATATAAGTAAACTTAACATTTTGTGTGTTGTGAACCAGAAAAATAGCTCAATAACAAGATAAAAATGACATGACAGAAATAGCTGGTACGGCCAACCTGAATCTAATTATATTTTGCAGGTATATAAAAGTGAGTTTTATCTACTTCAATAATAATATTCAGTTAACCTCAATGGGATTAGCACTGGCAAATTACACTGCAACAGAAGTGTCATTTTTTTTTAAAATAAATATATACTGCTCTGCAAAAGAAGTATCGGCTAACTTGGAATATAAGCAAATAATACCTTTTGGCTCTGCACCTTAATCCCAACTTACTGTTTAACAGTATATATATAGTATATACAAATGATACAAAATAAGTGTAACACATTCGTCAAAAGTATTTTCATACAGAAAATTTATCAGATAAATATTTAATTAAATGCTACTTTTGTTCTATCAATTATAGTTTTCACTCAACGAACAATGTAACTGTGTTCAACTGGATTTCTTTCAATCATTTTAATTGACAATGGTGTCAACCCTTCACCCCTTTGACTGCCGGTCTCGAATATATTCGGTTTTTCCTTTTTTTATACCACAAAAATTACTGCTTTAACCCATGCCCTGCTGAATTGCTTCTATTGTATTTTTCGTCATTTGAAGCTGGAATTGCTAACGCAATTTTCAGCTTCAAATGACGAAAAATATTACTATTTATGAAAAATAGACATGTCTAAAATTAAATTATTGGATCAACAAAGCATCTATTAAAAACTATTTTATCAAAATTAGGTGATATTTTTATTGATCTAAAACATCCTTAACCCCGTATATATCCGGGCATAGCAGGACAAGGGTTAAGGGGTAAAATTATGGCCTCTCCTTTCATAATTAAATTAGCGGTCTTTAACAGAGAACAATTATTTGATATTTGTTACCAAGGGTTTAAAGAAAAATCACATAGATCTGAACAATTTAATTTTATTTCTCCTACATACCTATGTACTAAGTAGGCCTATCCATTCTCTTATATACAATATGATTGCAATAACAGTTGGTTGAATAATAATGAAATATAAATTTGTGAATATCTATTTGCATGTAAATATAGGGGTAAAACAGCAAAAACATTTCATATTGATTGAAGGCAGCTGTTTGAAACAGATCATAAATATTGCATTTCAGTAACCAGGATATAAATAAAACTTTTAATTGCTTATATACAAAATGAATTATTTCCACAGTATTGGACATTACCATAGACAAAATAGCTGAGTATCATTCTTTCACCATGCAAACATCCTTTAACAATATTATGTCTTTATAATGATTAGGTACACTTAATTTTTTAACAGCAAAAATAACATTCCCATGACAATGTTGCAAATATTCCCTGATGGTTCTACGACACAAATCTTTCAATGTCAATGCCCTGCGAACGTATTCTGAGATCCACTGATGAATGACTTCATCAGTTTTAGTGGGCTTATCACGTACAGGCAGTTCTGGTCTTGTGCCCGCTATGATCAGAACATGAATTATATTAAGCCATTCTTCTGTGTCAAGGTTCTCATTCTGTAAAGCACCCAGTGCCACATAGAATGACTGAGGACAAGGAGCATCTCCGCCTGCCTGAAGCAGCATAACAACAATATTTAAATAATTTTGCAATTTCTTGCTACCACGTGTTACAACACGCAGGAGTGCAGATTCCAGAGGTACAGCACCTTGTGATCTGCGTGAATTCATACACCGAGCACCCTTATCCAACAGGACTCGGACACATTCTTCATGTCCTTTTTGTGCTGCGAGTGTGAGTGGACTAATGTTACTGGAAGTACATAAGTTCATGTCACATCCATACTGTATGAGATCTTCTACAACTCCTGAATGGCGGCCCACAACAGCTAAATAGAGGGGTGTGCGGCGCCGAGCATCTTGCCAATTCAGGTGTGAGCCAGCATATACCAAATTTTTGATCAGCAGACGGTGACCATAGCTGGCTGCCACATGGAGCGGAATCCTCTTATTCTGATCTGCTATATTCACACCACAAGCACATTTGATTAATCTCAATGCCACCTGAAATATAAATAAAGCATAACTTAAACGAGAAATGAGCATCAATTTTTCTTGAATGGCATAATATACATTTATTTTGTACAAATATTAGTAATTTTTACACATGGTTATGTGTCGCGGTAGGGAGACAAAACTTCAACTGGGTTTAAATTTGAATTCTATAACTTCAAGCAGTTTAACCCTTAAAGCGCTGAATTAATTTGTGAAAAGCATCGCAACCAAAGGGGTTTTTTAATTTGAAATCATCATACATGCCTTAGTTAGCGCTCTTTCTGATTCATTTGAATACCTATGTTATGGGTTTACGGCCAATATAAATATGTTAATTCTTACAGTGCAGGGATCAACTTTAGGTCATCAGAATCATCGATCCCCACGCTGTAACGGGTTAAAAGTGCCTGGTCAAACTGTATTTTATATCTTGTGACTATATGGTGTATCATAATAAAAAAATTAGGCAATTTTCAATTTGAATATTTTCAAAGCACATTCTCACTTAAACTTGAACAATAACTGTCCAGACCTTTGTGATTATAAATATGTCATTTAAGATTACCAATAGTGTTTTAAGGCAAAACTTAATGGTTCTCTCCAGAAAAATTCAGGTGTCCTATCTTGATAATTTTACAATGATTTTTTTGACAAGCAGCAAAACAAAATGCTTGTATGTATAAATGTATAGTGAGTGGACTTCGGTTGTTTGAATCCTGGACAAGGTGGGTCCTGGGATGCTGATTATCACGTATTATAACTTCAAATTATGTGAGCAGATAATGTGAGCACAACCATTTGCAGGTCTTGGGTGTTTAGACACACAATTCATTCCTAATAAAAGTGATTTTGTTGACTAATAAAACAGATTGGAAACAAAAAAATTTGTGATCAGCAGGATAAGGGTTAAGCGACCCAAACCAACCTCGAAATGCAGGTTTATTATAGCTCTGTGTAAAGGTGTCCAGCCCCATATATCTTTCTCGTCCATTAATGCCTTTGAATTTATTAACTCATTAACACATTCTAGATGACCTCCGCCGGCTGCCAGATGAAGAGGTGTTAACATACAAGCATCTTTTCGATTTACTTCCACTCCTTGATTAATAAGAAAGTGCAAACAATCCAGATTTCCAGACTCGGCACAAGCATGAAGAGGAGTTGTCCCTTCTCCATCACTGTAGTTCACACTTCCTGCTCAACATAAAAACAATTATCTTCCTTATACAGATAATTTATACATGCATGTAATTCTAATGACTTGGATTAAGTTCAAAATGTACAATGGTTCACAGGAAAAACAGGTCTCGGCTTAGGAAGTAAAAAATCTGGGTTCACTTAACTATGCCACCAGCATGTACATGTTGTGTACAATACTGTAAATACCTGAAGTCTGAAGTGTGATTTAAAAGTTCCAAATTAATCAAGTTACGGGTTATCAATAAAAATATCAATCAAAATCTCCAAAATTGAATTTTTCAAGAATAATATTTTAGAAAAAAGCCAATGAATAAATACATATATATATAGTATCGTTTGTTTATGTTGCTGTAACAAAGCCTACATTAATGATTATCCGTTTACTTCTTACATCGTTGTCTACTTAACATATCACTATTATTGCATTATCATTTGCTCATTATGAGTTTGCATAGATATCCTAGAGTAAAAAAATTATATCAGCAGGGTTTAATTTCTTTTGTATCCCACAGCAAAAAGCCAGACCATTTTGGCGGCCATTTGCTAACCAAGCTTTAAATTAAATAACATAAATATTTCACCCTTAACCCTTGTCCGGCTAAATTGTTCGAATTGTATTTTTCGTCATTTAAAGCTGGAATTACTAACGCAATTTCCAGCTTCAAATGACGAAAAAAATGTATATATCTTCTAAATTGAGCTATTAGACTGACTGGGCATCTACCACAAATTATATTATCCATTTCAGTGACATATTTTTTGGCTTTAAATATGCTTAAAACTGTATATATACGGGTCTAGCAGGACAAGGGGTAATGATAGTCAAAATCCAGTAGATGTGGAGCTTGGTTTACAAATAAATGGCTAAACAATATTTTCAAAACAAATCGCACTCTGATCTATGTTAATACCAATGACAGAAACATAGCAGACTAGCTAGTCAACTTACCTTTAACTGTGAGCAGCATCTTACAGGCCTGCCGATTGCCTTCTGTAATACTTTGATTGATAATGCGTATTTTACGCTGATCTGCAACTGAGTTATTGTTCTCCATAGTTGCCGTCAAAGGTGATGAGCGGAAGTTGCCCATTTCTGCCCCCAGCCTCTACACGAATATTCAAACATTATTCAATTAAATTTTATATGTAACACATTCCATTATCATTATGCGAACATTCCATTTAATGCCCCTTTTTCATACTATATTTGTATTCTATTCCAAGGATTTATAACAGGTTGTCTTGCATATTTAGATTGTCCGCAAAAAATATCACAAGTTTGTCTGCAAAAAAATCAAATAAAAGTGTGGAATCAAACTCCCAGGTGCAGGAAAATCAATTCATTATTAACCCCTGCAACACTGAAATATTTTTATATAAATGTGGAGACTATGGTTTAAAAATATGTCAGCGTTGTGAGGAAGTATTTCAGCGTGATAAGGGTTGATAATGAATTCTAAATCTGACATCTACAGATGACGTATAAAGACGGTCCCCGCCTTGAAAGGGTTAATGTCATGTTTTTGTTCAGAGGATGGTCGTCAGCAAGTCAACAGGTTGTCAAGTAGCTAGAGCAATACAGCCAGACCGAATAGACGCAGGTGCAGCAACAAAAAATACCCTTTAATCTATTTATTCATTTATGAGAGGTTTGACACTGGTACCAAAAGATTAAAGCTGCTCAGAAGTAATCGCTGGTAGTAATAGATCACTAAGGTAAGATGCAAGACGGTTTGTGCATTGCGAGTACATGAAAGCCTATGGTACATATATGTAATTTTAGAAGGAGTTAATCTACTAAAAGGGTATTTCACAGCAGTGAAGGTGATAGAAACTTGTCTCAGACAACTTACCTTAGGTGCGACCACAATTAACTAAAGGCGTCAACAAAACAACTTGTGTAAGGTGATGACATTTAATTGTATTGCTTCTGAAAAAAATACACAATTGTCTGAATATGTTTACATTAATTATTCATCGGTTAGCCACTGCCTATTATAAATTGAACAGTAAGTTATTGTGCTTACAAAATTATAGTATAACTAGCTTTGACCTGTGCTCCACATGGGCAAAGCTAGGTAAGTAGGTCTCTCCTATGGATAGACCACTGCGAAATAAACACTGAAGCATTATACAAATAAAATGAATATAACCGGCATATTAATTTATTGTAGCAAAGAAATGAAATACAGTGCATATTGTCTAGCCTAATTGGTCCCATTCAGCATAATGTATTTATTATTAAGAAAAATATCATTAAAGTACTTCTTTAAATACAACATTTTTGGTCAGGTTGATCTTTTTAAATAAACCTTGGGTTAATCAGGTTATTGTTTGAACAAATTGAACATGGATATAGTGAAAGGGTTTTGCCCTTGAAAATGCTATATTATTTAAAAAAAAACAAATCTCCCCAAAGGAGGCAAAATGCCCAAACTATCTTAGGGCAGGCTACCAACCCCCAAACATCCCATTTCTTCAGATCTTGGATCCACCCCTGAATAGAAACATAGATGTCAAGAATATATAAGGAACTGAATCAGCTAGTTATTAATTAGTTAAATAATTGTTTTCTATTTCATATCGATATTTTTGCCTGGTCCCAGTAGCCACAACTTATAGAGTAACGTCAATGACTATATGTGAGAATAACGAAACAGTCGCATAAATGTGATAATAAACATACGTAATTAGTGCTGAAAAAAATTTTAAATGTAGGAATATAATAGAGAATAGTAATGGGTTTTTTCCTTGTTTCCTCGTTGCATGTGTAGTATGTATGTTCGTGAGCAAGTTGTGTATTGCGAAGAAATATATTTAGGCCTGCATGTGAATATATATGTGAGAATAGGGGGTAATATATTGAAGATTATAGTTACAATCGCAAATCAACGTTGGGTTAAGGTTGGTCCATCATGTACAATGCTTCCCCAACGTTAAAGCGACATTGGTTTTAAATATCTAGGTCTAACTTTGGGCGCCAATCAGGTGACACAGCTGCCAGCATTCAGGTCTGCATAATATACAGGTGATCTCCCAATGCTGGCACAGACGGCGGGCCAACATTAACTCAGCTTTGGATCAAAGCATCGTGCTGATTCTACCATCCTATTCGCCAGTCCTCTATTGATTCGGCAATGTGTCGGTGTATCGTGCATGGAAGCCCACTTAACTAGCTTTGCCCGTCGGAGCACGGGTCAAATCTAGTGTTATATATATGGCCTACATGCATCTGGGACGTCAGTCCAGCCTTCAACCAGCACATCATATGCCTACACAAGATCTGCATCACTGCGACAGTTTACTGGAAATATTATTATATAGACTATGTTACACCCTACATATCCCAATAAGCACGCATCATAGGCACTCATCATGTGATGTAGTAATGTATTCGAATACGAATACATTACTTTTCAAATGTAGTCGAATACGAATACGAATACATATGAAATATTTAAACCTTAAAAATATCACTAGTGATATAAATATATATTTATGTACATATATTCAGTATGTGCATAAAATCACTGAAATAATACGGTTTCTATTAAGTCTTCAAATGTTATAAAGCATATTAAATTACCACTCCCGTAATCATTTATAATGTTAAGTATTACGTTTTATTATATATGAAAAGTTTAAAATGCTTGTATTTTGCTGTATACTAACTTGTTTCAATAATTAGTACATACAACCGCATAGATTAAGGTACGAGTTTGGGAATAAATAACAAAGTTAAAATATATAATTTGTAGAAATGGTGTGTTTTTATGCATTGGCAATATATTGGTGCAACACTGCATTACATGTGATGTCTAGAATGTAGGTACAGCATTAAATTGGAGCCTGTTTACTACTCGTGAAATACGATGACATCTCGGGCTCCATATAAATAAATATATATAGCTCTGCATTTATACAGTTATGGTATTTAGTTGTATTATTTTATTACATAGAAAACATATTTTGTATCGTTTTAGGTGAATAACATAAATAATGCATAGGGCTATTTTTTGTGCACAATAGTTCTAGAAAATAAAATGTGGTTCCATAGACATTTTAATGAGACTATTACAGCACCGATAGGGTTAATTGCATATAGTCATCGCTAAGTTGAAAATCTGCGTCTCAGCCCTCGACAGTAACGATTGCCCGATTGCCCGGGGCAACTGAGCTGCTACTTCGGGCGATTACATGTGTATGAATGCTTGCCCGACGGGCAAGCAAACCTTGGTCCCTGGACCCAAATATTTGGCCTAAAACTTGAATGAGATTTAAACTGTTGTGATCTTTGGTGCCACCGACTATAACTGACAATTTGTCTCCTGCTCAAACAGCGTGTACACTGGATTTGTCTGTTAAAATTACCCCGCTCTGGTAATTATATGCACAGACAGAATACACACGTTGCTATTGCTCGTTTGCCAGGCAAGCCGCCAAGCACGTCAGCTGTGCTGCCACGCACGTGGGCTGTGCCGCACGCACGCAATTGTGACTGCACGAACAGAAGCAGATTTGATCGTCACAAAATCGGAAACATTCCGCTATCACGCTATAAATATCAGAGAAGTGGAAACTCTCTGTAGTTCTGTGGCTAATATCATGAATAGCAAATAGAGTCTATTCGGACGTGATTGATCAGGCCAAAAATATTTAAACTATAAATTTGGGCCCTCCAGGGTTTGAAATGAAGGTACGGTAGTCTGCTAGTCCAAACACTAGTATAAATAGCTGCAGACTAACCGCCAGTCTAGTAAAAAACGGCGCCTCAGTGATTCCATTAAATAATCCTTAGAGGGGGAGACGTAGGCCTAATTGATCTACCCCAACAAACACAAGCCGTCGACCCAACGTTTATTGGATGTTGTAGTCTGTCTGGAAAGAACAGTTAGGCCCTATAATCCCCAACCGACACAAAAAGCGGCATGTCCATCAAATGATGGTCTAATTAATATTTCCCCACTGTCTGCGACGCTGTCACAATCTTAAAACAAAAATGGGTAAATATCAGTATTAAAACCCTGGAGGGTGAATGTGTTAGCTTTGTGTACATGTACCGAGGACACGCCAACTGGTCGTCTGCATGCACTGTCTGCGACGCTGCATGGCCTTTAACAATAACTAATTGACCCTGCTTTGATAGCTATGACCCAGAGTCTGCTTTATGCAGGTGGCTTTAGCAGTGGCCAGTGGAAACGGAGGGTCCATGGTCTCACAGCTGAGAATGATTTAAATTTTGACTGACCAAATTTGTAATTGATTAAATGAAATGACATTTTTCTGAATGAACATTATAGTTGGTATAATATTGTAGATTGATAAAATAAAATGATATTTTATTGAATGAAAATTTGAATAATATTGTACATGTTTATTCAATAAATAATATTTGTCAAGTTAAAATAATGGCTTCAGTGAAATGTAGCATATAATATCTAGATTTCGGGCAAGTCACTTGTGTGCTCAGGCAACTAGAAGCTCCAGGTCACTTGCCCGAAGGGCAAGTGTCAAAAAAAGTTAATGTACACGGCTCTTCGGTGAGGTGTTCATCTGTGTGGATTATTTTCTACGCACCAGTGGTAGGTGTCAAGACGTGTTTCTTTGCTCTTTGGCAGGGCGGTGGGGTAGGGATGTCGGCCGTGGTTTGTAACCAATCAAATATTGAGATGTTGTCACAAAATAGAGGGTAAACAGACTTTTCTAATGGCGGTGACCGGGGATGGGCAACGTCGGAGATTGTTATCAGTCTGCACATTCTCTGACTGATCAAATTGAATGCATGTTGTCACCAACAACGAAAGTCATCGTTTTTCCATGCGCAAGACATGCCACACACAGCCGCGGCGACAATGCAGTAGCTTAGTCACTGCTGTGACTTTTTGAAACGCCGCACAAAAGTGATTTTACGGAAGCATCACGGCTCGTGATCACTGCATTTGGAAAAGTGTCTGTTGGCTGAACATAGCGTCTTTTACGCTGATTCAGCTTTAAAACAACAATTGGCTAAACTACTCCAGTCGCTGTAAGTGTAGACAGAAATTCCGTCTCTAGCGTAAATTTTAGAGTGAAAATCCATGAGAGGACTGTTGCACAGGTTACTGTAAAAGCAGTTAGATCTAATCATTTTATTTCAATCCAGACTCCCGAGCAGAAACTCAGGTCAAACTGCCATCAAATTTCGACAAACAGCAGTGAACATAGCCTACCTTCAGTAAGCAGTCGCAACTGTTTGGCTTTGGATGGCACCGTAGCACTTGGCGTCGTGGCGTCAATTGACTTATCAGTCAGCCCTCGTAGTTTGCAACAGCATGTGTCACTATCGTTAAAAGACGACAGGAATATAGATTTGCAAAAACATTAGCTAAACACTTATTTGTGTAGCAAAAAGCATAAAATATTCGCAATTTGCAAATTTTGCGAGCGCCAGCGGGAGCCCTGCTACCCAATACACATGGTTTGAGAATGCAAGAGCACGATACAAAATGTAAACAAGGACCTGCCTCAAGAAATTTTACCATTCCAAGTTTATATTTGCTTTAATTTCAAATGAGAATAAAATAAGATTTAGATTTAATTACTTGTGTGACACCATGATAATGACAATTAATTAATTAATGGCATTCTGTTTGTTTGTTTGTTGAGTTAGCGAGCCCTTCCGGCCTGCCCGGGCCTTCCAACAAAAGTTGATTGCTCTGAAACCTAGGCACGAGACCAAGAGCTATAGACAATCAGATCCCTGAGTAGCAGGCTAGACAACCACACTGCGAGTATCCCGACCTCGGCCCCCAGCTCTCCTTCAGTATTCCCTAATGACTACTTGGTGTAGCAATCGAGGCACTGTTAGTGAATAGAGGGAAGAGACCGCTGTACAAGATAGTGCAAGCCCTCCTCAACTCACAAGACATTTTTTCAAAAAAGAGGATATGGGTAGGCTAGCAGGATACCGGTAGACAATAGTCAGATTCACATTAACTTCATTAACCAGGATTATTGAATTTCGCATATTTCTAAGTCAATAGGCTACTCAACTTATTTTCATGAAATTTTACACACACTAGTTATTTGCCATTCATATCGTGACTACCCTGGAAATATCGTATTTTAGAAGTTAAACCATGTGACATACATGTAATAAAACTCTGAGACGAAGCATATGGGTTTATAGAGGGCAACATTTTTATTTATTCACTTCATGCCAGATGTCTAAGATCTCGAATATGGTATTTGAGTAAGTATTGCAAAAGTTGGACTATTTGACATGTAGTAGAATTTCGAGATTAAAACTGAATGAAATTATTGGGTTTGTCATGTTTTTATTGGAACGTCAAAATTTAAAATTACTACTTGTAAAATGGTCTAACTTTTAATCTACATAATATTTATTCTCGACATTTTCAGGGAAGTTGCTATAAGACTAGAAAATAATGCTTGCTAAATTTCATGACAATGAATCAGTCGTAAAAAGCGTGAGTAATTGGCGAGAACCATGCAACGCGAAAGTGACAAATTTAAAGTGACTTTTACTTTATATTATACTTATTTATAGGCTAGGTCTAGCCTCTATTTTTTCCCGCATGGTAGGCCAGGTAGCTTCAAAAAAACACAGGATTGTCAACTGAAAAAAAAGCGACAGGTTTAGATGAAATTAGTCAACAATTTTTACGGGATGCAGCCCCGATTGTTTGTGCCCCTTTGGCAGATATTTTTAATAACTCGATGGTAAAGGGTAAAATCCCTCAATCCTGGAAAAATGCGAAAGTAACCCCTATATTCAAAGCTGGTGACCCAACAGATGTGTCAAATTATAGGTCAATATCTGTCATTCCTGTGATAATGAAGGTTTTTGAACAGATTGTGCACAATCAACTGTCTACCTATTTGAATGATACTAAATTATTATATGAATACCAATCAGGCTTTAGGAGTAAATTTTTCACTGAGAGAGCACTCATCGATGTTACAGAATTTATCATCAATGGGTTCGACTCAGGAGAACTAGTCGGAGCCGTAATGCTAGATCTTGAAAAAGCATTTGACATGGTGGACTCGGAAATTCTAAAAAATTACAATGGTTTTGGATAAAAGACATGCCGCTCTCCTGGTTTGAAAATTACTTAACGGACAAAAAGCAGACAGTCCAGTTCAAAACCCAACAGTCTGAAGAAAGACCTGTGAACTGTGGCGTGCCACAAGGAAGTATCCTGGGACCGCTACTGTTTATTCTTTATGTTAACGACCTGCCTAAAATGTGCTCAAAGACCAAGGTTATTTTGTATGCTGACGACACAGCTATTTTATGCAAAGGTAAAAACATTGCACAAATTCAAAAAACGCTGAACTCAGAGATGAGCCTCTGCTCAGACTGGTTCACACAAAACAAATTACACCTAAATGTTTCCAAAACTAAAAGTATGTTGTTTGGAACTTCCCAGAGACTTTTATCCACTAAAGATCCAGATAATTTTGAAATAAAGGTATGTGAAATCTAGTAAAATCGGAATTCTGCGCCGAGTAAAACCTTTTCTCACTATTGATTTGTCAAAAACAATGTTCAATGCCATAGTTCTACCACACTTCACATACTGTGACATCATTTGGGCTAGTTCTGATGGGACTAACATTTCTCGTCTTCAAAAACTTCAAAACACTTGTGCTAGAGTTATTCTTAATGAGAAGAGACTATCGCATGTACAACCTATGCTAGATTCATTATCATGGATGCCTATAATTGATTTAATTAAATATCACACACTAGATTCTAGTTGCTGTATACAAATGTACTCATGGCCTTGTGCCTAGCTATCTGCATAACACTTTTATGCAGATATCTAGAATACACAGCTACTCCACCAGGCAGGCAAATTTAGCACATTTGTACACAAAACAACCTAAATTAACTAAATTCAAACGATCTTTTACATACAGAGGAGTCACCTTGTGGAACGAACTGCCTGAATACATCAGAAACACTGAAAGCCTAAATTACTTTAAGACAAAACTTACAACCTTCTTTAGACATGACCATATTTAATTTTTTGGCTCGGACACAAAATTAAAGTCTTCAAGTTTCTCCTGAACCCTCTGACCCCGATCGCCATCATAAAACCTATGCTCTTGTCATTTTGTGTTGTAGCCTGTGCGAGTTGTTATTCACTTAACTTTGTGTCTCTATATGTACCTGGGACCCTTGTGAAACCAGCGTAATACCTGACTAATTGATTTCATATGTATATGTAATGATTGTATCATGCTGGAAGGGTTACCCTTAAGGCTTAACAGATATTCTCAAATATTCTCAAATATTCTGACAACCCGATTCGGAAAAAATCCTACTGCCCACTTATTGCCATATTGGGAGTAGGGCATTGCTAAGGCCCTAGGCTAGGCTAGGCCCTACCTAGGCTTACTTTATTTTCTGAAAAGGCTGCGAAATACAGTGTAATTCACGTTTTATCGCTCACGGTGAATGATATGATGATGCCGATTATCAAGTTGACAGCTCCGGTCGAGTATGGCTTTTCATAAATTTACAATTATCAAATAATCTGAGGTTGTCATTGATCAGTGTTATAGCATTAGGGTCCATAAATTAGAAGCAAGCGTAAACATGGTAAACCAGAACCTTGGCATTTCACATTTCCGATTTTTGGGCTTTAATATTTCTATCAATCAAAGAATCAGCTAAACGACTGACAAAGGCACAAAGCCATTCTCCACACATAGATGTCGCTGAAGTCTATTATACCAGCTGCTGTGCCACGTACTACTATTACTAGGGATTTCCATAGATAGATACATTTTTTTATTGACATCTATAGGGCGATAGTTACAAGTCATTATGCCGACTTATTTGTCATGAAAATATACGTATAAGTGAACCTACATACAACATGTACAGCAGGGTTAGCATGGTTAATTTAGTTAGCAAACGCCACCCTCCACAACGTGTCACGGGTTAGCAAGCAATCCATATCTGAACCATAAGACAGCGTGTCGCCGGCGGTTCGCGATCGATTCAACCCCTATCAACGCCCTCAAAATACATATTAATTGGGTTGACCTAACTTAGTGACCTTTTATGCATCCACTCAGCTGATTCTGATACATTTCATCAGTTATTTATCAAGTGAGAGCATTTTTAAAACACCTCCCAAAAAATATTTCGGCCATTTTAGCCATTTGTGATGATGTGAGTATCTCACGTTTCAGATACATGCTGCCTTCTAACCCGGTGTGATGTGCTCAGGGTTCCCCCCAAAATTCATTCCCCCTGGGGTCGGTGCGCATGCGTGTTACTCGTGGTTACGGCAATGTTTACTTCCGGTCTAAGCCTGTGCTCAGCGTTCCCTCCTATATTTATTCCTTACGTTTTCAAACAGAACGGACCATTTTACCAGCTTATATCGCCTTTATTTTTATTCGAATCTTAACTGGTATATAGTCTATAGATCTACTAAGTCGGAAATCAATAAAATAAAGATGGATCAACAAACAGAGCAAGTTCTATCTAATGCTATTGACGATGATGAGAGTAAAGTTGAATTGGATTTGGAAAGGATGGATGCCATTGCACAATATCTAGAAAGTGGTACCTATCCAGGCTGGTACAGCAAAAATCAGAGGAGGTCCATACGGAAATCGCTGGAGAAAGGACAGTACGAGATGAAAGGTTAGGCCTAGACCTAGAATAATTGTTATTATTTTGTTATAAGCCACTGCCAGGTAGAGTAGGCTAACGTTAGACCAGGACTAGACAAGGGCATGCTTATAGTTATTCTAATACTAATAGGACTGAGTGTTCCCCCCAAAAATGGGATGATTTTTTATTTGTTTAGCCAGTCAATTTAAATCACAATACACTGTATGGACTGAGTGTTCCCCCCAAAATGACATGATTTTATGAAAAAATAATTGAAAAAAATTATTATTTATTTTTATTATTTTTATTTGTTTAACCAGCCAATTTATATCACAATACACTGTATGGACTGAGTGTTCCCCCCAATAAGACATGATTTTTGAAACAAAAATGATGACCTAATTTTTTTTTTAATATTTTTTTTTTAATTCAGCCTATCAATAGGCCTATCACAATACACTATGTGGACTGAGTGTTCCCCCCAAAATGACATGATTTTTTAAAGAAAAAAAAATTGAAAAAAATTATTATTTATTTTTTTTATTTTTATTCGCTTAGCCAGCCAATTTAAATCACAATACACTGTATGGACTGAATGTTCCCCCCAAAATGACATGATTTTTTGAAAAAAAATTATTTTTATTATTTTTATTTGTTTAGCCAGTCAATTTAAATCACAATACACTGTATGGACTGAGTGTTCCCCCCAAAATGACATGATTTTTTGAAAAAAAATTATTATTTATTTTTATTATTTTTATTTGTTTAGCCAGTCAATTTAAATCACAATACACTGTATGGACTGAGCGTTCCCCCCAAAATGACATGATTTTTTTTGAAAAAAAAAAATTATTTATTTTTATTATTTTTATTTGTTTAGCCAGCCAATTTAAATCACAATACACTGTATGGACTGAGTGTTCCCCCCAAAATGACATGATTTTTTTTGAAAAAAAATATTATTAATTTTTATTATTTTTATTTGTTTAGCCAGCCAATTTAAATCACAATACACTGTATGGACTGAGTGTTCCCCCCAAAATGACATGATTTTTTTTTGATTTTTTTTTTTTTATTTTCATTATTTTTATTTGTTTAGCCAGCCAATTTAAATCACAATACACTGTATGGACTGAGTGTTCCCCCCAAAATGACATGATTTTTTTTGAAAAAAAATATTTTTTATTTTTATTATTTTTATTTGTTTAGCCAGCCAATTTAAATCACAATACACTGTATGGACTGAGTGTTCCCCCCAAAATGACATTATTTTTTTTGAAAAAAAATATTATTTATTTTTATTATTTTTCACAATACACTACATTTTTACAATACAATTGCTAATATTTGCTTGTAGGTGGTAGGTTGTGTTACAACACCCACGTGATAAAGAAGGAGTGCCTGAAGAACAACAAATGCTTGATTGTTGTCACTGAGAAGAAGGAGAAGATGCGCTTGATGTGGCATTGCCATACAGCCAATTTGTCAGCGCATTCTGGTTTAAATGCTACTCTTGAGAAAGTGTCCAACACTATTTGTATATTTGTATATATGTTTTCCTGTTGTTTCTTATATAAATATGCCATGTGGTATATAATTGTTTACATGTTGAGTGTGAAATAACTATGTATGTCTTTCCTTGTTTACTATGTTTCTATATAACTTGCATGTATGTACATGATAGGTATGAATTAACCCTTTGACAACTCATGTTTTTTTTCAAAATATGCCATGTGGTATATAGATATGCTGAGCAGTTAAAGGGTTGATATCGAAATCCTAGATTGTAACTTTGGCATCAAAATAAAACACAAAATCACATTGATCAAAATGGATTATCAAAAATATCGTGTTCCAGCTTCACATCATCTTTGGCATCAAAATTCAACAAAAAACTACAAATCAATCACTAGGATGGTGTGCTGTATCTTACCGCACCACTTTGAGATTGTTATGTAGCCTTTATACACGTCAGTAAATACAAGTTCTTGAAGATGCAACAAGAAAATAGCAACTGTGTGGGCATTTGTCAAACCATCAACAACAAACAGTGAAAAGAATATTATGGAAAAGTGTACTACCAGGACAAAATACTCATCAATCACTTGGATGGTGTGCTGTAATAAATCACACCACTTAGGGATTGTTAGGTAGAATTGACAGCCAGCCAAAGACAAGAAAAGGGGATGACATGAATTTTTGAATGAAAGATCTGATAAAAATCACACACTACCTCAATATGACATGATTTTTAGAATAAAATGAAATACAAAAAAAAAACATTTTTTAATCTAAGTCTCTATCATACAGCTTGATGTGAAATGAATTTTTAAATAATATAGTTTATATCATACATCAGCTGGGCTATAACATACCTATAACACAGTCTATAACATACCAGGGCTGAGTGTTCCCCCCCTCAATATGACACTATTTGGTTAGTTTTCGAGATATTTTAAAGTGTGATACATTATTGGAATCGCTTAGGCACCTAGTACTAGCCTATTTTTGTCATATTTTGATATCTGAAAAAAACTTATATAAAAAAGGGATTTTAATAAATCGCCAAAGTTGGTAAATCTTTTAATAATTATAGCTTTGTCTATTTTCAAGATATTGTCAAGCCCGATATACCATCGGAATCGCTTACTCATCTAGTATTTGCTATTATTGTCATTAAGTGACAAGTGAAAAATAACTTATATAAAAAATGTTTTAAATGGATAAAAATTTAATAATCGGGTCACAGCGTTGGGATGCATATCAGGTTATAGTGGCCGGAAAATGCTTTCCAGTGATATAATTATTTTTACTGTACTTTGGAAACTTTTCCTGTTATTAATTTAAAACCATGTTTCAATGGGGTTTTCAATGCGAAATATTTATATTATATGCGGTGCAGTTAACACCTAGCACACCCTTGGCTTTACAAGGTGCATTACACAACTAAATAGCCCTTGTTAGTGGGTAAGCGAGGTGTGAAAAGCCAGCACAATACGAATTATTATCTCTGTCAATTTATGTGATATAAACATGAAATAAATATCTCCAGAAAGCTTATTAAATACTGAAAACAACGATATAAATAATATTAAGATAGCACGAGAACTCGCAAAGTTACTTATTTAAAAAGGTAGGCGGGGTATAACAGTGTTACTGTTAGCGTCGCTGAGACAGATGGTTAGCGAGGTCTATATCAGACATTATAGCTGGGCTGAGTGTTCCCCCTTGGTGAGACATTAATTTTGAAATAGAACGAAGTAGGAAAAAATAGCTGGGCCGAGTGTTCCCCCCTAGTATGACATGACTTTTGAAATAAAAAGAATTAAAAAAACAGCTAGTCTATGACATACTAGCTGGGCACGGGGGAACCTTCAGAATACGACATACTAGCTGGGCTGAGTGTTCCCCCCTCAGTTCCCCCTTCAATATGACTTGAATTTTAAAATAAAAGGCATTAAAAAAATATTTAAAACTAGTATATATATGTGTTCCCCCCTGGTATGACATGAATTTTGAAATAAAATGAATTAAAAAAAGAGCTAGTCCATGACATACTAGCTGGGCTGAGTGTTCCCCCCTCAGTTCCCCCCTCAATATGACTCGAATTTTGAAATAAAATGCATTAAAAAAAATATATAAAAATAGTATATATATGTGTCCCCCCTGGTATGACATGAATTTTGAATTAAAATGAATTTAAAAAGAGCTAGTCTATGACATACTAGCTGGGCTGAGTGTTCCCCCCTCAGTTCCCCCCTCAATATGACTTGAATTTTGAAATAAAATGCATTAAATTTGTTTTTTAAAACTAGTCCTATTGACAGCCAAACATTTGTTTCCAATATAGGGATACAAAATAACTTAATGTATGTTATGTATCATATATTATGCATTCTATATTGTCTTCAATAGGGAAGGCAGGGGAAATATATTAGCCAGAGGGGAACACTCAGCACAGCTGAAGGCGTAGGGGGAGGTGTGAACTCCAGCACTCAGCACAGCAAAGCATGACAGGTGGGGAACTATGAGCCTGGGGGGGAACTCTCAGAATATGAGTGACAGATACCAGCCGTTCCGCTCATGGTCGCGCATGCGCAGATGGGCGGAAGGGGAACTCTCGGCACGGGGGAACCTTCAGAATACGACACCGGAACATAGTGGAGGGCGAGATCGTTCTAACTAGGTTGATTCTGTAACAGTAAAGTCGCATGTAGGACCTAAATCGACATGATGTAGCTGCTATAGGCCTAGGCGAGCTAGCCGAGTAAACAACGGCTCTGGGCGAGCGCAGCGAGCCACAGAGCACAGAGCCAAAGGCACAGAGCCACGGTCAGCGCTAGTGGCGAGCGAACGTAGGCAATTAGCGCCAGGCTGAGCCTAGGCCCGATCGACACTTATTATAATCAGGTTTGCCATTTATATATTTAAACAAGCACAGGATATTTAAAATATGCATCATATGACTACATAAAAACAAGTTAAAAAGCATTATTGTCAGATTTGTCATATTTCTAAGGTTGTGGTCTGGTTAGAATACGACTGTTTCTGTGTAAATGCAATGGTAACACTCATGAGCGAGACTGGAGCGTGATAAGTGACTGGAGTCGCTCTCAGGAGATGCGTCCAATTATTCACCCGAACACTGCACAATTAAGAGACAGGAAATTGCAGAGATTCTTGGCACAGATATGTATTAGTTAAATCACTATAACCACAATAGTTACATGTTATCTCTGCAAACACTGTCCGTAATATAACGTTCGTTAAGGTACCGGTTTCGTCATCCATGGATGAATGAGGGATGAGCGAGGTCGTAGTCATAATAACCTTAACGTCTCGATAACGTTACATTTATGTTTTACGTTCTATAGGACGTAAATGGGAGTTCACAGAGTTATGCCCTAAGTACAAATACTATACGTTGTAGGGACGTTATTACAATGTAAAATTGTTTGCAGGATCCAATGTCAATACATGGGCCTACTGGTGAGATGCTGGTGAGTCTGGTTTTAGATACAATGGTATGTACAGTGATTATAACTAGGCAGAACTCATATGCCCTACTCAGTAAAAGTTTTAAGTTATCGTAAACATGAACTTGTTATACAGATGGTGCCTTTATGGCAATCTTGCGCGATTGCATTGAGCAGACTGGTACGTAGCTCAAGTACTTCTGTGCTGTTAAAAGTCATGGGGACTCACAATGACTTTCGGAGTTCTGCAGAGACGCAAGTCAAGAGTCCACATCACTTGAAGCTGGATACACGTTTATTAAGACACAGATACAGACAGCTGTTTTACAATATGTACAAAAGAAAGGAAACGATCCACTCAACTGGGGTGTGACTGAAGCAGTGCCTCCAAATCCCTGAGCCTCACACTATAAGCTACAAGAATTTGTTGACTCTCTCTGAGCGAATCAATGGTCTGCGTCCGCTCACATGGTCTTCCACGAAGCCAACCATCGCTCAGAGAGAGTCTCCACTATCACCAGGCAAAAAGCGGTAACCAGCCACGACTCAGTAACTGGTTACCGCTCTTAAGCCAAGTCATAATCACTGTGATAGGTGAGAAGTGAAAAAGAAGTATCGCACCCAAATCTAGTGGCTTTATACCCTCTTTCACCTCTTATCAGTAAATATCACATTACCATCTGAACCAGGCGTTGGCATGATGCCGGTCCACCACCTTAGGATGCTGGACCGGCATCGCGCCAACTACAACAAGCAAGACACAGTGTTGGCCCAATTATTGTACCATCTGAATACAGCCCACATCAATGCGTCGGTGTCCCGTGTTGATACAACGCTGGTCCACCATCTCCAGATGCTGGCCCAGCGTCGCACCAACGATTGTGCGAAAGACCCACTATGCTACCTGTACTTTGACCCGTCGCCAATTATTACTGACCGCTCTGTCCTGCAAATAGGACCACAGCGCTGGTTCAATGCCGGGCCAACGCTATTAGTTCGCATTATGAAAAAGACGTTGGCCCAACACTGGGTCAATGCTTACAACTCGTTTCATTTATATATAAATATGTTATTTCTCCGGTTGACCTCTCGGATTAATCCGAGCTGTCAAACAGACGCCGTCTTGATTACAGCAAAAAAATCAAAACGTGACGACAGCCGTGCATAGTTTTGACATGTGCAATTTACTTTATCCCCTTAATTCAGTTTCCGGGTGGATGAAATCATGGGGCCCGTTCTCATAGAACTGCCTGTTCTAATCAAATAGCTAGGAATGCCCCATGTGACAAACAGGATCGCGAACCATGTCCACGTCACAAGCCATAAAAAAGACAATGACGTCACAAGCTACTAATTGGAGCAAATTACCAGATGACTGGATAGAGGCTGATGCTGCCCCAGTCTTTAAAAAAAAAGGATCAGCACTCTCCGGCAAACTACAGGCCGATATCCCTCACATGTATTTGTGCCAAATTACTCGAATACATCATTTGTAAACAAATAATGTCCTATTTTTCGGAAAACAAAATTTTAACACCTGTACAACATGGCTTTCGCTTAAAAACTCATGCGAAAGCCAGCTTTTGATTACAACTGATGGATTTATTCAAAATTTTGAAGGCAAGACACAAACAGATGCTGTTGTCTTAGATTTTAGTAAGGCCCACATTAACTAAATTATGAGTAAAGCGAATTCCACCCTGGGCTTTCTTCGGAGGAACCTGAAGGCATGTACCCCTAAACTAAGAGAGACTGCCTATTTATCCCTGGTCAGATCATCCTTGGAATATTCTTCAGCAGTTCGGGACCCCTTTAGACAAAAAGACATTGATAAATTAGAAAAAATTCAAAGAGCAGCAGCAAGATTTGTCACCCAAAATTATAGACAAACAGCCAGTGTGACATCTCTCATCAGAACCTGGGCTGGACAGACTTGAAAACAAGACGAAAAAATTCTAGACTTTTATGTATGTTCAAAATTTTAAATGATTTAGTCGAAACTCCTATCAATGACCGTTTAATCCCAGCAGATAGAATAACACGTGGTGGGCACAATCAGGCCTATAAACACATCAGAGCTAACACCACACTGGGACAAAATTCTTTTTGGCATCGAACTATCCCCGATTGGAATCCTCTTCCGGCAGCTGCCATAGAATCGAAAACTGTGGCAGCATTCAAAATTCAGCTGGTCGACTAGATCTGCCAGCCATTTCCCCCCTCCAGCCTGATACTCCACAATGGAGGGCTACTGGAGTATTTACTCAAAGTCAAAATCCTGCAAATTCTGCAGGTAGGCCACCGGACTCTCATAGACGCAATACAAATAGATCAAGTATAAATAGAAAGATAATCTCAATACATTATAATCCCAAAGAAACAAACCTCACAAATTAATACTAGAAGGAAATGTAACTATCTTGCAAGGGTAATCATGTCAATGGCTGTATATATATATGACATATTTATAGGCCTGATTTTATGACTTCACTGTCATAGTCCTCACTCTATATCTAGATTGTCGTGTTTTTATTATGGCTGGGGTAAGGGGTTGAATTGTGTGTATGTGTGTAAAAGTTGGTTACAACTGAAATGGCAGCACTCTGGAACAGGACTGGAGCAAGACAAAACTCTAGATAGCAAAGAGGCGGCCGGTAGGCTACAGAGGCATAACGTCCAGATAGTTGACACAGACGTTAAGAGAAGAGTCATTATGGAGATGTTTTCAGAGCACATAAATTTATTAAACTTTTTATTCCCACAGTATGCTACATAATTATGTCATAAAGTGTTATTATAATATTAACTTATTCATCGCAATTCCTTATTTGGTTTCTGCCGTAAATATGTAGTAAATTTTACTGTACATGTATACAGTAAATAGCAATGAGTTACAGCCTGTGTGTCAGACCACGGTCAAACGTGATAACCCAGTCGTTTCCTTCTGACCGTGCTATATAGCATCCAGGTAATAACTGGCCTTTCTCAGTATATTTCGCGCATTTATCAGAGAGGTCACGTAAGGAGATCAGATGATCTCGCACACCTAAATATCACAACAATTATGGTGAAAAATGCTCACGCAGGTTTTTGCCAGAATGGTCTACGTGACCAGCAGCACGTCGGGTGTTGATCATTCTAAACCATACGTACGTCATATTGGTTATTCTTAATTATGACGTATGTACTGTACCACATGTGGACTCTAGCCTTGGTTATTGGCCAATACCACATGTGGTGGGTGGGGCCTATTTCAGTTTTGGATTTATGTGTAAGATTCCCACACTTACAAAATATCCACCATTGACACCGGGTCTGTCTCTGTGTCAGGCAACCAGTGATTTCGTAAAGATGGACTAACGTTCTGCGTCGAGTTTTGAGTGCACACACTTTATGTTTCATGATTTGTTATGTTGCCGTAAGGCACTCGCTATTATGCTTATTTTATAAGTTAGTTGATTTACCTGGGAAGTTTTGATTGGTTTATGAGTTAACTGCATATAGCACCGGCCTCACCATGTAGGTCCTACAAACCAAGGATAGTGTATTATGTTGAAATTATTCTGTAGAAATAAACTATGTGCTAAATTTCATCTTCAGTTAAGTTTTTTGGCCCGTTTTATCCTGTGAGCAGTGTGTCGTCTGCTGTCGGTGTTGACCGCTTCTCTCTGCCCAGATCTGCCACCTGAGTGCTCTCTCTTACACGAACCAGAACCATCGTCCCGCTAATGATCGTATTATTATCTTATCCACAACCCAGTCACAGTCAATCATACAACCAAAACAGGAATATGACAGTGACGTTTTTGAAAATATGACACATGAATAAATCCATTCAGTCGGTATACAAGGTGATACATGATTATAGGTCTAGCCGTAGATGTAACTTATAAACTCAGTACAATCATAAACAAATGAAACAAATATGTGCCACTACAGCCACCTTGTAAATCACTGCAACATGAGGCGATGTGGGCCTGAACCCTGATACACAAAATTAGTCACTGAGACGAAAATTACGCCACAGTTTTAGGTTGAATTAAAATAACCAGAATACATATGTTCACAAAATACAGTAATCAAAGGTGCACCAATCAAAGGGAATTGACACGGATTAATGGATATGAATCAAGACAGATTAAGTGAAAACACCAATGAGCAATGCAACCTAACATCCAGGTGATAGAAACCACACGACTTAGTGTGGCAACTACTATCCAGGTAATCGCAAGTAAGTAATAATAATAGTAATTAAATTACTGTCATTATTATGCCAGACGAAGAATAATAGTTGATAATATAATAATAAGTTAAGGTATAACATATTCAAATAATATAGTTCAAATATACTGTTACGTCACCGAATGCCAAAGGCGCCGAAAGCATACACTAAAAATGTAATGAATTCTTTCTTATTATATATTCTTTGTGAATTATTGATTGACATTGATTATAATGTGATTTCATTGAAGATACAAAAATGTGAATATAATAGTTGATCTTAGATAATTCGAAATGACGTGGAGAAGTGCAAGCTTGAAAGTCTGTGACATTATAAAAGAGTCACGGTTATGTAATAATTGTATGTAGAATGTCATGCTATTTTGGAGTAAGAAAAACCAACCGTGTAGAATATATTACCAGATGGGAAGGGGATATTGTTACAAAACTTTAAGGCTAATAGTGAAAAAGACATCAGGTTATAATTGACTGAAACCTCACATTCCCGGAACATTTGACAGAAAAGGTCAATAAATCAAATATGGGGTCCTTAGGGGCGATAAAGATAACTTAAACCTACCTGGACGAAAGCACCATATGCAAAGCACTAGTGAAACCGCTTCTGAAATATGCAAACCAAGCCTGAGCCCCACTTTCAATAAAAGACATTGGAAAATAAAGAACTTACAGCAAAGAGAAACTAAGTGCATCACGGAACTGGTTGTAGTGGAATACCCAGAAAGATTAAGGAGACTGAAGTCACCAACACTAGCATACAGAAAACTAAGAGGTGCTACAATAGAAACATTCTACTTCAAGGAAAATATAAGACGATCGACTGACGCTTCTACAGG
Organism: Flabesymbios commensalis; assembly: GCA_964017125.1. NCBI lineage: Eukaryota > Metazoa > Annelida > Polychaeta > Terebellida > Flabelligeridae > Flabesymbios > Flabesymbios commensalis. Next base: position 60,670,088 of record OZ024916.1, on the reverse strand, counting down.
AAGCGCAAGACATGTCAGACACCCACAACACTAGAGGGCATAACCTAAATCATTTCAAAAATGTCCCAGAAAAAAACTGAGGAAATACAGTTTCACACAAAGAATAGCCTGCTTGTAGAATCGCCTCCGGTATGAGGTATAGTGTTTGCCCCATCCATAGGCCTACACACCTTTGAAAGACGACTAGACAAAGCCTGGCAAAATATGCCAATAAAGTTCACGCATGAGGAAGACCCCATGAATTAGAAATCACACACCGAAAAAAAAAGTTTTGAATATGTCAAATAATTCAGAGCTCAGCTGAGTAAAGATGCCAAAGTCTGCACTTAGAAGAGGAACATATCTGTAAGAAAACAAAATTCTTGAAATATCTATTGGTACAGTACAGCTCATTCATGACGTACGTGTCGCAACAAGTCGCGACACGCACAACATAATTTAATGGCACGACATGGCTGGAACAGAAATTTTGGTGAGCCTGTGGCACGGCCTGTCGCGACAAGTTATTCTGCCCTGCCGCAACGGCCGGCATAGCTGGACAAGTCCAGGCATTTTGTGCACACATTTTGCACAAATAATCTACATCTTGTCGCTACCTGTCGTGACGGCCGGTATGGCCGGACAACTTCAGGCGATTTGTACACAATTTGGCTGAGATGTGTGAATATTCTTCCGGCCATATCGGGACAGATGGACATGGTCCGATAAGCATACATAATTTGTTAACATACATTCGAGACTTGTCTGGATGCATCTTCATCTATCCAGTTGTCTGCCACCGGCAGAACCTGGATAACCCGTATATGTGCTATGTGTTCAGAACCCCCCTCCTCCCTCCTCCTCCCTGGCCAATTCACAGTTGATTCAGGCGGCCCAAACAATCTGACCTGAGTGTGACCTCCACGCTGCAGTCAGTAAACCGGTGACGTCATAATGAATATTCATGTTGCTCGCACCCCTCATTTTCGTACCCGCTTCACACACACCTGTTGTCAAGGTCAGACTGGTAGTCTGACGGTCAGACCTGATACGGCAAGGTGGTCTGGATGCTGTTCCGCCATGTCGCGACAACCACATCATGTCGTACCTATGTCCTGCCACAGCTAGTCCGGCCATTCAGAATGGTCGGGATAAAGTCTGTCGTGCCATGTCGCGACTTTTTGCAACACGTAGGCCTACGTCCCGAATTCATAAGCTGTACTGTAGGTAGCCCTGAATACAAGGCTATTCCACCCACGCTGGATAGCCGTGATGCCAGCTATAGAGAAAAACCCGGTGTCGTATTCTGAAGGTTCCCCCGTGCCGAGAGTTCCCCTTCCGCCCATCTGCGCATGCGCGACCATGAGCGGAACGGCTGGTATCTGTCACTCATATTCTGAGAGTTCCCCCCCAGGCTCATAGTTCCCCACCTGTCATGCTTTGCTGTGCTGAGTGCTGGAGTTCACACCTCCCCCTACGCCTTCAGCTGTGCTGAGTGTTCCCCTCTGGCTAATATATTTCCCCTGCCTTCCCTATTGAAGACAATATAGAATGCATAATATATGATACATAACATACATTAAGTTATTTTGTATCCCTATATTGGAAACAAATGTTTGGCTGTCAATAGGACTAGTTTTAAAAAACAAATTTAATGCATTTTATTTCAAAATTCAAGTCATATTGAGGGGGGAACTGAGGGGGGAACACTCAGCCCAGCTAGTATGTCATAGACTAGCTCTTTTTAAATTCATTTTAATTCAAAATTCATGTCATACCAGGGGGGACACATATATATACTATTTTTATATATTTTTTTTAATGCATTTTATTTCAAAATTCGAGTCATATTGAGGGGGGAACTGAGGGGGGAACACTCAGCCCAGCTAGTATGTCATGGACTAGCTCTTTTTTTAATTCATTTTATTTCAAAATTCATGTCATACCAGGGGGGAACACATATATATACTAGTTTTAAATATTTTTTTAATGCCTTTTATTTTAAAATTCAAGTCATATTGAAGGGGGAACTGAGGGGGGAACACTCAGCCCAGCTAGTATGTCGTATTCTGAAGGTTCCCCCGTGCCCAGCTAGTATGTCATAGACTAGCTGTTTTTTTAATTCTTTTTATTTCAAAAGTCATGTCATACTAGGGGGGAACACTCGGCCCAGCTATTTTTTCCTACTTCGTTCTATTTCAAAATTAATGTCTCACCAAGGGGGAACACTCAGCCCAGCTATAATGTCTGATATAGACCTCGCTAACCATCTGTCTCAGCGACGCTAACAGTAACACTGTTATACCCCGCCTACCTTTTTAAATAAGTAACTTTGCGAGTTCTCGTGCTATCTTAATATTATTTATATCGTTGTTTTCAGTATTTAATAAGCTTTCTGGAGATATTTATTTCATGTTTATATCACATAAATTGACAGAGATAATAATTCGTATTGTGCTGGCTTTTCACACCTCGCTTACCCACTAACAAGGGCTATTTAGTTGTGTAATGCACCTTGTAAAGCCAAGGGTGTGCTAGGTGTTAACTGCACCGCATATAATATAAATATTTCGCATTGAAAACCCCATTGAAACATGGTTTTAAATTAATAACAGGAAAAGTTTCCAAAGTACAGTAAAAATAATTATATCACTGGAAAGCATTTTCCGGCCACTATAACCTGATATGCATCCCAACGCTGTGACCCGATTATTAAATTTTTATCCATTTAAAACATTTTTTATATAAGTTATTTTTCACTTGTCACTTAATGACAATAATAGCAAATACTAGATGAGTAAGCGATTCCGATGGTATATCGGGCTTGACAATATCTTGAAAATAGACAAAGCTATAATTATTAAAAGATTTACCAACTTTGGCGATTTATTAAAATCCCTTTTTTATATAAGTTTTTTTCAGATATCAAAATATGACAAAAATAGGCTAGTACTAGGTGCCTAAGCGATTCCAATAATGTATCACACTTTAAAATATCTCGAAAACTAACCAAATAGTGTCATATTGAGGGGGGGAACACTCAGCCCTGGTATGTTATAGACTGTGTTATAGGTATGTTATAGCCCAGCTGATGTATGATATAAACTATATTATTTAAAAATTCATTTCACATCAAGCTGTATGATAGAGACTTAGATTAAAAAATGTTTTTTTTTTGTATTTCATTTTATTCTAAAAATCATGTCATATTGAGGTAGTGTGTGATTTTTATCAGATCTTTCATTCAAAAATTCATGTCATCCCCTTTTCTTGTCTTTGGCTGGCTGTCAATTCTACCTAACAATCCCTAAGTGGTGTGATTTATTACAGCACACCATCCAAGTGATTGATGAGTATTTTGTCCTGGTAGTACACTTTTCCATAATATTCTTTTCACTGTTTGTTGTTGATGGTTTGACAAATGCCCACACAGTTGCTATTTTCTTGTTGCATCTTCAAGAACTTGTATTTACTGACGTGTATAAAGGCTACATAACAATCTCAAAGTGGTGCGGTAAGATACAGCACACCATCCTAGTGATTGATTTGTAGTTTTTTGTTGAATTTTGATGCCAAAGATGATGTGAAGCTGGAACACGATATTTTTGATAATCCATTTTGATCAATGTGATTTTGTGTTTTATTTTGATGCCAAAGTTACAATCTAGGATTTCGATATCAACCCTTTAACTGCTCAGCATATCTATATACCACATGGCATATTTTGAAAAAAAACATGAGTTGTCAAAGGGTTAATTCATACCTATCATGTACATACATGCAAGTTATATAGAAACATAGTAAACAAGGAAAGACATACATAGTTATTTCACACTCAACATATAAACAATTATATACCACATGGCATATTTATATAAGAAACAACAGGAAAACATATATACAAATATACAAATAGTGTTGGACACTTTCTCAAGAGTAGCATTTAAACCAGAATGCGCTGACAAATTGGCTGTATGGCAATGCCACATCAAGCGCATCTTCTCCTTCTTCTCAGTGACAACAATCAAGCATTTGTTGTTCTTCAGGCACTCCTTCTTTATCACGTGGGTGTTGTAACACAACCTACCACCTACAAGCAAATATTAGCAATTGTATTGTAAAAATGTAGTGTATTGTGAAAAATAATAAAAATAAATAATATTTTTTTTCAAAAAAAATAATGTCATTTTGGGGGGAACACTCAGTCCATACAGTGTATTGTGATTTAAATTGGCTGGCTAAACAAATAAAAATAATAAAAATAAAAAATATTTTTTTTCAAAAAAAATCATGTCATTTTGGGGGGAACACTCAGTCCATACAGTGTATTGTGATTTAAATTGGCTGGCTAAACAAATAAAAATAATGAAAATAAAAAAAAAAAAAATCAAAAAAAAATCATGTCATTTTGGGGGGAACACTCAGTCCATACAGTGTATTGTGATTTAAATTGGCTGGCTAAACAAATAAAAATAATAAAAATTAATAATATTTTTTTTCAAAAAAAATCATGTCATTTTGGGGGGAACACTCAGTCCATACAGTGTATTGTGATTTAAATTGGCTGGCTAAACAAATAAAAATAATAAAAATAAATAATTTTTTTTTTTCAAAAAAAATCATGTCATTTTGGGGGGAACGCTCAGTCCATACAGTGTATTGTGATTTAAATTGACTGGCTAAACAAATAAAAATAATAAAAATAAATAATAATTTTTTTTCAAAAAATCATGTCATTTTGGGGGGAACACTCAGTCCATACAGTGTATTGTGATTTAAATTGACTGGCTAAACAAATAAAAATAATAAAAATAATTTTTTTTCAAAAAATCATGTCATTTTGGGGGGAACATTCAGTCCATACAGTGTATTGTGATTTAAATTGGCTGGCTAAGCGAATAAAAATAATAAAAATAAATAATAATTTTTTTCAATTTTTTTTTCTTTAAAAAATCATGTCATTTTGGGGGGAACACTCAGTCCACATAGTGTATTGTGATAGGCCTATTGATAGGCTGAATTAAAAAAAAAATATTAAAAAAAAAATTAGGTCATCATTTTTGTTTCAAAAATCATGTCTTATTGGGGGGAACACTCAGTCCATACAGTGTATTGTGATATAAATTGGCTGGTTAAACAAATAAAAATAATAAAAATAAATAATAATTTTTTTCAATTATTTTTTCATAAAATCATGTCATTTTGGGGGGAACACTCAGTCCATACAGTGTATTGTGATTTAAATTGACTGGCTAAACAAATAAAAAATCATCCCATTTTTGGGGGGAACACTCAGTCCTATTAGTATTAGAATAACTATAAGCATGCCCTTGTCTAGTCCTGGTCTAACGTTAGCCTACTCTACCTGGCAGTGGCTTATAACAAAATAATAACAATTATTCTAGGTCTAGGCCTAACCTTTCATCTCGTACTGTCCTTTCTCCAGCGATTTCCGTATGGACCTCCTCTGATTTTTGCTGTACCAGCCTGGATAGGTACCACTTTCTAGATATTGTGCAATGGCATCCATCCTTTCCAAATCCAATTCAACTTTACTCTCATCATCGTCAATAGCATTAGATAGAACTTGCTCTGTTTGTTGATCCATCTTTATTTTATTGATTTCCGACTTAGTAGATCTATAGACTATATACCAGTTAAGATTCGAATAAAAATAAAGGCGATATAAGCTGGTAAAATGGTCCGTTCTGTTTGAAAACGTAAGGAATAAATATAGGAGGGAACGCTGAGCACAGGCTTAGACCGGAAGTAAACATTGCCGTAACCACGAGTAACACGCATGCGCACCGACCCCAGGGGGAATGAATTTTGGGGGGAACCCTGAGCACATCACACCGGCTTCTGCCCAGTGTACGCCCTACTGTGTACAGTGAGCCAGCGACTGGATCCGTTGTCGCTGCTCACTATGCCATGCATACTCACATAAAACCGAAACCCAGGATATACTTAATGGGTGGATTCAAGGCTATGCAGCTCGGGCGGAATAGCCTTGTATTCAAGGCTATAAGCCTGCTGTAGGCCCCTAGTATAACTAATACGAAACTGTTTTTATTGTGTTTTAGATCCATCGTCAAAAGCTGCATGACAACATGTTGTAAACATTATGGTTGTTGGTTTAATAACACATTGTTTTTTTGTAATTAATTCTTACTGTATAAATTTTATGCATATATAATGCATATTTCATAGATGTGGAATGTTTTGAGGCATCACATGTGAATTAACATGGACAAACAGGCGGAAACCCGTAATTTCATTTAATATCGCTCACGACACATTGATTGACTGGCACTGACACTACAGTCTGTTTCACCAGGACCTGGGAGTAGCCTTTTTCCAATTTGCTCGGTCGCTCTTTAAAATTTTTCAACAACATTTTTCTCAGATTTTTTTTCACCTTCCCCCAACATCCCTGAAAATTTGGTAGATTTTTTTGATCATTAGGATGATTAGCGAAGTTAGACCATTTGGCATGTAATAATTTTTCGAAATGACAGCTCTCTTTAGACTTTAACACCATTGACGTGAAACAAGAATCCTATTACATGCCAAATGGTCTAACTTCCAAAATACACAACAAAATTGCACCAAATTTTCAGGGATGTTAGGGGAACATGAAAAAATAATCCGAGAAAAAATTTGTTAACAAATTTTAAAGAACGACCGAGCAAATTAGAAAAAGGCTACTCCCAGGTTCTGGTGAAACAGACTGTAGTCTACCTGTCTGTGCCAGTTTCCCCTCCCCCCACATAGTACATACTGCTATGTCATATTTTTTGACCTCGTGAAAATTTCATAAAAAAATTTCCAAAGTAGTTGTAGATCTACTTTTCTAGACAAAATAATGTGTTGTAAATACAAAATCATTTTTTTCGTGCCTTTGCTTTACGTTACTCTTTAGTTTAGGTCTACTTTAGCATGTTTTTACGCCATTTTCTAAGATGTGTTATACCACTTTTCAAAGTGTAATTAGCACAAGAAACTCATTTCTGACATTTTTTGTATTTTGAGGTCTCATTGATGCATAAATCCAAGATGGCCGCCACCAACATTTTTAAAAATAACAGTTTTTTTTACTTTGCGGTGGAAAGATATGTGTAATACCACTTTTTCAAGTGTAATTAGCATGGAAAACTCATTTTCAATAATATTTTCTTATTTTGTGGTCTCTTCCTTGCATAAATTCAAAATGGCCACCATCCATATTTTTGAAAATAGGCCCCTATAGCCTTTTTTATTGAAATTTCAATTTTTTCACTATTTGTCTGAAACAAATTTCAAAGTGCAATTAGTAAGATAAACTCATTTCTGACATACTATTTTAATATTTTTTTGTTGATGCATAAATCCAATATAGCCACCACCGCCATTTTGAAAAATATAAGTTTTTACTTTTTGGCAGAAGTTAATTTCCATGGTCTCCTTCATGCATAATTCAAAATGGCCGCTTTCAACATTTTTTTAATACAGTAGATTCTGTCATCAACGACCCTGTCATCAACGACCTTTTGTCTCCAACGACTTTTTTTCTTGCCCAGAACATTTTTCTATAGTTAACGACCTGTGATCAACGACTTTCTATCTAACGCGACTTGCGACCTCAAATATCTGGCAGAAGGTCATGATATTACTTGTGTCGAACGACCTCAACTTTTTTCGTCATACGACTTTTGGAAACATTCATGAGTAAACCACTGCATGTCAGATCTGACTGTGTGAATATCATTGTTAACAGAGAGGTATAACGCTGGAAGATCAGGCTGTCCTCGCAAGAGGCCTATCTGCCTCAGACGGTAGATGTTACTGCACAGCAATATCACCTCGCACCGGTAGGAAATCATCCAACCCTTCATGTCCAATGATCAACTAAAGATATGCCCTATAAATCAATTTAATGCTTGCATTAGTCGAAAAGTATATAAAATTGTTTATTTTGCATAGCGCTAATTAAACATGTTTTAAAATACAATCATATTAAATTGTTCAGGGAATGTAATAAAAAGTTACGCCATGATTAATTATACAAATAATATTGTCTATAGCACACTAAATGTCAAGTGCTATTCAGTTGTGTGTTGGCTGGTAAAGACAGAGCGGCGCCGTCATAATTACGCTATACACAGCCTGTCAGTCAACGGTACACCCTACTCCAGACATGAGACGCACCGTCATTGACCAGCAAACACAAGACAGTAACCCAATGTTGTTTTAACGTTGGCCCACTGTCTTTGACGTCGGCCCGCATTAAAACACCTTTGGTTTAATGGCTCATGTTTACTGGGTGATTATACAGCTGGCACGAGACTATGATGCAGGGTTGGCCTACATTAGAACAACATCGCGTCGGGACATAACTAATCCCCCGTCACTTTAATACAATACACTTCCTTAATGAGCCGTCCACGCATGTTTATTCACACATAGCAAACGTCCTATATGAGCGTGGTCCGGCCACATATACCCAGCAGACACAAGACGTTGATTCAATGGAGGATTAACTACGATGCTGGACCAACGTTAAATCAACATTGATTCAACATATTGTGTCTGCTGGGACGGGGGACAGTGGGCATACTACTCTTGTTAGTGTAAACACACATGTGTATTATTCATCAGTAATGAATAACTGTTCCCTTTTTGTTCCACCAGTTATTTTTTTGTTTCACCAGGGCCACATCATCTGTCCTACAGTGACACATTTAATGTGAATATACAACGCCTCATGCCTGTAAAGGGTCAGAAGCTACCTGGGCTTATATAACGTGTGCTCTGTTAGCGTGATTAGCGTAGCTAGCGGCCATTCTGAAAAACACCGTCATAACTAGTGATATTAGAACAGGCATTAAAATGTTGCCGCAACCGTGTGCTTTGATTCACAATGACTACCAGTCAATGGTGGGTGAATGTCGCCATCATTAGCCCGACATTGAACCAGCCCTCGCACCCGCAAATTTTGTACAGCAAAAACTCATTCCTGTGACCAGCGACTTTCTGTCACCAACGACTTTTTTTGTCTGGCAGAAGCAAGGTCGTTGGTGACAGGATCTACTGTATCACATTTTTTATCAACACATATGTATATTATAATTTTTTTAATGTGTTGTAATTAATATAAGGAACTTATTTCAGACATTATTTTCTTACTTAGTGATCTCGTACATGTATATTTCTGTATAGGATAAAGCCAGAGGAGCTCTACATTCTTAGCTGTGGAAAGGCGGAGGCCGAGGCCTTTTTCACAGATAAGAATGTAGAGCTCAGAAGGTTTCAACTGACTTAATGCACATCCGACCATAATCATGATAATGAGGATTTCTCAGAATCAACAGCACAGTCACAGCTAACTTATTATAGCACCATAGGCATGATAATTAGTCTGTACTTGATCAACAATAACTCTCCATTTCCGGCTTAGAATGTGGTGGTCGGACGAAGCAAATAATGTAGTGGTGTTGTTGGCACCACCAGCATCTTGAAAAATATTGTATTTTTACTTTTTGGGAATAATTAATACTTATAGGTGATATGACTTTTGAAAGTGTAATTTGCATGAAAAAAATTGTTTTTGTCACTCTTTTCTTCTTTTAAAGTATAGCCTATATGATGAATAAATAAGGTCACAGAAAGAAGATTTGTAACACCATTTTTCGAAGTGTAGGCTATTTAAGACATTGATTTTTAATTTGGACATTTCATTATTCATCATATTTGATGCTGCAATATTGTAATGTATAAACAGATCAATTGTTGGCTTTTTAAAATTCAACATTGCTTAGCAATCTGTTAAATTATCATAGGCATAAAAATAAATGCACAAAAAATGATATACTACAGATTTTATGGGTCATCTCCCGATCGCCTGCAATAATATACCAAATTATTATATTAATGCTAATCTACTCACAAGTCTGTTTTTTGTCTTTTTGGGGGGAAAAAGATTCAATGACCCTCCATGCTAGAAAGTACCTCCATGCAGTTTTATTTAAATTATTTATGAAATCATTTAAAATTTAACTTTAATGATTACATAACTAAATATAAAATATTAAAAACCGCATAAAACCAAAAAATAATAAAGATTTTTCAAAAATTCTTTTAAATAATGAGACAAGAAGAGCACGACTATCGAACCAACAAAAAAAGCAATTTTGAAAATTTGAAGCTTCCAGCCCTTTTCGTGTGACGCAGAAAAATCCCCGCGCGGAAAGGGTTGAAGTGCTCATCATATCTTCAGTTGTTTTAAACCTTTGCATTCAAACAAGAACATTAGAAGGAGACATAAGCATTCATTTTGATTGAAATTTTACATAATATGTGAAACTTTTGTTCATTTGTGGGTCACAGTAACTAGACACAACTTCAAGTGTCTAAAACTTCTAATTTATTATATAGCGATTTAACCCTTACACAGGGCTCGACATTAATGGTTGCCCGATTGCCCGGGGCAACTGATTTTAGGTGGGGGCAAGTAAAAAATTACAGACAGTGGCCCTCCGGGCAATAGCTTCAATTTGCACAGTTTTAAATTTGAGCGACTGTCACAACAGACAAAGCATGTCAGTGGCAACTCGGGCAAGTGATAAATTTGGGGGGCAAGTACCCCAAAAATTCTGATCAGTTAGTGTCTAGCCCTGCCCTTACAGCGCGGTTACTGACAACTAAAGTCGATCCCCGCACTGTAAGAGTTAAATTATTTCTAATGACCGTAGACCTATAACATAGGTATTCAAATGAATCAGAAAGAGCTAATGAAGACATTTATAATGATATCAAATTGAAAAAAACACAATTTGGTTGCGATGTTTTTTACAAATTAATTCAGCGCTTAAAGGGTTAAGGGCTAATGACATTAGAACAGACAGAAAATTATCTGCTGGTTGTGGTCTTTTTGAATATATGTTGTGATATGTTCTATATTGACAGATACCTTGTATAGTTATGAAATATAAATATTTTTTTCAGGATGATAACTCTGGTACTCCAGAATGGATGAGCAGTATCTCAAAGATAATGTAGGCCCATGTCTCGCTGAATGTCTAGCACAAGTGTCATTATTGAAACCAAGGGATCCAATTGAATATATCGGTGGATGGTTACATAATCATGTGAAGACCTGTAAACATGCTGGAAGGGTAGATATCAATTGACCTTTAACCCTCAGCCCTTTACCTCTATCATGTCTAACCCTTTTCTTGCTATGTGATTTAGCCCTTGTTCTGCTGAATTGTTTGCTTTTATTTTTCATTCATTCGAAGCTGGAATTGCTAACGCAATGTTCAGCTTCAAAAGACGACAAATAGTTATATAAATTATGAAATCAGAAGTATTGTTTCATGTGAAATTATAGAAAGTAGATGGTTAACACTTGTGCTACTGAATTGTTTGTTTCTATTTCTCATTCCTCTAAACCTGCAATCTCTAATAAAATTTCCAACTTCAAATGACCAAAAATATGTTTATTTGTGAATAACAGACATATCAAATTTATTAAAATGGTGGAACAGTGATGCATCTTAGGAAACAAGTTCTTGACTCAATGTTTGACATCAATTTATCAACACAGTGGGATAATTATATTAACTTGGGTTTAAAATCAGGTCTCTATCTTACAAGTAGCCATACTGTAAACTGATATACAGTAGAATCCCGTTATAATGCGGATCGTTACACCGCGATATCGGTTATAACGCGGTCTGCTCATTGACCCCGCTTTTTCCAGGTTAAGCTTGACCTAATAACTAAAAGTGCCTGTATTTTTTAGTCTTGGTCACCCCAGTCTGCGTTACAGCGTACAGTGTATTTGGCTATGCAATGTTATATAAGTACCAGTATGGTTTGCTTCATCTTGTGTCAATAGAAAATTAAAGTTTTAGCCAAATATATTCATAATAAATGAACCAAATCTCACAGTGCTTGAACATTAATCTTGCCCAAATTTTCATACTGTAATGTTGATGTTGATGAATTTACAGCATGTGTCCCTTTTTCTTATGCTCAAGAGCCTTTTTGTGCCACATAGAGTGCAGCCATGACCTCTAATATGGATGGGCACCATCTGCATGTATCTGTTTTTTAACCCTTTATCTGCTAGGTTACCTTATTTAAATTTTCATACTTTTATATGTAAACATGTAAAACCTTCAATTTAGCTGAGCTATTGACACATTCAGCATTTTACATGCTGTATCCCGCACGTAAACGTGCATGCACCCACCAGTATATGTGAATATCACTTTTTTTAAGGATGTTTTTAAAAAATTATGTACTAGTTACTCCCACTAGTTTTTTAAAACTATGTACACCCCCCTAAATAGGATTTATTAGGTCACCAAATCTGACACCTTAAACCACCGCATTATGACAATCACCCTCATTTAGCCGATTATTGTTACCGGAGTTCTTGAAATAACAGATTCTTGTGGATTGTTAACCCTTGAATGAAAATGATGCTAAAGTGGGCGACAGCAGTTTAGAATGAATGGGAGAGTAGAGAGGCGTCATGTGAGGAGTGACTGGACAAGTCTTTAATCACATTAAAAAAAACGAGATACTGTACCACCTGCTGTACAGTAGAACCTGCTATGAACAGCCACTCTTATGAGCAGCCAACCTCCTATGAGAGGTCACTTGGTCATTTCCCAAAATGGCATTATGTATACAAATGAGCCACCTGCCTTAAAAGGCTAATTTTCATGTGTCACAAGGGTGGCTGCTCATAGCAGGTTCTACTGTACAGGGAAAACATTGTTTGAAAATTAGTGATTAGCAATTTTATATTCTAAGTTCTAATTTGCTAGACACCCTTACCATTGATGTATAAATATTTTGCTAATCAATTAAAAATTTGACTAGCAAATGGGCAAAACTGCATATCATTTTGATATGCGATACTGAACAAATTTTTCCCTGCTGTAGATCTGGTAATACTTGCGATGTTTTAATTCACAAATTTGAGAATCTCGCAAAAATTATTATCATAATAGCGCTACTAAAGAAAAATGAAAACTTGCGATTCTAAACTTGGTGAAAAGTCCCAACATCAGAAATTATTTAAAATTTAAACATGCTAGAATTACCAGATCTACAGTATGTTTTTTATAACAATCATCACGTCTTGAGCCCTCCTAGACAGAAGTGTGAATGTGACTTTTCACGATAGCTGTGACTATGCATACACGTAATATGTGGAATGATGGCTGGCTGTTGAGACAATTATAATTTTATAATAAATGCAAAGTTTTTTCTTAAAAAAAAGGTTATTAATTGAACATATCGATACTAAGGTGATGTAATAATAAGGTTATTCAAACAAATAAAATAATAACAGAAGTGTGAAATGTGACTGTTCACGATAGCTGTGACTATGCATACATGTATTATGTGGTGTGATGGCTGGCTGTTGAGACAATTATAATTATATAATAAATGCAAAGTTGTTTTTTTGGAAAAAAATGTAATATAATGAACATATCGATTCTAAGGTGATGCACCTGCATGCACCTGTTTTCGAAAACTGAGTGCATATTCAAATATATGTGCATGCACAATATATTTCACAGAAACATCTTCTCCCCACAAAAGATGACAATTTGGATAAGACAGATGTGGATGATGGAGAGACAGGTAGTTTGGAAATTGAAGACATTGCTCTCGACTTGAGAAGTGAAAGCATCCAAACAAAAATAAGAGCAGCTAGAGCTTGCAGGTATTATAAAACAAATGTACAATTGTTATTAAGCCTTCAGCCCTTTGCCTACTGATCACGATTAAAGTCGTTTTTTAATCCGTTTTAGCCAATTAAATCACTGTTATTAGAGTTGGAATGAGTATTTAAACATCAATACATATATTTGTGAATGTTTGGCGTTAAGCTAAACAAATAAGAGTAGTTGCAGTTGTGGATCGCTGTAGCGAAACACAGCTTTAAGTGGCTGAAATTTGAAATTTAGCAGGATAAGATCACTATTTTTTATTTCTGTTTTAGATCATATAAAATTCAAAATCTAATGAGGCCGGGCGGTAAAAAAAACATTTATGAAAAAAAAACATTGCCCTTATTTCTGGCAAAGCTAATAAGGGTGACGAAATAAAAAAAAATTGGAAAAATTTCTAGAAAAGTTAATTAGGGCGATGCTTTTCCCAGAGAAAACAAATAGAGCGGGGAGATTTTTGAAAAGTGCACTGTCAGTGTTGTGAAACAGTGATGCCTGAAGCGCGCGCGCCAGAGATGCGCGGTCCTAGGGGGGTCCTGGGGCAAGCTCCTCGAAAAATTGTTCAAGTGAAGTCTTGAAATGGTGCATTCTGGCAGAATCTGGAGATTATTTCTAAGGTTAAGATTTATATATTGTCAGCGCGGCGCTGGGATAAAGCAGCATGACGCCGCTCTGCGGATCCGTGCTTTGGGGAAAGCCCTGGAGGGCGACGAAATAAAAAAAATTAATCTATTTGAAAAAAAATGAGGGCGACAAAAAAAACATAGCTGGAAATTTTTTTTATTACATTTGTTTGAGTTGAGACTAAATATTTGAAAATCTAGATGTTTAAACACTTATTTTATTCACAATAACAGTAATTTGGTCAGCCAATCAAACGTAAAAATAACTATAGTCGTGCCTCACAGTGTGAGGGTTAAGGGTTAACCCTTTAACTGTCAAATTATTAGCTCCCGCCGTCACCGTAGGTGAGACGGAGGGAGCTATGGATTCCGCCTCCATTTTTTTTTTGCCTCTTCTTTTGCCTATAACTTTGTGAGAAAATAAGCTAGGATAACAATTTTTGGTATGTGGGTTACTTCCAGGTGGATAATGGACAGGTTAAAATATTTTTAATCTGAATTCAATACGCAGGGTCGCAGAGGAGAAAATGATGTTACGGCGTTGGGCCGTTGGGCCGTCCGTAAACAATTCGTTTCCGGAGCATATCTCTGAAAGTACTTGTCCGATTGTCTTCAAATTTTACACACAACACCCCTAGTGGGTCTAGTTGTGCCTTTTGGGGTATTTGAACTTTGACCTACTTTTGGTTCAGAACTATGACCTATTTAGACGTTTTGACGCGCACTTCGTTTCCGGAGCAGATCTTGAAAAGTTCTGGGACGATGACAGTCATATTGCACATACATGTTCTCTAAGGTCCCTAGTTGTGCCTTTTCAGGTTTTTGGACCTCGACCTTGAAGTTGACCGAGCACTTTGACCTAATTTATAACATCGGTAAATTCGACTGAAAGATTTTGCGGAATATCATGAAAACCGCTCAAGATAGCCACACCATTACTATAAAACAAATTGTGAGGTTTCGGGAGAGGATGCATCTTGAAAAATTTTAAGTCGATAAAATTAAAAATAGCCGCCTATCGGCCATTATTCACCTCGACAGGCCTGATATTGCGAAATATCATGAAAACCGCTCAAGATATCCACACCATTAATATCAAATAAATTGTAAAGTTTCAGGAGAGGATGCATCTTGAAAAATTTCAAGTTAATAAAATTCAAAATGGCCGCTTATTGGCCATTATTCACCTCGACAGGCCTGATATTGTGGAATATCATGAAAACCGCTCAAGATATCTGCACCATTACTATAAAACAAATTGTAAGGTTTCAGGAGAGGATGCATTTTGAAAAAATTCAACTTGTCCAAGTTCAAAATGGCCGCCAATCTTCCATTATTCACTTTTACATGGCCGTTATTTGGTAAACCGTGCTAGATGGCTGGACCATTACTATAAAACAAAATGTGTGATTTTAGGAGAGGATGCACCTTGAAAAAATTCGACTCGATAAAATTCAAAATGGCCGCTTATCGGCCATTATTCACTTTCACATGGCCCATATTTGGTCAACCGTGCTAGATGGCTAGACCATTACTATAAAACGAAATGTGAGATTTCACTTGAGAATGCATCTTGAAAAAATTTGACTCGATCAAATTTAAAATGGCCGCCTTTTCGGCCATTATTCATTTTCACATGGCTGATATTTGGTAAACCGTGCTAGATGGCTAGACCATTACCTGATTACTATAAAACAAAGTGTGAGTTTTCAGGGGAGGATGCACCCTGAAAATTTTTAACTTACGAATTCAAAATGGTCGACAATCAGCATTATTTCCTCGATAGGCCTGATATCAGGTAAACCGTACTAGATAGCTAGACCTTTACTATAAAACAAAATTTGACGTTTCGGGAGAGGATGCCTTTTAAAAACTTTCGACTCAATCGAATTCAAAATGGCTGGATATCGGCTACTATTTACGTTCACATTGCTGATATTTGGTAAACCGTGTTAGATAGCTGGACCATTACCATAAAACAAAATGTGAGATTACAGGGGAAGATGCATATTGAAAAAAATTGACTCGATCAAATTTAAAATGGCCGCCTATTGGCCATTATTCACTTTCACATAGCCGTTATTTGGTAAACCGTGGTAGATAGCTAGACGATTACTATAGAATGAAATGTGAGATTTCAGCTGAGAATGCATCTTGAAAAATTCTGACTCGATCAAATTTGAAATGGCCCCCTATCAGCCATTATTTACTTTCACATGCCCAATATTTTGCAAACTGTGTTAGATGCTAGTCCATTACTATAAAACAAAATTTGAGGTTTCGGGGGAGGATGCACCCTAATTTTTTAACTAGTTTATATCAAATTCAAAATGACCGTAAATCATCTATTAGTTACCTCGATCGGCCTGATATCTGGTAAACCGTGCCAGATAGGTAGACTATTACTGGGATACTGATTAGGATCTTTAAATTTCAATGGAGGTTTGCAATCTCTGACAGACTGTCTAGTTCTTATCTTACTCTTAGACTGAGCTTCTTAGACCTAGTTGTTTTGCGTCTTGATTTTTGACCTAGCCTAGGACTACATTAATAACCCTACACAAAATTGCTTAAATCAAATTCTAATTCGGAGCGGGAGCTCCTGGACTTATGTAGTCTTGTTCAATTGGAATTTTCACTCACTTGAAGTTATGTTTCGCTGATGCAATCCACAACTTCAAGTGAGTGAAAATCATTCAGATTTGACAAAATGGTAGGTAATCATTTTCAAATCTTGCTGATTTATGTCACATTTAGTGTTTACCACTTTTAAAATGTGGTACATAATATAATAGTAAAAAAATTAAAAACCGAAAATGATCGGGATGGCGGTTAAAGGGTTAATGCTCAGTTGGTCAACATATTTGGTCAAGCATGAATCAGTTGTCTGCTAGCTAATGGTACTATGTGGATCACCCATGGATAACCAAGTGCCTGGTGCACCACAGCTTTATGCAGGCACTTAGTTTATGCTGGATATGCTGGCAAACTCATATTCAGCTCATCAACCAGTCTGCAGCATATATGTGCTACAGTTGGTAAAACACATACAAGCCTATTTGCAACATTAAGCCTTCCATGCTGCTGTTGTACATTTGACCTATGAACTTTGATTGTACCTGAAAACTTTAGCATTTTGTTGAACTCTTGTCTATTTTTATAATATATTTACCAGAGTTTACTAGCTCTGAAAAATGGAATATAGAACTACAAATCATTGTTACAAACATGTTTTCTTTGTATGCTTTAAGACGTATTGTGTCTCGAGAAAGCAGTCCACCAATTGGTGATGTGATAGATGCTGGAATTGTTCCTCTTCTAGTGGATGCTATGAAATATGATGAATAGTATGTAAATCATGTAGTTATTACTCATTATCCTGCTCAATTGTCACTTTATTATTGTTTACTTTGTGTAATTTTTGTTAAATTTATTTTTTCATTGCAGTGTTATTATCTTATTTGTAACATTTATCCACTTAAAAAAGGCCTTTTTTGATTTAACATATTTTTTATCCTTAACCCTTTAAGCCCTTAAGATGCATTAAAGCATCATTTTATATCTCTGAAAACAGACTAATTTTCCTGCAACTAGGGTTTTAGAAGGAAAATTTTGCGACAGCAATTCGCGGCTTGTAGTGGATGTAGATGACAATGGTAAATTCAGGCTTGAAAGGGTTAAAATCAAGTGACAAATCACAATGAATGCAGTGATGAAAACAGAAATATCAACAGCAACAATTCTAGAAATATTTTCTGGTTAATCAATAAATTCATGTATACTATAACATCTATCAATATGTCAAATAGCTTTAAGTCAACCTTGGCTCATCATTCCTTGCTAGTGGGTCAGGCCTACATACATCAGTTAACAGTGACACTATAACAATTTGCTTATTTATTATGCCATATACATTATATGTGACCCGCCACGTAAAAAGGGCCATAAAGGCAAAATTTTTAAAATTGGTTTTTTTATTTGATATGATGCCTGTGTCCTTTCTGTTTCAATAACTGAAAGATTTTTGGATTTTTTTTTTTAATTTTATGTTTTATGAGATTTTTAATATTTTAAAATTAGTTATGTTATCATTAAATTAAAATTGTAAATGACATCATAAATAATTTTACGAAAGCTGCGGGGAGGTACCTTTTTTGCATGGCGGGTCACATATATATAAGAAGAGATGTTGAATATCTAATTAGTACCAAAACCATAGCAATAGTGGTAGACCTAAAAATATCAAGGGATTAGAGGACAGTTAACCCAGCTGGCACTGGTTGTTATCCGGGGCTGTCCGAATGTGTGGCCAGCATATCCCATGCTGCCCCAGTATTGGGCTGATAGTAGTCAAGCACTCAGCATGTGCATGTAGTTATCTACAGTTATTAGGCTGATAAACATAACACACAGCTTGACATTATCAATGCAGGTTCTGTGTTAGAGATTCTGAACTACAAATCCTGACCAGCAACTCTATACATTGACTCAAAGTTGATTTAATGTGGTATTGGCCCAACATTAACACTTTGAGCCCCCATGATGCATAAAAGCATCATTTTATATATCTGTAAACAGACTTAATTTTGCTAAAACTAAGGGATTTGAGAAGGAAAATATCCATGAAACTTTTACCAATACATGGCAATTTTCTTAAATTTTCACCCGCTTTAAGTCATCTTTATTCACTACAAGTTGAGAATTGCGACAGCAATTCACTGCTTGTAGTGTATAAAGATGACAGTGGTAACTTAGGGCTTGAAAGGGTTAAATGTCAGTGTATCTTGTTTGCTGTGTAAGGGCTAACATCCCATGTAGGCCGGGATCTGAATAAATTCTGTGCTGCATCTTTCTGAGGTTATATCTAGAAGTTCTTTGAGAATAAAAATAATGCATTTGATTCTGTGAGTTATTTTTCTACTGTATTTTAATATTTTTTTAGCAAAGCATTGCTTTTTGAGGCTGGCTGGGCATTGACAAATATTGCTTCAGGTACAACAACACAAACTGCAGCTGTTGTAGATGCAGGTATGTTCAGCTTTGACAGTCCAGTAGTATGCTCTAAAGCCAAAAGGCAGCAGTATCTGATTACTTGTACAATAAGCAGATACTCCCGTCTGGCTTTGCACGGCAGTAGTATTTAGTGTATTAAAAAATAAAAACTGTGACCAGTACTATTTTTTAACCAAACAGTTGTTTGATGATACACTTTTTTGGTGTACCGTGTCTAATCCAATTTTTAGTAAGACATTTTTAAAAATGTATTTTCTTATAAAAAAATATGGTTCTTGTTTAAATTTGCTATTTTTCAGGTGCTGTTCCACTTTTTTTGAAAGCAATGTCATCAAAACATGAAGATGTTGCTGATCAATGTGTATGGGCTGTTGGCAATATAATTGGTAACTGTCAAATTTCTTTGTGAGGCTAGCAATTTTATTATTTAGGGCAATAAGATTTGTTGATATGATGATTAAAAAACTGGTGCTGAGATTATTACTGATCTTAGTCATTTCGCGCAAATACTTCATAAAAATAAAAATTATTTATCATATTTCCATCGAAGATGCACTTATTTTTTGTTTAAAGTACTTGTTCTTTTTAGTATTTAGTTCTATTTAGTTTAGTGTGCTTTTTTGAAATAATGTATAATAAAACTTATATAAATCTGTCTTGTCTTGTCTTGTCAAATGATAACAATTCTTGTGTTCCGGAATGATCAATAAATGATAATTGAACAATAATGATCAGTTTTGATGTAATAATAACAGAAATATTCTGATATTTTTATCATAGTATCATATCTCAAAACAGTTAGTAAAAAATCTATTTATCCTTTAAAGCACCAAGCTATAGAATTGTCATTTTTACCCACTTAAAGCTCTCTCTGTGCTTAGCGGTGAAAGGGTTGGGGGCTGATTAATAACCACCATGTTTTCACAGGAGATGGCCCCAGGTTACGAGACCACTGTGTATCTATGGGCGTGATACCAGTAATACATGAGCTGATACAAAAATGGACAGGTCGTACAGATAAGGTAGTTTCATGTTTGCTAAATATTCCTCTTACTCAGATGTCTAAGTTACAATTATCTAAATGTACATGTAACTTTAACCCTTTCAAACCTGAATTTACCATTGTCATCTTCATCCACTAAAAGCCGCGACTTGGTGTCGCAATTCTCACCTTGTAGTAGATGAAGATATGTTGACGTGGGAGATAAATGAAAAAAATTATTAAATCTCCACCCACTATGTGGTGGAGATTTATTGTTTTAGTGCTGTCTATTGTTGTTATTATTATTATTATTATTATTATTATTCAACAATTTGACGACTTAAACACCTTTGAGTCGCCAATTTTTTTCCGATCTTTGCGATTTCTAACGCAATTTCCAGCTCCAAATGCCGAAAAATAATTATATTTATGAAGAAAGATACATATTCAAAATGTAATGATTAAATAAGCATCTACCACAAAAAACTATATCATTCGAGTTCAATTGTTGTGCTGGCACTCTATAAATATGTTTTGAATCAAATTTCAAATTAAACTAATGCCAATGAAATTGATGGTACCTAGCTCAGTAAATAAAATTATTCAATTTGGAAGGTCTCTACTTTCCACAAATAGAAATATGTTTTCTGTGATTTGAAGCAGGACATTGCGTTGGCAATTTTAGCTTCATTTGTACCTTGATGACATTGCAAGGCTCTGACACAGACCTCCATTTTTAAATAGATCAATTCTAATACGATCACTATATTTCGCCAGCTGATAAAAGCCCAATTTTCTCAGTTTCATAACACCAGAGTTTTTCAGTAGGCGGGGCGAGTGTCATTTTTACACAGTTTGCTGTGGACATAAAATGGCAGTCAGTGTGGCCGGGTCTGGGGCAAAGCGAGTTGGGCAGACAGGTCATGCCAGGTACTTCATATGAATGAAGAATAGAAACAAGCAATTCAGGAGGACAAGTGTTAGAGCAGTAGTGCTTCTGGGTGCGCTTTATTTATTTCAAAAAGTCCATCTCTGCAGTTATCTGTTTTCATGGCAACAAATTTATGAACCCTACACTCCTTAAAGTACCTAGTTCTATTTTACCTACCCTCTGTTCGTTTGTGCTTTGAATTATGCAGATTCCCCCTTTGTCCCATCCCGACTTATCCCCCCGCCTGTCTGTCATAATCTGATAACACTACCATCGCTAACACTAACACACTGGCTTTTATGTTGGACCACCAATTACAACATCATGAACTTTGAAACAAACTTCAAATTAACGCTGCCTGAAACCTCCTCCCTCAGCTTACCAACTTTTTGTTGTCTACCCTCCGAACAAACACAATGGGTGACCCCCCTCCCCGATGCTATTTGGGTGACACGTTTAAATGCCTGCCTAATCTGTTGAATATTGTGAAATCTCGATACCAATGTAAAATAGATAGACCATGACTACGCGAAGTGTAAGATCTCACACCAGAATAACCGATTTGCAGGAATTAAATCTAAAATGATCCACTCCCAGCCATTTTACTCAATAATGTTTTGCTCAATAACTGTCTGATAGTCAGAGAATTACTATTACTTATAAACTACATTACTGTTATACAAGAATAACATGTGACAAAGTTCTCAGATTTAAATTTAAAATGGTTGACTGGATGCCATTTTTTCTCCATTCGCTTGTATCTCAGAAACATCACCTGATAGTTATGGTATTAGTATTAACTTTTTCTATGTGGAAATTATAACTTTTTTCTTGTATCTAGCTCAAGGATCTACATTGCATGTCATCTATAAATCATCATACATCATAATTATGTAGGACAGATCATCAGTATATTGTACCATGATGTTATCACAGGCTAACACAACAATCACCATGCTGAGAAACAAAATGGTTCTAGCTAGCACAAAGTTCTGATTATGTTGTATAATGCATTTGTGCTTGAGAGCACTCCATTTGAAGCCCTAGTTATCAATGAGCATTCCCAGGACCCCTGTAGCTTAGATAAAGATTCCTGTGCCAGCTGTGATGTCAAATTTCTAGTTCAAAAATAGGTGCTCCCCATTAGTAAAAAATGGGGCCATTTTCAATTAAATATGCCGATTTCTTGTGAAGATGATAGTTTCATAAAAAAACAATGTATTATACACCAATGACTTAGCCAGGAAATGATAAAAGGGAGTACAAATCTACTTATTGTTGGGCCATGATGGGGTCCTCCCACGATGCTATTTGGTATAATCTGGCGATATTTCTCTACGTTCAGGCTGAAAATAAGCCGTCCAAAAGAAGGCTGGATGGGTCTCTGGCTAAGTCCTTGTTATACACTCTCACTGGTCTGAATACTTTTTAAAACTTGTGACAACATTGGTATATTAATAGTGATTATTGTGGATTATTCATTACTTTTTTCCTTTAAGAAATCTTTTCTAAGAAATGCTGCTTGGTTGTTGGTTAACATCTGTCGTCATAAAGACCATCCTTTATCAGAAAGCAATAGCAAACTGATGCTGCCAGATTTAAGACAATTGATTTTACAAGAGGACAATGAGGTCAGTATATAAATACACGTGGTCTTTCAAGTTAATCAGAGAGAAATTGACTTCTTATTGAAGTCTATATTAAAAACAGTTCAAAAGTGATACAAAATAATGTATTTATAGATTTGTAGTTTAACCCTTACAGTGCGGGGATCAACTTTAGTCGTCACAATCTGACGTCTGTAGACGTCTTATTCTGACGACTAAAGTTGATCCCCGCACTGTAAGATTAAAAATATTTCCAATGGCCGTAGACACATGACATAGGTATTCAAAAGAATCAGAAAGAGCTAACAAAGACATTTATGATGATTTCAAATTGATTAAAACGCTTTGACTTCCATGATATTTACAAATTTAATTCAGCGTTGTAAGGGTTATTATATAATAATATATTAAATATCTTGTACCGGTAGTTGTATTTTCATTCAGCAGGTGGTGTCTGATGCTCTTTGGGGGTTGTCATATTTGTCAGATTTTTCCCGAGGCATCCAGTGGGTTCTGGAAGCAGATGTTATAGATCAAATAGTTCCATTATTAGGTAGTGAGGTCGAGAAAATACAGGTGAGATTAACCCTTGTGCTGATCAAGTTTATAACCCTTTAGGCCCTCACCATGCATTAAAGCATCATTTCACATTCCTGAAATCAGCCTTAATTTTCCTACAACTGTTTTATAATAAAAATTCCCATGAAACTGGTTTACCCGTGGTAATTTTCTTTAATTTTTAACCACTTCAAGTCATCTTTATCCACTACTGGCTTGTAGTGGATGAAGATTACAATGGTAAATTGTGTTACAGTTTAGCTGCCAAGCTCAACTATATAGTTATTTTCAATCTGTTTTATCAGTAAGTACTGTATTTATACTGATAAACGCCCATATTCTAATAAGCCCACCCTCCTGATTTGGAGGCAAAATCAGCGATCCCAAGATACTCTAATAATCGCCCACCCCCTCTAACTTCAGAGTCACTCACCGGTCAGTTTTAGTTTGGCCGAAGTTTTCTTTACTTAGGGTGATTTTTGTTGATCGTTTATCCCTATGACTGTTATGTGTAGCTGAATAATAGGGTCATGTTTGAAAAATATGGGTCAATGGTTTTTGAATTATTGTGAGAACTCAATTGCAAATAGATGCTTTGTGTTCATTAGACTAACATTAGATCAATTGTTTGGCTGCGCAGCAAAGCTGTATCATTATCTCAACCCTTTAGCTGGGTCCATGTAAAAAAAACAGGCTGACATAACATCAACGAATTTGTCAATCCGGCCCTATTTTGCTTACGTTTAGTACGTCTCCACACACTATCTGGTGGTGGAGACTCATTGTTTTTGCTGATTCCGCCCACCGCAGCCGCTGCATTTTGTTTCTGCTCTCACTCGAAAACCCCTGCCCTTTTGTCAGTTTCTTCAACAAAATTCAAGATTGCCACCAAAATACTATGTCGCTCTGTTGAGCTTGAACCCCTTCATGGATTTTTTTCATGTTTGGTTTAAATTAAAGGAATGACCTTACCCTGGAGATTTCAGTTTCGCTCATTTTGTCCATCATAAAAATTTACACCCCTACTCAATTGTTTGGTTTAAAGGAAAGACCTTACCCTGCACATGTGCTGATTAGTTTTTGGTGTGATTCTGATAATAAAAATTTTGATTTTTTTACGTTTTAGAATTTTAGCGGATATTTCAGTTTTGTTCATTTTGGCTATTATCAAAATTTGATAATACATTGTATAGCTATACAGCCCTGCCCGAATTATTTCTAAATATTTGCAGTAAGCATATTGGCCCTGAGAAATTTGCCTGTTAATTGTTTTTTGTGTTTTTCAGCAAAATCCAAGATGGCCGCTAAAATCCTTTTTTCACGTGTTTTTTATAAAAAAAATGGTGAAAGTACTGTATTTCTCTATAATTACAGTATTTTGGTTGCTAAATCCATTTAGGGAGGGTGGGGACGCAAGCTTTGCACCTCAGGCAAATCTAGTAGCTACATGATGCTGTTGGACTATGCAGCATGCAGAGTGAATGTGTGGCCTTACCCCAATTTTAGATGTGCATGCAGCTTGATGAGCATATGAGCCCTGTTTACTTCCAACTTGTTTAGTTGTGTCTGGTTAGCATGCTTGGACGTTTTTCCAAAATACTCTAAAAAGCAGTTTGACAAGCGATGCTTGGGCCCATGAAAGCCAAAATGAACTTGATTTGGCTTATTGCTAATAATATGATTACTTTTGAATTTTAAAATGGTGTGACATAGAAATGGATGTACATGTTGAAAAACTATATTTTAAATGTATCTGATTTTAAATTTAGTCACAATATACTTCAATCAGCAATTTCCTGTTTTGATTTACCAGTAGGTGTTATTTTAAAAATTGAATTGTACAAATAGCCTTTTTAACTTAAAAGGCCAATTTCTCAAAATCAAGCAATTTCACATTTCTCTGAGTTTGTGGTGTCCTATTGTTGGAACTAAGCGCGCAACATAGTTGTGTGATATAGCATTTTAAATGTAATTTAGTGGAGATTTAGGATCTGTTAAGATCTCCAATAAATAGATTTGCGACTTACGACTGATTTTGCCAGATCGGGTCACATATTCTCTTTTAGTTGATCCATACACTTCTATATTGTGCTTTTGAGATGTCTATTTTATAAGAATTAAAAAGTTGTGTTTGAATCCGAAAATTGCATCATCAACAGACCTAATTCTAGGAAATGTGCGATATGGCACACCATCATGCTACTTATATGGATGTAGCTATGCCTTGTTGATTAAGATGACCTCAGAATTATCTTTTTCATCTATTTTTCAGACACCAGCATTGCGTGTACTTGGTAACATTGTTACCGGCACAGATAGAGAGACACAAATTGTAATTGATTCAGGTGTAATCTCTAAATTTCATGCCTTGTTAACCAGAGAAACACGCAGCAAAATAAAAAAGGTAAGCAAAATCTCATCGATGAAGTTGTATTTCACTAAAGCGACCCACAACTTCATGTGGGTGACAATTACTCTAATTGTTTAATTCAGGCTAAACATTTGCAAATTTTGATGTTTAAACACATCTTTAATTCCCTATAAATCAGCTAAGGCCAGTGTTTTTATATTAGTTGGTTGACAGAAGTTATTATTTGAAACCTATGGGCAGGAGGACGGCAAAAAAAAAAAAAAAAATCTAAATTACTTTTTTTTTAAATACTGGTCAACTTTATGTTCACTAACTCGGGGTCGGAGAAACTAAAAAAAAATGAGATTAATTTTTGTACCAGTCAACTTATTTTTCTATATAAACTAGTGGTCGTATGGTAGAAAAATATACAAATCCAAAACTAGCAGGCTGTGAAGAAACCTTTTTTAATTAAAACAATCTGTGTTCATCTAAATCTACTTACAGGTTTAGCTATTCACCGGCAAACACAGGGTCGGCGGAAATAAAAACATGTTTTTTCAATTTTAATTTTTTTCGGATTTTGCGTTTTCGTGACTCGGCGGTTTTGTCAACCAACTAATTTTTAAAAAATCGCCTAATGAAACAGTTTTAGACGATTATAGTCATGATTAACGGTGAAAGGATTATTGCACTAAATTATATGATTTATGTATTTAGCCTCTGGAAATTATGTTTCATGGTAATTTTAAATGGGTAAAAATTCTTACAATCATAATTGTGTGCAACTATATTCCGATCTGGAAAAGTGAATTCTCATCTCTTCAATATTTTTGTTTGAAGAACAAATAAAAATGCTGTTAAAAATGTGAATAACCCTTCAAGTCCTCACGTTGCATTACATTTTACATCCCTCAAAAAACAGCCCTAATTTTCCTACAACTATGGGTTTTAGAATGAAAATTTCTATGAAACTTGTTTACCAATACTTGTACTTAGAATTTTTTTTTTTCATCTACTCTAAATCATTTTCATCCACTACAAGTCGGGAATTGAGACAGCAATTCGCGGCTTGTAGTGGATGAAGATGACTATGGTAAATTCAGGCTTGAAAGGGGCAAGGGTTATATGAGCTTCGTACTGCATGTCACTGCGTCTGATATAATGACTATGGTTTTAATCCCTTCACTTGCATACATGACGGAAATTTCCATCGGAATTCGTCAATATGCATATCCATTTCTGACGGAAATTCCCGTTGGCATGGATAGAAGTATCCCTTGATCTTGGAGTTAACCATCAAAAGCTTAGAATTTAAACTTGTAGCCACCTGAAGATGTGTCTCGCTACCGTGACCCGCAACTTAAAGTCGGTACAAAATCTGTACAATTTGAATGAAAATATAGACCATTTTTGCAAATTTAATGCTCATCTTTCTTGTAAATTTTCTGTTCCAAACGGGAAAGGCTAAAAGTGCTATACATATGATAAGCACTATAACCCTTAATGCATGGGGGTTGACTTTATCTAAAGATGCCCGATTCCGAAGTCTACAGACGGTCTCCACACTGGAAGAATTCACAAAATTATAATTGTTGTAGGCGCGTAACATAGATATTCAAATGAAGCGCTTACTAAGAAAAAAACCCGTTTAGTTGCCAAAGTTTTTACAAAAATATTTCAGAATTGTAAGGATGAATAATTTATATTGTTACAGGAAGTTTTATGGTTCATATCCAACATTACTGCAGGAACAAAGGATCAAGTGCAAACCGTGATTGATGCTCAGTTATTGCCTTTGATGGTTGATGCTATGCTTGAGGTGAATAATATTTTTTTATCAAATTGTTCCATGCATGTAGGTCTGGCAGGAGTGTCGATAGAGATAATATGGCAATCATTCTAATTTACCGGTCAGATGGTGTGAGCTCATTAGCCCTTTCAGTACAGATGTCGACTTTTACCCTTACAGTGCTGGGATAGACTTTAGTCGTCAGAATCTGACGCCCGAGGACGTCAGATTCTGACAATATTTATAGTGGTCGTGGTCCCATAACATAGGTATTCAAATGAATCTGAAAGAGCTGAGTAAGACATTTATGATGATCTCAAATTGAAAAAAAACTTTGTTTTTCATGGTTTTTACAAAAAAATTTCAGCGTTTCAAGGGTTGAAGTGCCAAGTTATAGAATTCAAATTTTTACATACTTTTTTTTTCTCATCAGCGCGACCCACATCTTAAAGTGAGTAAAATTGTTTACATTTTGGAGAATTTGAATCAACTTAATTATCTTTTCTCCCACAATTTTCACATTTGAAAGAGAAATAAAAAAGATGAAAATGGCTATAGATGAGCTTAGTACTTTAACCCTTTAACCACCGGTCCCGATTTATTCGGTTTTTTATTTTTTATCACCACATTAAATATTACCCTTTATGCACGTTAAAGATAAAAACTGACATCAGTCAGCAATATTTGAAAATAGTTGACCTCCATTTTCTCAAATCTGAATAATTTTTACTCACTTACTCAAGTTTTAAGGTTTAAAAAATGAGAGGTAACACGCTATTTTGTTTAAATTTAACTGTAGCACTGATCACCTTTTTAGTATAGAAACCATTTGTTTTTATACTTGAAAATACAAGATATATGTTGATTACAGGGATCTGCTGACGTCCAAAAGGAGGCAGCCTGGGCGATTGCCAACATAACTACTACACATAATGCTGATCAGGTTTGTGGGACTTTTCTCATTCACTATTTGGTGGGAATTACGACAACAATCAACAGCACAGTGTGAATAGAAGTAATACATGGGTGTTCTCAGGGCTTAACCTTACCACGCTAAATATTTTTGTATGACCCACTGAGACCAGAGCCAATTTTAAATCATCATTTTTACCCATGTTAATGCCCATGTTATGGGTGTACGGCCATTATATAATACGGCCATAATTTAAAAAGTGAAAGAGATCAAAAGTAATAGGGCCTACAGCATTTTGAAAAAAATGTTTATATTCTGAAACAGGGAGGATCCAGCTACACTATATCACAGCTACTAAAAATTTGATTTTTTGTGTGTGGCGGGTCACAGTTTGTTTCAAGCATGATTTTAAATGCCTTTTGCAGTACATGTATTAATGAAATTGAATTTTATTTTTATCTGTTCTAAATAGAATTTTTTTCAAACAGATGGAAGCAATATTGGACAACAATGGGATTTCTGCACTGTGTTGCCAGCTGGAGGCTGCGGATGATGCTGTAAGAGATGTTGTTCTTGATGCCATCGTGAATCTGATGGAGTCTTTAGAGGATAAAGTAGAGCTGATCTGTAAAATCATTGAGGAACAAGATGGTGAATGTTTTATGTTACTATTTTATTGTACTTTCTAGACCGCTGCAAAATATTGTTCGAGAAGCTATTGTCATCCCGCACCACATCTGTCTGCCTGTCCACCCAGCAAACAAAAAACATTTGTATAACATTTCTACAATAATGGACCAACGTCGAAGACGTTGTGCCGACATTGTAAAAATGTTATACAAATGTTTTGTGTTTGCTGGGCAGTGCTTATCGGGAATGAAATGTGTGTCAAAACATAAAGATTTGCAAATATTTGTGATTAAATTAAGCAAATATGAGTAATTTTCAGCCACTTGAAGTTTTGGGTCGCGATAGCAAGACAACTTCAAGTGGCTGAAAATTTAAATAAATTACCTCAGCATGATAAGGATGAAAGTACTTTCTAGACCTCTGCGAGACATTGTTCAAGAAGCTAATGTCATACCGCAGCACATCCGTTCGTCTGCCTGTCCAGTGCTATCGGTAAACATTTCTTGAGAGTGCCTCACTGAAATTTCGTATTACCTGTACATGTATGTGTTTTTCAAAGATTGTTCAGTCATAGTCATATTTGATAACACACATTATGCAGTGACAGCAGTTTCAATTATAAACTGGCCTCCATTCCAGTGTAATGTATGACTGTATGTTTTTGCCTAGATGACATTAGGAATTAAAAACTGTTAGTCTACCAGACGAACTGGGTCACAGTACCTCAAAGATAAAAATTAATAGCTTACATAACTGTTTCATACTGTTTAAATCCTCTGTTTTCATTTCAAGCTATTATACATAACGTAGTACCAGTAAGACTTGGACCTTTCTTATATGATTTAGTAATGTTTCTGTGTTTTACAGCTTTAGTTATATTAGAAAGATATCAAGATAATGAGGATAAACAGCTTTCTGAAAAAGCAGAGAAGATCATAGATATCTGCATGCAAAATGTAAGATTTCTCCATGCATTCATTTACATGAAGATTTTATTGTCTCATTTTTTATCCCCAGCCTCAAGAAGTTAAGGGGGGGCTGTGGCGTCACCCCGTCCATCAGGCAATCTATCTGTTTGCATTCCATTTTCATATCTTGGAAACCCAATAGGGGATTACTATCATATTGCACTCACGGGTTGTATATGTGCCTTTTGGTTGTTATGACCTTTGAACTACTTTTTTACCTGCATCAGTCGGGCAAAATTGCTTTATTTACTCTAATTGCCGATATCTGGCAAACCGTGCTAGATAGCTAGACCATTTCTATAAAATAAAATGTGAGATTTCATGAAAGGATGCACCCTGTTAAATTTTAACTCTGCCATTATTTACATTAATTTGCCTACTATTTGGCAAACTGTGCCAGATAGCTACACCGTTACCTGAAAACAAGATGTTCGGAGATGTTTCATGGAGGAATATGCCCTGAAATGTTTCAAGTCAATCAAATTCAAAAGGGCTGACTTGCGGCCATTTTTGACTTTCATATGCATAATATCTGGGAGACTGGTAGATAACAAAATCATTATTATAAATCAAAATGTGAGGGAAGGATGCACCCTGAAAGTCTTTTATCACAAGGGTGGGGCAGGGGATTATAGTAGCCTTTGGCCTCTTGTTAACTCTTTCAACACCACCTTAAAATAGATGTTACCACAATCTTTATATACTTGATGCTGTCTCCCTGCAGAGACCATTTCAGAAATCTAGTTGTTTAAATCACCATGATTTCCTTTACTTGAAGCTGAAATTGAATTTGCATTGATGAGGGTGCACATGGGTTAAAAACGAATCGCCTGTTCTTAGGGCTCGATCATCGAGGATTTCAGCTTATAAATAGTGTAAAAAACGAACCTAAGAATTTATTGGTGGATGTGACTTGTTAAATCCGGTTTACCTCCGTCTAGAAGGCGCAGTAATAATATTAGCCCTATTTCTTTGCGTGTTAATTGGGTGTTGCTGGCCGGCAGGGATTACTTAAGTGGCGGGTAAATTGCGACCAGCAGTGGTCATTGTGCAGGCGGCTGGCGTGTGCGTCTTTGTGGCAGTAAATTTGAATGTTCTATGTAGTTTTATATGGTCACTCATAATCAATAAGTAGTTGCGAGTTTTTAATTGGCATAGTCATGAAGAATAATGCAGTCTATAATCTGGATTTTGTATGTTAATCATTGCAGCATACCACAAGTGCCATAATGACTAAGCTAAAGGATGAAGATCCTGTGTTGAAGGCCAGAGGAATAAGAGCAGTCATGTATGTAGAGATTTTACAACACAGTTTGCAAAATATTCTTGTACTCTCTCTCTCTGCTAAATTCTCAACAAATTTTAAATTCAACATACAAATTTTGATCCAAATCAGGATATATTCTTCACTCTGATTCTGCTGAGTTTTTTCAGACATTTTTCATTCATTTGAACCTGGAATTGCTAATTCAATTTCCAGCCTCAAATGACGAAAAATATTTCTATTTATGAAAAATAGACACCACCTAAAATGAGTAATTTAATTAACTGATCATTTATTCCTAGGTAATTTATTAATTTCAGTACCATTTAATTTAGCTCAACATGTGGTGGAAACCGTATATATATAAATGATTCATTTGAATACCTATGTTTTGGGTCTATGGCCATTATATATATTTTTACAGTGCGGGGATCTATTTGACGTCTACAGATGTCAGATTCTGACCACTAAAGTCGGTCCCCGTGCTGTAAGGGTTGAGATAAAGGCATATTTTTGCCACCTTGATATCTTCCAGCAGTTTATTTTAGAATGAACTGACTGCATAGAATTTTATGTGGTTTGAAAATATATCCAGGTGATGACAATTATTTTTTTCAATCTTTTATTTTCAGCACATAAAGATAAGCCTGAGCTGTTTGCCGATTTATGTGTTTTTTGTTGACTTCTATTTAATAATATAACGTCATACATGTATGTACATCTAAAAATTGATGAGTTCCTACCATTACAGTTAATTGTAATGTTTTACATGTATTTTATAGTTTGAAGGAAGCCTTGGCTGTTTGCAACGTAGACGCTTGTTTCTAGTTTCTAGATTTATTTTGACAGAAACCTGGTGAGTCAAGAAGAAGAGGATAAACTGGAGGAATTACAAGATGAGGGTGTCACAGCTTGTATTTTAGAGTGCCTCACACAGAAAGACAGGTAACACCCAGCAAGCATGAGACACCGCTAATCATGACTATACTGCTCTGCAAAGCCAGGATGCAGTATCTGCTTATTTGTAAAGTCAGCAGATACCGCCTTTTTGCTTTGCAATCATTTTAAATCTGTTTTATTTGCTGATTAAATCACAGTTATTGGTTATGAAATATGTGTTTTAACATCAAGATTTGCAAATATTTGTTTGTAAGCGTGACAGCTTCATAAAGTACACTAATGTTAGGGTCCTTTCCGATAGTAATTGACCTAATTTGAAGGCCACTAGGCTATGCAAACCAAATTGGCTTGTAAGTGCACTAACTTCATAGAGCCTTGACTTAGTGCCTTCATTTTTAAGGTACAGCTGATGAGTCCTACCATCAATTAATGAATATTTTTTTTAATTTTAAAACATCACATATATCTAATTTAGCTCTTTTTGCTTCATTTGATTACTGTTAGGTAAATATGAATATATTTATTTATTTCAGTACTTTTGATGGCCGATTCTGACATCAAAAGTCGGTCCCGCTTATGAAAGGGTTAAGCACAAACAAAGGCCTATTTCAGCCCAGTTTGCGATATTTACCAAATCAATGTGCAATATCACCCAGTAATTAGGATTATCACTTAAAGAAAATAGAGAAAACATATTCTTGTATAACTGTACCTATAATTATGTTACACAATACGACAACATATTATCTGATTTCAGTTTAATTCTGCAACAAACTGCAGCTAAAGCATTCCAACATATTACAGAAGATTGTGAAGCTCTTAGAGATGACTGTGTTCAGAAAGGTATGATTATTTTTATTCACTTTTTATTCAGTATATCATATAATTGCAGCACTCGGCCTTCAGTAGATACATTGATCAGGTGTTGCTGTAATGGGGATCAAAGTCTGCCGCGTTGGCCAATATAAAAGTAAACTTGGATTGATGACAGGAAGGCATAGGGGAAGACACTGTACTGCACTCTGAAAACACCATACATTTAGCCAAGCTGAGTGAACTGTCGTGTGTAGGACAGACATTTGGGTTACTGTAACCAGATCAGTCAATGAGCTCATACCATTAACCAGGTTAACCGTTACATTGGTTTGAATAAAAAATATACCTGAATTAATTTGATATTAAAAAACGTCATTAAAAAGAGTTATAATGTTTTGACCATCAAATCTGCCTATAAATCTTTGCAGAGAAAGACAACTGGTTTAATTGTGACTTAGAAACACCCGGTCTGCATGACACAGTTGGTTGCACCTCCCTTACTCATATAATGGAGTTTTCCTATGACCAGTTGATGACTGACATGGAAGTTTGACCCAGTTGACATTTAGTGAAATGAACTATTATGAGCTTCAACTTTGCCAAAAGACGATAACCTGCACAATACTAATCACAAAAAGCTAATAATTATGAAAAATACAACATTGTAAATTAGTGCTCTGTTTTTTGACAAGATGTTGCATTTCCGTCGCATAGAAAATATGTCAATGAGCCTGAAGACCACTCTATGAAGTTACTGTTGAGGTACTAACTAAAAAAAGATTTGTTATTGTCATGTTTCAGTAAAATATAACATCTATGACTGTAACTTTAATAGCTTCAACAACTTTAGTGGTTCATCTGGGGTTCAAAAAAAGGGTGTGGCTCTATCAAACATACAGGTTAATCATTGCAGTCCTATATACACAATTCCGCTACACCCCCACTCTCCCACAATTAATCCTTGTTTTGTTAGCATCATTATATATATAGATATACATATAGTTAAGTTTTAATCAAGTTTCAAGTTATATGCCAACAAATTTTGTAAAAAAAATTATGCTTGATTTTTAATTACCGGGTAATCATATTTATTTTAAAGATGTCTATTTTTCATTAATATGAATATTTCATTGAAAGCTGTAAATTGTGTGACAAATTCCAACTTCAAATGATTAATGAATACCAACTGACAACTTGGCGGACAGGTTAAGGGGTTAAGATTACAAATACACGTGTACACAACTCTGATAGCAGCCATACACATGCGTGTTTATTGTGTTATATTATATTAATAAGTTTTTTACAGCATTTGTGCTAAATTTGTTAACCCTTGTCCTGCTATGCCCATATATACAGTTTCAGGCATGTTTTTACCCTTACAGCTCAGGGATCGACTTTAGTCGTCAGAATGACTCTTGACGACTAAAGTCGCTCCCCGCACTGTAAGAGTAAACATATTAATAATGGTCGCAGACCCATAACATAGGTATTTAAATGAATCGGAAAGAGCTAACTAAGACAGTTATGATGATTTCAAATTGAAAACAAACCTTTAACCTTCAAGGTTTTCATAAAAAAAATTCTGCGCTTTAAGGTTTAAACCTTATAAAATGCCGCTGCATTGCTGTAATAAAAGCTGTGATGGATGCTCAGTTTATCAAATAATTCGTTTTTTCATAAAATGTTTTACTGCATTTGAAGCTGGAAATTGCGTTAGCAATTCCAGCTTTAAATGATGGAAAAATGATAAAACAAAAAATTTATCATGAAAAGTGCATTTAGAGACAGCAGTACATTTTTAAACATGGTTTCTGTAAAATCTAAGTTTTAAGTAGTCTTATCCTTGTTTTGGAAAATCTAAGCTATACATTATAAAATACCTGCAGTTTTAGCAATACATGTATAGGTTATGAAAAGGTCATAAGACATTTGTTAAACATTTATTTTGGTTCCAAAAAACATTTTTAATTTCAATGATTGTTAAAATTATGTATCAATATGTTGTAATTTGATAGAAATTTTATAATAATGAAAACAAACTTGGTAAAAACCCATTGACTAATTAAAGAATAGGTCTTAAATTTGTTTTAATGTTGATCTTAAAAGGTCTTTAAAATTTTGATTTGCTGTGTGAAATTTTCTAGCTTTGTCATAAATTTATTGACATTCAATATTTGTATGTTTTGCAGGATGTATTCCAGTTTGGATAACTGCGATTGACAATGAAGATGATGTTATTTCTGGGAACATGTGTACTAGTTTGATAGCTTTGACAGGTGAAATACTTCTTCACCTTTGTGATACAAAAATCACATATGTCGTTTTAATCACATGCCGTTATGCCAAACTATACAGTGCAGCTTTTTGGGTTTTGAAACACCTGCATGGTATTTAACAGGTGCACACTATTTGTGGCTGAAGCGCCGATTGATCACGTGTGACTGTCTGACACTGAGTCGTTTAATTAGCCTTGAAACGTCACTAATTAGTGTACTTATGCATTTGGCCGGATTTTGGCCTATCAACCCTTAACTGCTTTAAATAATTTAAATTTTTCACCCACTTGAAGTTGTGTTTCGCTACAAGACGTCTACAGACGTCAGATTCTGTCGACTAAAGTCGATCCCCGCACTGTAAGGACTAATGTTGGGCTAATGCATTGGACTCATACATTTTCTTGTACGCCACTGAGGCATGCTGTGTGACAAATTGAAATCATGCAGAGTAACGATAATAATTATATTTTCTTTGATTTACAGATTTAGAAAATGGTGCACACTGTTCAGCTATGCTGGGTCACGATGTAATATCTATATTACTGGCAAGGCTGGTTAGGTTTGACGTTCAAGACATTGATGGTGAATGTCTCTTGCTGCTAGTTAACCTGGTTAAAGCTCTACCTTCAGAGTCAGCTGACAGTGCCATAGATATCTGTCTACCCACATTTGTTGATGTTGCTGTATCTAAAACTCCAAAGGTAATCAGCTGTTCCATGTTATTCTC
The DNA here is from genome assembly GCA_964017125.1 of Flabesymbios commensalis. NCBI lineage: Eukaryota > Metazoa > Annelida > Polychaeta > Terebellida > Flabelligeridae > Flabesymbios > Flabesymbios commensalis. Next base: position 60,634,026 of record OZ024916.1, on the reverse strand, counting down.
ACTATGTAGGAAAAGTGCTAATCACATGTCATCTATGGGCATTTTAACCCTTTCCTACGTCCTTCAACCCTTTAAGCCCTCCCGATGCATTAACGCATCATTTCACATCTCTGAAAACAGACTTAATTTGCCTACAACTATGGGTATGAGAATGAAAATTTCCATGAAACTGTTTTACGAAAACATGGCAATTTATCACCCACTTCAAATCATCTTCATCCACTACAAGTCGAGAATTGCGACAGCATGAATTCGCGGCTTGTAGTGGATGTAGATGACAATGGGAAATTCAGGCTTGAAAGTGTTAACCCTTAAAACGCTGATATACTTACGTATAAACTATGGAGACCAAAGGGTTTTTTTAAATTTGAAATCATAAATGTCTTAGTTAGCTCTTTTCGATTCATATGAATACCTATGTTATGGGTCTGCGGCCATTATAAATTCAATATTTTCACTCTTACAGTGCCGGGATCGACTTTAGACATCAGAATCTGATGTCTACAGACATCAGAATCTGACGACTAAAGTCGGTCCCCGCATTGCAAAAGCTCAACAAGAGAAATGAGCATTAAATTTGCTTGGTTGGCACATGTTTTCACTCAAATTTTACATATGTATGTAATAGACATAACTTCTTCCATAAACCAATTTCGGGGATAATAACAAATCAAGTCACATTGAGAACAGACTGGACAGCCTTTTTTTTCGCCCTTAAAAAGTTACATTTTTTTAATTAGAGCAGACTGGTGCAAGTGACAAACAAATAATAGTAAATGTGACCCATCTGTACATAATGAGTCTCATTCGGGAAAAATGCATTTTGGAGTTTATGGTACCATTGGATAGCATAGAGCTGGAGCTTTAATATGACACCAATAATATGAAATTATGTTGATCCGGAGCTGAGTTATGATCTTTTTAGTGACGCGAATGAGTCAATATTTCAAAAAATAAAAAAGGAGAAAATTCGCTTTAAACTCATGGCAAAAATGTGATTGTAAGTTTTTAAAGGTGTCAAAAAATAGGAAAATTTTTATATATCGTTTTTAACGATTGATTTTTATAGCCCAGGATGTCTACTTTCAGAATCTGCCAAGTTGACTTTTGTTAACTTCAAGCTTTTTTAAAATAGCTAAAATCCAAGATGGCCTCCAGCAGCCATTTTGAAAACCAATTACCAAAATCTGATAATCATGATCATGTGATATGTCATTTTTGACTAATATTTAGGCATAGAACCGATTTCTGGCCATAAAATGATAATACTAGGCTTAAAGCATCAACATTTGACAAAAAACAAAATTCACCATTTTTAGCCGATATGCATATTGCCCATTTTCTCAACTTGCACAGAGCCGACATGCGATTCATTTTGTGCAGATGGGTCTCGGTTATCGTGCGTAAGAATATGGATTCGCAACAAAAATAATCTTCTTGTCAGTCAAAAAAAGCTAGTTTATGACATGTTAAACTTGCATCTCAACCCTCAGAGTGCTGAATTATTTTTGTACAACAAACCGGGAGACCAAATTTTTTTTCAATTTGATATTATAGATATCTTAGTTAGCTCTTCTTGCTTCATTTAAATACCTATGTTATGAGTCTACGACCATTATAACTTTTTTAATTCTTGCATTGCTTTCCCCGCACTGGAAGGGTTAACATATTTTGTATGTTGCGTTAATTGCCAAGAACTGTGTAGGATGTGGCCTCTTTGCATGATTTATGTCATCTGATGCTATTTAACTAGATTCAATATCGATCACCAATAACTCTAGTTTCATATTTATTTGAAAATGTTTCCCTATATCTCACGCCTAATAGGGTATGCGCTCCCTATTAAATGCTGTGGCTGTTTTTGGGACACCTAAGATAATTGTATGTTTAAATTTTATTGTACAGGAGGGTGCGGCCTGCTTGGTGGCATTAGAGAGAGTTACCAAAAACCCAGGAAAACACCACATATTCTTGGAGAAGCACTTTTTGCCTTACCTACCTGGTGTTTTAACAAGACTTACAAATGACGAAAGTAAAGAAGATGCAGAAACTGCAGTATTCAGGGTATCTTGCAGGGTATTTAAATAGTAGCACCGGTAGTAGTAATGTTTGTCTTAGTAGTATAGATAATAGTAATAGTATTTAAATAATTACAGATCAAATGTTGCCTGTGATTTCGAAATATTGAGTATCATTCAACAAAAAAGAGATTCTCATAGGGAATTTCGTGCATTATTTCCCAATTGAAGACACCACAAATGTTCAGGTTCCGGCTCATATGGAAAGACATAAGACCTTAGAATTATTTAGAGTTACCTTTTCCATTATTGGAAAATCATGTAATTGGAGACTCGTCATGGAAAGTCTTGAAATTTTATAAATTGATTTTGAACATATCAATGTGATAAATATTCTTAAATTTTATGTCGCCATATTTTTATGATTAAGATATTTTATAAAAAATGTCCTGGACATAATCCGTGTCCGAGTTAACCCATGCATGGCCAAATGCCAGAGCGATAAAAAGGAATTGTTCTAAGATACTGACATTAGCCACACTATAGTTGATATTGTCATAACATCAATCATGGAGAATTGGCAAATGTCATGTCTGTCTGTCTGTATGTGAGCCTGCTGGCCACTCTGATCCTCGAAATACTACATTTAATAATTAAAATACATTCACCGAATGTTGTTTCAATGCTGGGCCAGTGTCACAGATGGCGGCACGGCATAAAACCAACATTGGGTGTTTACAAGTGCTACTTTTGGCGCCAAAATTTAAAATGGCAGAAAAAAAACTATTAGACAATATGTCCTAATCTGAAATGACCAAAAAAATTGCTTATCCCTTATCCTGCTGATCACGACTTTTGTCGTTTTTAATCTGTTTTATGAATCGACCAAATCACTGTTACTGGAAATGAAATGTATGTGTAAACATCAAGATTTGCAAATAGTTGTGCTCAAATTAAACAAATATGAGTAATTTTCAGCCACTTGGAAGTTGTGGGTTGCTGTAGTGAGTCACAACTTCAAGTGGCTGAAAATTTAAATGAATTAACTTCGCAGCATAAGGGTTAATTGGCAAAATTGGCTGACTAAATTATAAATAGTCGTAAAAAAAAATGACATCCATAATTACTGTTGCTTGTAAAGTTTTAATTACTCTAGCTGTTCAACTGTGAGCCTAATGCACATTTACACCTCAGAGTTTGTTTTTCCCCAGCAAACTCGAGACGCTAACCCAATGCTGTTGTATTGTTGCAGCTGGGCCAGTGTTGCATACGATGGCCCAACAATACAACAACATTGTTCTAATGTCTAGTGTTTGCTGGGTACTGGTTCGAACTACGTTTGCCTATAGAACTTGCCAGTAGTCATCAGCTTTATTTCTTATATTCTTATTTTTAACTTGTTGTAGGTTGCGGCTATGAAGTGCTTGTACAATCTGTGGACTAACTTATCAAATCAGGAATTTCTGGTACGACAGTGTTTGAATGAAGGAATACTGGAGGCACTTGTTTTGTTGTCACAACTAAAGTCTATGCTCAATTTCCCAGAACCAAGAGAGGTTAGTAAAATTGTTAACATGAATATGTCTTGAAAAAGAATGAGCCCATTGATCCCCTGAACGTTGTTCACCAGCAGAAAATCATAAGAAAGGCTGATGTAGATGGTGCTGACCAGTTTCATTTATTAAAACTTTGAATTTGAGGTTGAATTTGTTGATGATAATCACTGCCTTGTATAATAGATGCTTATGTACACATGAAAGTGGACCGCCGGCGGTTCACAATGAACCACTAGTAGTTCGCATAATGCAATGAAGAATTTTAGGAAAGCCTTGAATTTGTTTTGACATTTTTGTGATATTATTTAGATTAAAATCCCCAAGAAACAAATCTGTGTGCAAATCCTCATACATGCTTAACATGTTTGTGTACGAGGCTTTAGGTTTGTGGGAGAGAAAACATAATTTTGCATCAAAATTGCTTGAAACTAAAAATTTCAAAATTATTTATTCAGAATTGTCACATTATTCTACCTGATTTTAATATGCCTGATTTGAACTGTCACATCACATTTGATTCAAATTTGACAATACTTATTTTGTGAATATCTTTATATCCCAATATACTATTTCTTCAGACTTTTATGAAATTGGTGGAGATCACATCAAAATATATCAGTTTAGATCTATTTATCGCTTCCGGCCTAGCAGAAGGAACATTCAAGTTAATGACACAGGTATGTTTTATTGGAAATATTATATTTTGCTTGTTTTATATCTTTTTCTTCTTCCTACTGAGAACCAAAAATTAGAATCACTTAAATCTGTTCAATTCTAAGAGTCAATAGAATGTCCAGACAGAGCCATTGTCATTACTAATAATTAATAATCAAAGTAGCATTAAAGTTTATTGTGAGTATATATGATTTTTCCATATCGTACAAATGTCAGACTAAGGATCATGTGGATATATTTATCCTACATATAATCAACTTCTTTTCAATATGTGCAAATGTTACCAACTTCATCTCTCTCTCTCTACTTAAAGCTCAACTTCATTTCTAGCTTAATACTATCAAGGAGTGTTTTTTCAACCCTTTCAAGCCTGACTTTACATTGTCATCTTCATCCACTACAAGTCGAGAATTGCGGTAGCAATTCGCGGATTTGATGTGGGTGGATAAGTAAAGAAAATTACCACGTATTGGTAAACCATTTTCATGGAAATTTTAAAACCCTTGATTGTAGGAAATTTAAGTCTGTTTTCAGGGATGTAAAATGATACTTTAATACATCGTGAGACCTTAAAGGGTTAATATATAATAATACAAAAACAAAAGTAAATTAAAAACAACCGTAACCACATAATTTAACTGCAAACTACACTAAAATATAATAGAAACTATAATGTTTAGAAAATACTTTCAGAAAACAAGCGAAGAAGAAGCAATGGATGTCACAATTGAAATTATTCAAGCATTACTAGTCAAGTTATCACCGGAGCAGGTTAGTATCATTGGAGCGCTAAAATATTTTTGTATAAGCCATGGAGACCAAAGGGTTTTTCCAATTTGAAATCACCTTAAATGTCTTAGTTAGCACTTTACGCTTTATTTGAATACCTATGTTATGGGTCTGCGGCCAATCTAAATATTGTACTTTCTTATTATTGTACTTACTTATTCTTTCAGCGTAGGGATTGACTGAAGTTAGATGTCAGAATCTACAGTCGTCAGATTTTGATGTCTAAAGTCGATCCCTGTCTAAAGTTGATCCCCTTTTAGATAGCAGTCATCATTTTCAAATTGGTATAAACAGTATTGGCTGACATTTTAAGCCTTATTCATTCTGTATATCTAAGTAGGATATATAGATAAATCCTTAGGGTATTTGTTCTCCGGATATCAAAACTCTATACATGCAAATGCACAGTGATAGTATTAGCACATAATTGTTTATGACGTCCGGTGTTACTGGTGTCACACCTTCACAACTATTGTTTATGCATGATGACAGCTTTTATATAGCATGGAAATGCTTCACTGGGTGCTCATGATTTGGTGATGATAGGTCATCACCCCTTCTGAATCCTATATGAAACACTAACAAATCGGTTCGTCCTTAGATATTGAAATTTCTAAGAAAATGGGTAAATCCATAGTATGGGAAAGTGTGATCACAGCTTCACCTATAATTTTGCCTTATTACGCAGAATATTGCTGTTACATTTATTTTGAAAATATTTTTTGCTGAATAAGCCAATAATCATTAAAATTGGCATAACTGAATGGATCAGTTGAAATAAAACTACATTGTATGCTCTTACCCAGCAATCACGAGGAAATTGTTGGTTTACTTTTGGTCCACCGTCTACGGCGCTGGCCCAACATTTGTCGGACATTGGGTCAATGTCATGTTTTTTGCCTGGTAAGCACTCAATTTGCTGTTTTAGCGTTTTTAGTTCTGCAACCGAACGTCTATTTTTGTATTTTACTTAAAAATAAAAAGTTGTTTAGTGCCAGAAGGACGTTACTCATTGAAGAACTGATGTAATGGTGGTGGATAGATTCTCGACTGCACATTGCTGAATATTTCTGTACATACTGAAATTTGGTTAATCTGGTTTAGATTGTTGAATAAATTTGATGTGGATAATCTTTGGTACAGAAGCAAATAGAAAATCGAGGCTAATGCTGTTTCAGTACAAGCCTAACCCAGCTCAATGAGCTTAACCCAGCAAACACGAGATGTTGAATCAATGTTGGTTTAATCTGTCTGCCTTTACAACCCACTATAACTATATTTCAGATAAGCTTACTGATGGACATGGATTTGGCTGTTTTTATAACCGAGGCGTTGGTGTATTGGCATAAGATGTCGTTCCACATACAGGTTGACCACACACAGAGGTTGCTTCACCTGCTCAAGATTACCTATCAAATCCTAGCTATCTCAACACATGCCTCGTTCTTCTGGACATGTCTCAATGACAAGGAAGGTGAGTATTACCCTCCAAGTATTTATATGATTCTTTGTTTGATTTTACTGCGCTAATCTCATTGTTTCTGCACGCATGTCACATCACTCACATGGGTGCAGAAACAATAGATTAGCGCGGTGAATTCATGGTACGTGTACATGCACCACATGACATTGGTATGTCATTAACCCTTAAAGAATCTGAATGTCACGTCTGTGGACGTCAGATTCTGACGTCTAAAGTTGATCCCCGTACTGTAAGAATAAAAATATTCTGAGTAATGCTGGCCCGCTCCCAGCGACATCGGCCCATCATTACTTCAACATTGGACAACGCCTTGTGTTTGCTGGGGGATAAATTGTCAATTTGATCAATTCAAAATGGCTGACTTGCAACCATTATTGACTTTAAAATGCATAATATCTGGAATGCTGTGCCAGATTCTATAACTATAAAACAAAATGTGTGACTTCATGGAAGCATGCACCCTGATGCACATATCTGTCCATCTCAATTTCTCTCATATTATCTGTCTAACATGAATTATTTCAAATAAATGGTCATGAGGGTCTATGGTAGAGTCAAAATTGTAAAAGTTTTTAAAAAAAATTCAAATGATTTTCGCTTTTTAACGATGATAGAAGGCCTTGCTTGGAATGAAATGTGTGTTTAAACATCAAAATTAGAAAATGTATTGTTTCAAATTAAACAGATTAATTTTCACCCACTTCAAGTTCTGGGTGAATCCAGCTGACATATTAGATTTAAGATTTAACTGACACAATCCAGGTGACATATTAGATTTAAGATTCAACTAACACAATCCAGCTGACATATTAGATTTAAGATTTAACTGACACAATCCAGCTGACTTATTAGATTTAAGATTTAACTGACACAATCCAGCTGACATATTACATTTAAGATTTAACTGACACAATCCAGCTGACATATTACATTTAAGATTTAACTGACACAATCCAGCTGACATATTACATTTAGGATTTAACTGACACAATCCAGCTGACATATTACATTTAAGATTTAACCGACACAATCCAGCTGACATATTAGATTTAAGATTTAACTGGCACAATCCAGGTGACATATTAGATTTAACATTTAACCGACACAATCCAGCTGACATATTAGATTTAAGATTTGACTGCCACAATCCAGCTGACATATTAGATTTAACATTTAACCGACACAATCCAGCTGACATATTAGATTTAAGATTTAACTGACACAATCCAGCTGACATATTAGATTTAAGATTTAGCTTACACAATCGAGCTGACATATTAAAATTAAGATTTAACTGACACAATCCAGGTGACATATTAGATTTAACATTTAACCGACACAATCCAGCTGACATATTAGATTTAAGATTTGACTGCCACAATCCAGCTGACATATTAGATTTAACATTTAACCGACACAATCCAGCTGACATATTAGATTTAAGATTTAACTGACACAATCCAGCTGACATATTAGATTTAAGATTTAGCTGACAGAATCCAGCTGACATATTAGATTTAAGATTTGACTGACACAATCCAGCTGACATATTAGATTTAACATTTAACCGACACAATCCAGCTGACATATTAGATTTAAGATTTAGCTTACACAATCGAGCTGACATATTAAAATTAGGATTTAACTGACACAATCCAGCTGAAATATTAAATTTAAGATTCACAATGTGATCCATTAATGGATTAACTGTTTGCTCAATTTATAATAACTTTATTGATTGATTAATGATTGATCCGTCAATGAACTGACTGCTCACTACTTGTCTTCTATTTCTGTGATTGGTAGGTTTTCTCTCATAACCAACTATTATGATATTTTTCCAGGTGCAGTGCTGGTGCTCACAGAAAGCAAAAATAATAAAGAAGAGTTCATAGCAAGTATGGCCAAAGATGTATGGACGCTTTCAGAACAGGTTGGTTATGTTGACATACCATTACCAGTATTTTAGCTCGACATCCCCCATTAATCCAATCTTAGGAGCCGTGGTTAGGGGTGTGTGTTAACCGCATTTATATAAGCTATCTTGTCACATTTTATGCATCAATGAAAGAGAAATGGTTTCAATCTAATTCAAAATGGTCGTGGTCAACTATTGGCCATTATATTTTTTGACATTTCTGTCCAAAAATCTAAGTAATCAGAATAATTCTAGATTATGATTTCATATACTTTAAATCAACATGATTAAATAACATTTGTATGTTTATATTTTCGTCATTTTGTGATTTGGGGATTTTCTCAAAATCTTGAATTTTCACTCTTTTTATCTGTGTCCATAATTACATGGTTGGTCAACATCATCATTGGTTCAACGTCTTCTGTTTATTGTTTGAGCTGTGCTCTGTCACACCTTTCAATGGCGTTATCACATCGAGCAGCCCACATTATGATTGGTTTTATTGTAAATGATGATCAGTTTCCCCACACCTACTGTCAGCTAAGTACAATTAGTTACTGAGCCTTCACAGGTGCTGTAATATTGGCCAGTCACATTTCTAGCGTGTTAACCCTTCAAGCGTAAAATTAAAGAATTTAAATTTTTACTCACTTGAAGTTATGTCTCGCTACACGTGAGCAAGACATAACTTCAAAGGAGTGAAAAGTAGTTATATATACATGTACATGTATATGTACAATTGGAATTAAAACATATGTCAGTCTAAAACATTTAATGCTCATATCCTTTTCAAAGGACAAACAAACTGACTGAAAACAGCTGTAGATGTGATTAGCACTTCAATGGTCAACCCTTTCGAGCCTGATTTTTCCCTTGTCATCTTCATCCACTACAATCCGGGAATTGCTGCCGCAATTCTCGACTTGTAGTGGATAAAGATGACTTGAAGTGGGTAAAAAATTGAAGAAAATTGCCATGTATTGGTAAAACAGTTTTAAGGAAACTTTGATCATAAAACCTCTAGTTGTAGGAAAAATAGTTTGTATACAGTGATGTAAAATTATGCTTTAATGCATCGTGAGGGCTTAAAGGGTTAAAAGAGCTAAGGGCTTTTCCAGCAAAAATTGAGAACTCTCAATGTACAGCAATCGTTTTTTCCGGAGGGAAGGTGGGATTCAATTGACACTTTTCCATTGGGTCTGGTATTTTGTCAATAACTATTTCTGAGGTGGGTGGTAGTAGGCTTCTCAGCAGGCTAAAATCTGCAGTGGTGAGCGTCTTTTCTGGCATGCATTGTAGGCCTGACCTAATACATAAATACAAAATACATTGTAAATGACTATCGCATTGTTGCTGTATTAAAAATGACATTAAACTGTAGACCTGGGGTTTAATATTAGTTTCATATTTCCCTCCTTTTCACCAAAAAATCGTGGGGGTGCTAGTTAAAAACTATGTTGAGCCATGAGAAAATTCCGGAGACTGTGGTGTCAAAAAATGCGGGAAATCGGGACTCTTTGGTGGCCCAAGGACCAAGATTTCCGTAAGGGGTGTAGTTTTTTAATTGCCATCCATTCAGGGAGCCCGAATTTTTACTGCAACAGCCTTATTCAGCTTTTTGAGCGAGAAATATTTGCTTTTCTCAAATTGACCCGCTAAATTAAGTAATTTTAATTTTCACCCACTTGTAGTTGTGTCTCTCTACCGCCACCCACAAATTTCATTCTCAGTAACTATGATTTCATCTGGTAATAGAATAGATTAAAAATGACTCCAGTCCTAATTAGCAGTTTAATGGTTAATCCTTGTGCTGCTGGATCCATATATATCGTCCCTTGGAGTCAGAAGGTTCTAAACTGCCACTTTGTAAAGTGGCAGTTCAGCACCTTCTGACTCCAAAGAGCAGGATATTTAGTTTCAAACAAGTTTGAAAGCAAATAGATTGTCACTGAAATTGATATTGTAGTTTTTGCCAAGAACTTTTTTGGTGGATGCTCTGATGATCGGATAAATCTCTTTTAGAGATGCTTATTTTTCAGAAATATAATATTTTTTCATCACTTGAAAGGTTGAAATTGCGTTAACAATTCCATCTTTAACCCTTAAAACACTGAATTTTTTCATAAAAACCATGGAGGCTGAAGGGTAATTTTCAATTTTTAATCATCATTAATGTCTCGGTTAGCTCTTTCTGATTCATTTGAATACCTATGTTATGGGTCTACGGTCATTAGAAATATCTTTACTCTTACAGTGCGGGGATCGACTTCAGACGTCAGAATCTGACGTCTACAGACGTCAGATTTTGACGACTAAAGTCGATCCCCACACTGTAAGGGTTATGTGAAGGAAACAGATGGAAACAAGCAATTCAGCAGCATAAACGTCAATCAGAGTATCTGTGTTTTTGTTCGATAATATAACATGAATATAAGCAAAAATATGATTTAAATGTCTCTGATAATTTAATTTATTTTCAGCAAGGAGTGAAATACGAGAAATATAGCTACAAGTTATCCAGTCAAGTTTGCCTATGATGGATGATGCTCCATGTAGATAAAACACGAAGTGAAAACTATACTCGTATGTTGATCTCGTATCGTTTTAAATGCTTAAAATTGTAATGTGTAAATCCACTTCCCATCCATTTAATGCTGGAATTGTTGACTCCATTTCTAACGTCAAATGGATTGAAAAAAGTTATTTTTAAAATATGTATGTATACATATATGCGATTGTTACCTCCTTTATATATACATTTTAGGTAATTTTAATTAAATGTGAAAACAGGTATTTTTTTATTATTATTATTTAAGCTTTTCTATGTAACCTGTTCTAATTTGGTGTATATTCGTTGTTATTTTTTCTGATAATATAATTTATGTATATCAATTCGAAAATTGATAGTTTTGTATTTATTACATGTGTATAAGTGAATTGTGTTTATTGTGCTTATTTCCCAGGAGGACAGTCAAAGGGTTATTTGGTGATATTATCGTCCCCTTGGATATGAGAGGGTGTATCTGCCACTTTGTAAAGATACCACTGGGACCTTATAACAGTTATTTTCCAGAAATAAATCAAAAACATGTGATGCATTCATAATATTGTTCTCCTTGTGAAATATGACATTTAGAAAATATTTATAGATACATTATATAAATTTCAATGTTGCCGTAGGATTAAAGAGACATACGTAGTTGCCACTTCGTTGGGATGGCAAATATATATTTTTGTAATGATCATACAAAATGTCTGCAGGTGTTAAAACTATCATCTGGACATTAATATTTAACATAGGATATAAATATTTGATGTATGTAGTTTATTGTTGTTTATTATGGTTTATAGCAGTTACAATAAGGTGTATATATATATTATAATAATCAAGACAAAATGATAATATCGGCACCTGGGTTATGCTCTATTTCGTGGAATTTATTGTTGGTCTACCATCTACGACGCTGGTCTAACATTAAAACAACATGGGGTCAACACCTTATGTTTGCTGGGAAGCCTGGTGGTTTTGTGGAGTCAGTGTCGGCCTGATATCGGGTCATTTGCTCCATGTTTTTCGTGGTAAAAGGTATGTCGATCATGATTTTTGTAAGATTATTGTTCTGTCTTTCGTAGAATAATGCTATAATTATTCCTTCTACATAATTATACACATAAGCTATATGCAAATGGACAATCTGTATTGTGCAATATGGTACTGAATATGTATGCTGTCAGTTAGGTTCTTAGTTGTGTGTTAATTTATATTGTTCTATCTGATTGATTGTATTGTAAAATCAGATTTGAACCAAATTACTTTATACAGGAATAATTAGTTTGCTATGTTTATTTTATACAGCCTCTTTAATGATGTAACATTATTATTTTAATTAATTGTTTTTACTTAGTTATTACTTTCAAAGAAGTTAGAATAATTCACTTTAGGAGATAGGATTATATATTTTTACTATGGACTATTCGGATTTCCTGTGTTTTTTTATGAAATAATGGTATATGTGTAGTTTGTTATGAATCAAAATGTCTCCCTATTGCAAAATATTTTACTCAATTTGCCAATCAGTAGAATTAGATGCCTCGACTACACGACTTCACATTTGTATAACATTTGTACATTGCTGGACCAACGTCGAAGACGTTGGCCCGACGTATTACAAAATGTTATACAAATGGTTTTGTGTTTGCTGGGGCAACGCTGTACTTATATGTGCCCGGCACACACAGGACGTTGCCCTGATGTTGGTTTATTGCTGGCGGACGGTGGTCCGGCGTTAAACTAACACTGGTTCAATGCAGGTTATCGACGTGTTGAATTATTATCATTTCTAACTCATCCATTCCTGTAATGTTATGCTAAATGTTTTGTTATTTCTTTGCTATACAAGTCGTTACAATTCTTCACACTGTTATTGTATGGTCGTATCTCTCACTTACAAAGTGCAGATACAACCTTCTGATAGCAAAGTCACCCACTGGGCACACAACGTTGCTGCGACGTTGAATAAACGTCATGGACGTTGATTCAACGCACAACAACGTCGTGTGTCCAGTAGGAACGATATGTTGACTGTTTTAATTTGTTATTATTAGGTTTATTTAATGTTGTAATATCAACACTTTATTTTGGGTAGAACTGTTGATGTGCACAGAACTAAATATATGTAACTCAATAATAACACGAACCTTTCTAGTGATAATCGACGTTGTTCCCATTTTTAGCTTATTATTAGATTTTTAAATAGCACATTTTAATCCCTAAAACTTATTAGTTTTAACACCTCAAGTTATAAATTTAAATTTTCACCCACTTGAAGTTGTGTACCGCGACCCACAAATTTAAGTGAGTAAAATTACTTCTATTTGTTTAATTTAAGACCAAACATTAGCCAATCTTGATGTTTAAACACTTTTCGTTTCCCATAACAGTGATTTCGTAAGCTAATTATACGGATTTAAAACGACTATTTTCGTTATTAGCGGGTAATGATTAATTTCCACACACATGTATACAGTTTTCTGCATGTAAACCACCAGCAAAGAGAATAATCCCATATGTATCGTAATATTATTTTCTCTTCAGAAGGTGTTCCTATCCTTATGTATCTTGTACCCTGCTTCACTTTGAGCTTCTTATTTAACTGTGATAAAATAACGATGTAGTGCTTATTATATCAGTGTATATGAATCGTGTATATCTTTAGTGATTGTTTATTTACATGAATATTATCGGGTTTATTGCCAATATATGTCTTGTATGCAGTTTATGTACGATTACAAAATAATGTTTATTATGTGATACAAAAGCTATGCTTTTATTTTTTATACAAGTTGTGATTATGATATCATTGTTGCTGTGATCTTGGGCCACCATTTGCGACGCTGGCCCAAGATTACAGCAATATTGGGCCAATGTTTCTTGTTTGTTGGTAAGTGTTGTATGTTGACAGCTAGTAGACAATATACCCTGTCGTATTATGAGATCTAAGCATATTTTGAATCATGGAAGTAAAAATGAGATTTTTCACACCTACGATCGCACAGATCATCTGTTTTGTTTCAATGTGCATATATAATTTTGTTTTGCTAATTTCATAGACGAGATTCGCAATGACCTAAGTCGTGGAAATATACGGGTTGTTTGTCTTTCACGGTTCTGAAAGTTAGACTACCTATTTTAAAATAACTGCCAAACTTCACAGGAAATCAACTGTAATTGTTTAGTATTGTAAAAGAATGACTAAATCGTGGGGCCTTTGTTACCACTCTTGCAAGGCAGTTTTGAATTTGCTGTAATTTAGCGATGTCTTTTTCTGGGATGTTGTGAAAGATGGAGTTACAGTCATCTGATTTGATACTATATCCAGTACCACTTTTATTTCTTTGGCAAGAGCTAAGACGGACAGACATTTTCGAATGTGCATTTGTCAAAAGCTTGTCAAATACCACACTAACATTTTGGGCTGATGCCAATAAAAATTTTGTCTTTCCGTGTAAACAGAGATCACTTCTCTTGAGTATATTACGCCGTGGTGTGTGTGCGAATGTTTCCAAAACACATGCTAAATGCGGTAATTATAACCCCCCCCCCCCCAAAAAAAAAAAAAGGAAGTTACAACAGAACGAAAAATAGTGCAGTGAAATAATAGGTGAAATTAAATAAAAATTGCTGTGTAGATGTGTGTATTCGTCTTTGTGTTGAAGAAGTCCATTGTGAGGGAGAAGACAATATAGAGTTAGAGGTTTTTCCAAACGGAATGGTGGAGAATAGGAATGAAAATTTGTATGGATCCTTGGACGGGCTTAGTGGAATATAAGCCTACCTCCATGGGTATTTAATTTAGAATCAGAGGTGAGTGTAAGGCCAAGATATTTAACAGAATCAGTACTTTGGAGTGGTCGATTGTGTAGTGTTCTATAATGTATTGAGTATTGTTTTGCTGTCTCTTGTGGAAGAACAACTTATCTGAATTCAACTTCATAAGTGGTTTCTCAGGAGCCCATAGAATTAAGGTCAAACTGGAGTAATTCAGTATATTTTTTACTATTAATGACGCGGTAAATAATACAGTGGTCAGCGAATAAGCGGACAATACTATTTACGACCCCACCAGAGAAGTCGTTGATATAGATCAGAAAAGGTGTGGATCACAGGACAGTCTCTTGGGATGCTATAGGCCTACCAGCTAAAATTTGCAATTTAAACGTGTGTGTGAAACCTTGTCGAAAGCTTCACTAAAATCCATAATGATCATGTCTGTATTCTCCTACTAGCTAGGTCTTGGAAGAGGGAACAAAGCCGTGATTTAGTATATCCTGAATTTTATAATGTTTCATTAGATTACTGCAATGATGTTTGATAATTTTTGCTGTTATAAATGTCAATGAGAATCGGGATAGTTACGTGGCTTGTGCTTATATCGCCCTTTTCGAATATTGAAGCTACATTGGCGTCTTTCTAGGCGTGGGGGATGGGTGTCACCTACTCGTGGTCCCCCCTGGGCAATTTCTTAAAAGGCCAAGAACACCCAGTCCTTGTGACAGACGTATTTTCGGAGATTTATGAAATTTTGTGCATTCTATTTGTAAACTTTTCGTTTCTCATGTGTGGACTGTGTTCTTGTATGTTGATGTTCTGCTTCACTTTCTAATGTTTAATTTCAGTTAAATTTGTGTCGTAATTTTTTTTCTTATGTTTGTGTTATGTTTATTTTTCAATAGTTCTATGATCGCTCTTTCGTGCTGAGTTCTCTATAGCAGACCTGATCCCCAGCTGTGGGAGCATTGTAAGTCTACTCATAATTACTTTATGATTTGTTATTTTTAATTTTTTTCTCCTCACGTAGGCCTAGACTGTTTTTCCTGTGTATTGATGTCCCTCAATGGGTATGTCGTACAGTGTTCTTTTTTTATGATTTCCTTTGCTGGAAATTGATGCTAAGCATTTTTTTTACTCTTCTAAGTACTAGGCTTACTGTCCTAAGGATTTATATTGTATGTTTTCGTGTATGTTAATGGGTTACCTTCTATGATTTGTGGTAGGTGATTTCTCTCGGGTGTCTGCCACCCCCAGATTGATCGCCTGGCACATACTTTGTACATACAGAACTGTTTTAAAGTATTTATATCAATGTATCGTCATTGAAGTATTTAATTATAGTCTACCAGGCCGGAATGTAACTTTTAATTTATTGATAATGGTAAGGACGCAGTCTCAATTGTTAGGATAATGTGTGTATATACTATTGATCTAATTTATTTTGTGTATCGGGGAAGGCGCTGTCTTTTAAAAAGGACTGAATATATAGCTCAATGTTTTAGTAGGTGTCCCAGGTAGGCCTACTACCAGTGTATCATTTTAAATTCTTTGATTTGATATGGACGCATGTGATAGTTTCAAAGTTTTTCAAAAATTTCACTTGACGTCGCTTAAATGGAAATTGGTGCCGAAAACTGACGTAAAGAAAACGTTTTACTTACTTACTTTCCATTCGTAAGCCCTATGCTACCTGTCCAGTTGTAGGCCTAATTGAAATTTGGAAAATAAATTGTAATATGAGAGTGATTTCGTTACTAAGTTCCTTTACGACAATCGGAGGTATTGAATCGGGTCCTGGAGATTTTTGAGGTTTTAAATTATCCCAAAGTGTTTCAACGCCAGGAGTAGAGATCTCAATTTGGAGCATAGAATTGATCGAATAGCTGGGTCAGGCATAGGTCCTATGCATGATTCCTTGAGTGAATACACAACTGAATTGTTTGTTCAGTTTTGTCGGAGGCATAGCTGAAAGGGCTCTAGCTAGGACTCTCCGCTCAATAGACGTTTTGTCCCCTTCCCAAGACGTTTCGCACCCGTCTTCAAGACGTTTCGCTCCCGTCGCTGTGACGACTTGCCCCAGTTTAAGAGGTTTCACCCCTGTATGTAAGACGTTTCGCACCCACTAAAGACGTTTTGCTCCCTATTAAGATGTTTTACCTCCTAGCGAAGACGTTTCCCCCTCAGGGAAGACGTTATTACCGCTCTCTATATTACGATATTCAGACCCTCCATATGAGACGTTTCACCCCCATTTATATAGGACTTTTCGCACCCTAGGGAAGACGTTTTGCACCGCACCAAATTATAATATCTCACTTCCGATTTGTGACGTTTCGTCCCCCTCGATCCCACATGATACGTTTCGCCCCTTTTCCAATAGGACGCTACGCACCCTTCTGAGATGTTCTAAATCAATAATCAAAATAATCCCCTTCAAATGTATATACGGTACCGGTAGGCCTACAGTAATATAATACAACTTACAATAATATATTACCTTAGCAAACGCGAGGCTTTGAACCAATGTCATTCTAGTGGTGTTTCGCCAATGATATGTCGATCTCAACTTCAGAAAGACAATGGTTCAGGTTCTCGTGTTTGCTGGGTATATAGACGGTCAACAGTAGGCCTACCGGGCCCCAGAGAAAGAGACGTGGCGCAATGGCTAGAGCGCCTGACTGTATCGCCGATCATGCATGCATCTCGGGTTCGAGCCCCTTTGTTCCCGTGTGGGGTTGTCAGAAAAACATTGTTTCTCCTTTCTCAAAGTGACTAGATGATCACGCTAATGGCGGCCTCGTCGTGTATTAAGGTTGAGACTAGTGTATATAGACCTTAATTTTGCACAGGGCCCCACGCTGCCCGCTCCTTTCACGCTACTGGGCCCGGTGCCATTTCACTAAGAAAATCCAAACTTTCAGTCAATCATTATTAAAAAGTTAAGATAATCTTAACTTTTTCAAGATAACTGACTTAAAGCTACCCTGACTATGTTTCAGACACATTTTCGCAACCTAACCATATTTCAGAAAGACGTTTTGGGAACTTTAGCCGCCTGTTCATATGGAAAGACGTTTCGCACCCTTTTCGTAAGTAGGAAAGATGTAGCCTACGTTTCGCACCTTAATCAGAAAGACGTCGTTTCGCCCTCTAATTATAATTTATAAAGACGTTTCGCACCCTTTTTATATTTTTGAACACAACCCATGTAGCTCCCAACATTATGTCTTTTTATGGCCATTGTGATAGGCCCCACTATGGCCTCAGCTGTTTAATATTGAATCAACACATTTTACGCGAATGTATGAAGCTTTAGGACTGATAATCTCATTGGATGAATAGGTCTACGAAGATAATCATTTGGATTTACTGTCTGTACCATAATGTAGCTTGCTAGTCAGTTTATGGTAGCCCATAATAATGATAAAATAATTGTTTAAATTGATAGGAAATATATGTGTTTACGAAAGATCCCAACAGCCTATTTCCAAGGCTAGGTCACAGCTAACCAAAACAAACAACAAATAAATCCAAAAAAGAGAAGTTTCGCTTTTTATTTACACTTCTTTTGTTTTTTGGTAAAATAACGCTGTAGTTTTTTATCAAGGTGAAATTCTTAAGATTAGTCTATCCGTTTGTCATAAAAATAGCATGAATACTCTAGATCTAGTCTGCTCGGAAAAGTATTTTAACCCGCCGTCATTCTAATTTCACACATTATCGCCCTGGCCTGGATTCCAGCCTGGATAGGCCTACTGCCCTACATTATGATTATTGCCCTAACGGGTGGGGTGTCGTACATACATTGATCGGCTCTAGGATACTTCTCAAACTGCTTCTGGGCCCGGGTTCAAGAAGCGGTCTCAGTCTCAGTATCCATGGTAGTCACCGTAGGCGTAGTAGTTTTAAACTAAGAAGACCGCGATAGAGTATGAGCCCATTTGCTGGTTCAAGAAACGTTCTCATTTGAGAACGGTGTCAAACTGAGACCAAAATATTAAAACCATGCCAAGGTGGTTTTAAGATGGATGAGACCATCTCACTCTCACTCAGTAACGTTATAGATCCTAATCCAGCCCACAAGTGTCATTTTAGTCTTGTATACACTCATGTGTAGTAGGCCTGCCTTTACTTATATGAAGGCGTGGCATAACTGTTAGACTTGTTGACTTAGAAGTTCGAGGTACCTGGTTCAAGTCTGGGCAAAGCTTAATTATTTTACGCCGATTTTTTTTGTTTGTTATAGTCTATATAGCGTTACGGCCACTAGACTAGACGATATCAAAAAAACACACAAAAAATTAAATGCTTATAAATCATATTTATTGGGCGAAATAATGTCATATGACAAGGCACATAAATTGCAACATGTTTCCGTCACGCGGAAATTCATCCGATTTTTAGAAAAACAACAATTTTGGTCTCATTCTTATTGAAAACGGTCTCAAGTGAGATTGAGCCCGAGACTGCTTCTTGAACCAGTGTTGGTCTCACTTTCTCCAATGAGACCATTTTCTTAGTTGGAGCCCGAGTTTTGAGCCTGAGACCGCTTCTTGAACCCGGGCCCTGGGGCCGGTTGTAGGAAACGGTCTCGGTCTCAGAAACCTGAGACTGAGACCATTTTTTAGCTTGAGACTGAGACCGAGATTTAATTCAGTTGCAAGAAAAAAAATGAGTCCTGAGATGGTCTCACTGAGACCAAAATCCTGAAACCAGTCCAAGATGGTCCCAGGATTTGAGCTCAAATGTGTGTTTTTGAATGTGGAATTATATTCTCGAAAAAGGGCTTATGAAATGATATCTAAATGTTGTTCTGTAGAGTATAGTCTATATTAGTATATGAAAACATTTAAAATTGGATAAAACTTATTGTAGGCTACAATTGACGATGGATAGTTAACACTAAAATTGGACCTTGGCAGGCTTGAAGGAGTTGAAAAATTGAGCCGTCTAGGCCTGAGAACAAGACTTCAAACAAGTTCAGCAGTCAAATCACATAGCCTAGACCTAACCCTAGGCATAATAACCTAAATAAATCAATACATTGTCCTAATTTGTCATCCATGATAATCTTAGGCCTACCTGCTGCCATGCCTACATTGTCTTATTCAAATCTTCTTTTCAAGTAGCCTAGACTACAGTGCACAGTCACAGTGTAGCCTGACTGTGGTCTAGTGTGGGCCTACGGCATGCACAAACACAGTGCACACGCACCGATTCGTCTGTACAGCGCAGCCTGTAGGCCTAACGTTTGACTAATATTACTGTAGGACTATAGTATAGGGGAGACCGGGGCACCATGACCACGTAGGTACTATTTTTCATTAACCCTAGTGCAGTAGGCTTATAAGTTATAGGATTGTAGCCTAACCTAAGCCTAATTAACCCTAGCAGTCTATTGTTCAAACAACAAACACGCAGATACGTTTTATCGCTAGAGAACTTACCGCTGAACTGACCGCTAGAAAGCTAAAAAGTTGTATTAAATTCTACATCTATGTATAATACGAGGTGCCTTTTCGTGACATGAATAACTAAGAAAAAACATCGCATTATACATGGGGATATACAGTATGTATTGTATGTATACAATGTGACCAGGTTTCACAGTTTGTAGCACATACAACATTTTAGACATGCATGTCCAAAATAATTTAAACGGGATTATGGACATATGAAGTGGTGATTGCAGCCCTTAGTATGTTGTCATTATACATGCATTTCAATGGGACTGGCATTCGCCATGATTTGGGGTGGTGAGACCATGTAGCCTTGTAGGCCTCTATCTCAGTATCTGACTTTGAGTATTATTCAGCATTTTAGGCTACTATTGTTAAAACAAATCAAGTGTAATGAGAGCATAATGAGAGTAGAAAAATGTTAAATGCCATCGCTTTTGGAAGGTTATGCCAAGGGTGTCAACTTGCTTATGTTAAGTTATGACAAAAGGCTTTATAAAATAACCATGGCCTCCCAGACATTCAGTCAAATTGTTTTTCTTCTAAAAATTACACCTACTTGATCCATATAGTCTATCTTAGGCCAGAACTAAGGTTTTTTACGATGGATTCAAAGTGTTTTTTTTAAGATATTAAATTGATTATCAAAGTATTACATTGTGTGTGATGATGAGTGGGTAAGGCGAAGGGGATGTGCGAGTGATGTGGAGACTACTCATCAAACGCAAGACATTAACCAAATGCTGTTTAATACCTGCGATGCCAGCCAAACATTGAAACAGCACTGGATTAACCCTTACCCGCCAAATTATTCAATTTGAATTTTCACCCACTTGAAGTTGTGTCTCGCTGACGCGATCCACAACTTCAAGCGAGTGAAAATTATTCAGATTAGACAAAATGGAGGTCAGCTGTTTTCAAATATTGCTGATTGATGTGATATTTTATCTTTAACAGGTTTAAAAGGTGGTACTGAATGTTCTGATAAAAAGTGAAAATCCAAATATATGCGGCACCAGCGGTTAAAGGGTTAAACATCTTGTGTTTATTGATGGCTGATTGACATGAATAGGTGAGGTGAAAAAGATAAGTGCAGTGTGGTGGAGCCGATGTGTAAAGTAGAGAGAGAATGCACAGTCCTCCACATATGGAAATAGGAGGAGAGCTATAAAATACTCTCTTGAAAATTTCTAGGAGAGCATTGAACTCTCCTCGTGGCGTGCAAAGCATGCTGAAAGTGATTTTTTCGGCTTAGTTAGCTTCAAAATTTTAACTTCTGGTCATCGCCAAGAGCGCTGTGTATTGGTCTCCTTGCACTTGGTTAAGGAGCGCAAGAGGAGCGCCAGCGCCATCGCGCTCCTTATAAATGGAGGACTGAATGCAGAATGAGGTGAAGAAGATGAGTGAGATGTTATCATGTATGTAGGAAAAAGGAGTGAGGTGGAGAAGACGAGAGTGTAGGACGAGGCAGAGAATATGAGATTAAGTTGGAGATTAGTGTCTGATTTGGAGATGGTATAGATGAGAGAGTGAGGAAGAGGGACTAATATGTGAGTGAGGTGAAGAGAGGATGAGTAAGTGAGTGAGGTGGAGAGAGTGAGATACTAACTGGGTGATTTGGAGGAGGGAGGATGAGTGAGATTGAAAAGAGTGAGTGAGTTGGAAAAGATCCATTGGGAGTGATGCGGAGAGGATGAGTGAGCATGTTTGAAAACCTTATTTCGTTCCCTGTCTGACAATGTTTATCTTTAGCCGATTGCATTTTTTATCCCCGCCCAATAAAGTTTGAAGCAAGGGTTTTATGGCATCCCCCCGATGTCCATCTTTCTGTCCACATTTTTTGTTTCCAGAGCAGATTTTTTTTATATTGCGCAAAGACATCCAGGACGGGAAAATAACTTTTTTTCTGAAACTAGTCAAAGACTGGTAAAAAAAAAATCAAAATGCCCGTAGAATAATTTACATACCCAAAATGTTTAATAAACAAATAAATAAAAACACTTTTTTCAACACTTTATCATGTTTATAGCAATATGAGCGGGTCGAAAAAACTAAATGTTTATTTTTGAAATGCTGGCCTTTAAAAATTGACGGAATTATTGTAACTAGCATAAATAAATCAGGCATGAGATGTATAACATGCATGAGATGAGGTACACACAAGCTTACACCCCACTAGGCTTACATGTAAACATGTCAGCAGCCTGCCCTAGAAGTCTTCAGATGCACATTAAATTGCACACTGACGGACTGCGCATGTTGCTTACGTGAACGTTTGTTTATGCAAATTGTGAGCTTCATTGATCATTATCATTCTACCATGTCTACCTATTTGACCTACATCTCTAGGCCAAAATAGCATTTTTTATTTTAATATTGCTGATATCTGGCAAACCATGCCAAATAGCTAGATCATTAATATAAAACAAAATGTGTGGTTTCAGGTGGTGATGGCCCTGCAAATGTTGCAAATATTTCCAATTCAATCAAATTCAAAATGGCAGACTATCGACCAATATTAACTTTAATATCCCTGATATCTGGTAAACGGTGTCAGCGATAGGCCACTTGACTTTAACCCTTACAGCGCGGGGATTGACTTTAGTCGACATAATCTTACATCTGTAGACGTCAGATTCTGACGACTAAAGTCAATCCCGCACTGTAAGAGTAAAAATGATTCTAATGGCCATAGACTGCTAACATAGGTATTCAAATGAATCGGAAAGAGCTAACTAAGACATTTATGATGATTTCAAGATGGTTAAAGCCCTTTGGTTGCGATGTTTTTTTACAAGTGAATTCAGCGCTTTAACTTAAAGGGTAATATGCTTGATATCTGGGAGACCGTGCCAGATAGCTTGACCTTTACTATAAAACAAAATGTGTGGTTTCAGCCTTAAAAATATTCAACTCGTTCATATTCAAATGGCTGACTATCGACCATTTTACTTTAATAGCTAGGCCATTACTATTAAACAAAATATCCTGTTCCAGGTAGGGTTGTCATGAAAAATGTCAACTCAATCAAATTAAAAATGATCGACTTGTGGCCATTATTGACCTCTGCTGAAATAGTTTTGTATAACCCATGGGGACCAAAGGGGTTTTTTTAATTTGACATCATCATAAATGTCTTAGAAATATACTACATCTAATGAAATCATTCAATTTCAGTCTATCAAATAATGAATGTCATGAACATACATTACTAATTTATTAAATAATGATGTTATGAGTTTAAATTTTGTTTTTTTCTGACAGATATGTTCCAACTGCACACATACAAAAGTTTATAAGCCAACTCACACCAAATTAATACTGACCATGCTGATGGGTCTATGAACGAATGATTTGATGCCCAATATGCTATGATAGCCAGCTACACATACTGTACATGTAGGGCAAAGGTCCAGTAATTCATCAAGCACTTGGTAAGTTATTAAATAAATATTAAATTCACCATTCATAATACACTCGCACATGCTGTACAAGTTATGTTAAAATCAAAGCAGAAAGGATCATTCAATGTGTAGGTAGCCCTTTTCTGTTACAATAATTGATTCATGAATAATATTCTTTTAAATCACTTATGTGCACCATTTCATAGTACAATTTATGACACACCAGACATTGCTTATCATCAGATAATGCAGATCTGTTGAAGTGCACATGTACTTAATTTGTAGAAGCTCACAAGTACGCTGAAGACAATGATCTGACTAAAAGGATTGTTTAACCATTATAATTATACATGATATCATCCCCTTGAAGTTAGTAGGTGCTAGATTGCCAATAAAGTGGCAGTTTAGCACCTTCTGCCCTGGGAAGACAATATATATATTATATACATATTTGGCAATGAAGAAATGGGGTAGTCTATCAGACATTCTGAAGGGGAAATATTAAGTTATGCACTCAAATTTCTTTGTAGATCTATTTAGATATTATCAGCCCATTCTCACATTACTCCCAAGCAGTTTATATTCCAATGCAGTTACTAATGCAGAGGAGGCTCAAAATTATAAAGAAAATTGTTTATGCCCTACTTGATTCTGGTTACACACAGTCCAGGGACCTTTTCTCCACAATCACGGCCATATGTGTGTTCATCCAATACTGATTTAAATTAGGGTTTTCATTTTATCACCAATATATCAGATTTGATTTATTAGTCACATTTCATTTACTGTAGATCTGGTAATTTTTGCATGATCAATTTTGCTGATATTAGCGCTATTAAAATAATCATTTTCACGAGATTCTTAAATTCAGGAAAATTTAAACCTAGCCGATATCACTGAATCTAGAGTACAGCTCATTTGTGACGTACGTATCGCGACACTGCACAACATAATAATGGCACAACATGGCTGGAACCTTAAATCTTGGTGAGCCTGTGGCACGGCCTGTCGCGACAAATTGTTCTGACCTGCGCGACAGCCGGACAAGTCCAGGCATTTTGTGAAAACATTTTTTAGAAATAAACTACATCTTGTTGCGTCCTGTCGTGACGGCCAGTATGGCCGGACAACTTCAGGCAATTTGTACAAATAATGTACAAAAAATGTGCAGTTATAGCCTGTATTTGTTCGGCCACAACGGCCGGTCCAAATGTGTTGAATGGCCGGGCTAATTGTAGACTACAGTGTATGTAGGCTGAGATGTGTAAATATTCTTCCGGCCACAAGCACACACATTACATGGAGATGGTCGGCCAAGCATACACAGTTTGTTTACATACATTCGGGACTTGTCTGGATGCTGTTCCGACCAAGCCATGTCGCGACAACCACATCATGTCGTACCTATGTTGTGCCACAGGTAGTCAGACCATTCAGAATGGCCGAAATAAAGTCTGTCGAGCCGTGTACGTCACGAATGAGCTGTGCTGTACAGTATTTTGGTTTTTGGAAAAAACCTAAATGAGGGAGTAAATTAGGCTTATATTACTGTAAAGTCTGTATACAGTCATGTATATATAGGTAGATATATAAAGAGAGGATATACTACCTATCTTGTTTATTTATATACATATGTGTAATGTAACATGTGTACTCATTTACACTATATAAATATTTACTCGCTGTGTGAAGGAAAATGTGCTATGCCAATTGAAAATAATATAGCATATCAATTTGAATTATTTGTAGCAATTTAAACATTATGATTTGGGTTTTGTCAAGTTAAAAAAATCCAAAAATTTGAGAAAAACTCGGAAGTGGGTGGGTGGGTCAAGCCCCAACTTTTATTTTTATTTTTTTTGACTGTTTACAATTTTTTTTTCAATTGAATAGGGGGGTGGGTGGCTGGGGTCTGACGGATCCCAGTTTTTCTCGGATTTTTGAATTTTTTTTTAACTTGACAAGACTACTCAGGCTATATTACAAAGTTTTATTTTTTTAATCTCTGCAATAATAGCCGATTGTGGTATGCAGCCACAAAAAGTGCATCACAAATTTAGATTGTATATGATCATGATAATCTTATCTTTTAAAGCTGGATTTGTATCTGTAAATATCTAATTCCGTTAATAATGATGTATTTAACCATTAAAGTGCTAAAGTAAATTTTCATCCACTGAAAGTTGTGTCTTGCTACCACGACCTACAACATCAAGTGGTTGAAAATTAAGTATTCATATTTGATTTTATACAAAGAGTTTTAAATGTTTAAATGACTATTAGCCCTTTGAGCCCTCAAGATGTCATTTTACATCCCTGAAAACAGATTTAATTTTCCTCCAAATAGAGGTTTTAGAATAAAAAAATTCTCGAAACTGGCTTACAATACATGGCAATTTTCTTGAATTTTTCACACTTCAAATCATCTTCATCTAATACAAGTCGAGAATTGCGACAACAATTTGCGGCTTGTAGTGGCTGAGCATAACAATGGTAAATTCAGGCTTGAAAGGGTTAGGCTAGTGTTACCATAATTATGTAATAAAGGAATTCAAACTCATTTGTTAGGTACAATGTATGTTTTTTTGCTTATGGTATGTGTTATTATGCTTATTTTATTTAGTAGAAATAATGATTTAAACCACTGCAAAGTGAAGATGGCAGAGGCAACCTCCCTGCAGCCTAGAGGCTCTGCAGCCGAATCAAATAATGACAAGAAAATGTACATTCTAGCACTGGATGTAGGTACAACAAGTGTACGTGCACATATATATGACAAACAAGCAAATATCCTTGGAGTTGGTATTCGAAAGGTCAGTCCATATATACATGGTATTTACATTTTTTTATTTTTCTTTTGATTTCTCAGTATTACATGTGAAATATGTTTAACCCTTTGCCTGCTGATCACAACTATTGTCGTTTTCAACTTGTTTTATTAGTCGATCAAATCACTGAAATTGGGAAAAGAATTGGTGTTTAAACATCAAGAGTTGTAAATGTTTGGTTTCAAAATAAATAAATATGTGTAATTTTCAACCACTTGAGGTACCGTGGATCGACACAACCTCAAGTGGGTGAAAATTTAAATAAATTACCTTATCAGGATAAGGATAATTACTTTTAGGCAGTGGCTAACCGTACAAGATTATATAATGTACATGCAACTTTTTAGGATTTGACTATCATTCAGTATTGACTAGTCATTAAAACTTTAAGTCGAGCAGCCACTCCATTTTCAAATTCTCTATCTGGCCGTTATGCAAGGTTAAAAATGGATTTTTGACACGCTAATACTGGCCGGTGGCTGGGTTATGGGGTGACCGGTTATAGTATAGCCTTAACACTAATAACAATGAAAATGTGATCGGGAAATTGGTTTTGTGACCGTTAATTGCGGTTGGCCGGCCATAGTGGTGACCGCTGGGACCGAGTTCCACTGTACTTAGCCCTTACAATGCTGAAATATTTTAGTATAAAACATGGAAACCAATTTGAAATCATCGTAAAGATCGCAGTTATCTCTTTCAGCTTCATTTGAATACCTATGTTATTAGTCTACGGCCTTTAGAAATATTTAAAGTTTTTCAGTGCAGGGATCGACTT
Source organism: Flabesymbios commensalis (assembly GCA_964017125.1). NCBI lineage: Eukaryota > Metazoa > Annelida > Polychaeta > Terebellida > Flabelligeridae > Flabesymbios > Flabesymbios commensalis. The sequence goes on along the minus strand of OZ024916.1, from coordinate 60,606,787 downwards.
TACCCGTCATTCTGATATATAAAGACGGTCCTCGTGCTGAAAGGGTTGAACACTGTGCTGTATGCTAATTTCAGGCTTAGTCAAAATAATGTATGCCCGTCAATCAATACCACTGGCCTCTCCAAACTTTTAAAGTAATTGAACTCAAAATGTCAAAACGCTTGAAAGATCATTACAGGTGAACATCATATAACACGATCGTTGGGGTCAAATAAGTCGAATCGTGTTATAAGTGAATCGTGTTATACAAAAAAAGCAACCAGAAAACGATTCCAAAAATGTATGAGTACGGATGAGTATGTGAAATTTGACATATTAAACCAATCTGGGTATGTTACCTTATAGAGTATCATGGTAGAGTAATGAATAAAGCCAGGGCAACACACATAAAACCACATTTAGGCTTTGTACATGTTGTATTCCATCCCTATTTTGAAAATTGATAGAGAATTCAATTGTCAACAATCAAGTTGAACAAAATGTTTAATTAGTGCTATGCAAAATAAAACAGTTTTATATATTTCCGATAAATGTGAGCATAAAAAATTTGTCCTAGGGCATATTTTTATTTGACCTTTGTACATGAAGGATTTGGTGATTCCTACCCAGAGTTCAGAGTGATAGCTACACAGTGAGTTAAGATTTCGGTCAAAAACTCCGTAGAAGCTGCAAGTGGGGTTTTTGGCATTGGGCACTGGAAATGAGAATTTTAAAATTATAATTAAAGCTGTGGCTACAATTAGAAATTGTTCTTCACTAAAATAACTGACCAGAATATAACTGGATTGCTAGGTTAGAAACCATGTTTTGATAATTTGTTAATGTTTTGATAATTCTTATTTTATTCTTTTTCTCAAAGATTTTAAAAAGCCAGAGCTCTCTTGAATATGATTCAACAAAGATTCTTCTAAAATGACTGTTTCAGATTGAATTACTGCATCCTGCTCCAGGTTTTGTGGAGATGGATGAGGAGGTATTATGGACACAGGTGCAAGATGTGATTAAGGATGCTCTCAAAGGTGATTATAGTCAACAGTTTAATCTAATGGTACCTAGATTTGCAACCCACACAATAATACACTTTAGCCCTTTGCTACAAAAGTTATCTTTTTCAACTTGTCACCCACTTGAAGTTGTGTCTCCCTACCGTGAGACACAAGTTCAAGTGGGTGAAAATTACTCGTTTTGTTCATTTTGAGACCACACATTTGAAAATCTTGATGTTTAATCACTGATCTCATTCCCATTCAACTTCATTCAACTGTGATTTAGCCTTCTAATAAAAACAGCGATCACCCGGCAAACTCGAGACATCGACCCAATGTTGGGCAAGTATTTGACAATCTAATGATGAATTTTCTAAAAGATGACATATGTGTTACTCAATGATTTCAAATTATTATGTACAGTACTGTAATTGCGGGATTATACCACACTCCATTGTATAAAACGCACAAGGCCGAAATATGTCTTTCTTTTCTGTGTTCCAAATGTGGCTTCTCATAACAGGCTCTACTGTATTCAATTATTATTCTGGATATTCAATTATTTTCAATATTATGAGTATTTCTCGATTAGCATCAAAGCTTATCTCTACCACTGCATATGTATTGATTTATGTAATAAATCTTTTCAAATGATTGCACTGTGCTTTGTGAACAATCAGATCCAAGCTCAGCATCAGCTATGGCTGGACCAACAAATTACTCATATGATTTGCCCTTCCATACATGTATTTTTCTCCATAATGTTATATTTCTTTTAACAAAATCATATTAAATATTTAGGTTTTTATTTGATTTTCTGTCATTAATATCTTCGATATTTTATTCTTCAGTGACAAATCTCACTGCCAAAGACATGGGATGTCTTGGAATCACTACACAAAGAAATACATTTATCACATGGGATAAGTAAGTTGTGTATTTTACGCCATGATAATAAGTTTCCACCCACTAGGTGGAGCTTTATTGTTTCAGTGATGTCTATTGTTCTTCTTATTAAAATTGTTATTATTCTTATTCAACCATTCGACGTGAACGCTCTACGGTCGTCAATATTGATCCGATCTTCACCAAATTAAAATAAAGAAATATCTGAAAGATTACGTGGTTGAGTTTTAAAAATTGCTCATTTGCACCTACAAGATGGCTCTTCCCTGCATATTTGCAGAAACTCTTTTAGAGTCACCAATATCAATCTGATCCTCCTCAATATTTTCCTAACTTTTTATTGAAAACTGCCTAACTTACATATCTAAGATGACACCAACCTTCAACATTCTCTTACAGAATGCACAAATTAATTTCAAAAATGGACTACATACTTGTATGCTGGTAGTGCAAACATATGATAGATGGCCTGCCACTTCTGGAACAGTGGTAAAGTGGCCTTTATTGACATTTTTTTAAGTTCATTGATCCACAAAATTTTACTTCTGGACTGTCCCTGTTGTTTCTAATAGCAGGTACTTTAATATATTGATTTTCATTAGGACTTGATCAGATTAACTGTAAATATATGCAATATGAGTATTTATACTTGACTTGACATTTACAGAGATACGGGCAAACCCTTTCATCATTTTGTCACATGGCAAGACAGAAGAGCAAGTGACTTGGTAAAGCGTTGGAATGCATCGTACACTATGAAGGGTTTAAATAATGGCTCCAAACTTCTATACCTACTAATCAGACAAAAACGCTTCTTAGCTGCATCTGTTCTTCGCTTCAAATCGGCCCAGGTAAATTAAGTATGCTATTTTCCTTTGTTGAAAAGACATTTACCAGTACGTCTTAACTCTTTCAAGCCTGAATTTACCATGGTCATCTCCATCCACTACAAGTCACGAATTGCTGCCGCAATTCTCGACTTGTAGTGGATGAAGATGATTTGATGTGGGTGGAAGATTAAAGAAAATTGCCATGTATTGGTAAACCAGTTTTATGGAAATTTCATTCTAAAACCACTAGTTGTAAGAAAATTAAGTCTGTTCTCAGGGATGCTGTGAAATTATGTTTTAATGCATCGTGAGGGCTCTAAAGGTTGAAAACAATTTTTAGCTCATCCGGCCTTTAGGCCTAGATGAGCTTATGCCATCGTGTTGCGTCTGTTGTCTGTCATCTGTTGTCTGTCGTCTGTCCACCATTCACAAGAAATGCTTCTCCTCTCTCAATTCTTATCTGATTTCAATTCTGTTTGGTTTGTTACAAAGAGCTTGAGTCTGTGCAATTAACTTCCTCACGGATTTTGGAAATTTTGATTATTAATTAACTTATGACCTAATAATACCTAATTAGGGCACTCTGACCACCATTCACAAGAAATGCTTCTCCTCCTTTAATTAGCTCCTGCCGTCACCGTAGGTGAGACGGAGGGAGCTATGGATTCTACCTCCGTTTTTTTTGGCCTCTTCTTTTGCCTATAACTTTGTAAGAAAATAAGCTAGGATAACAATTTTTGGTATGTGGGTTACTTCCAGGTGGCTAATGGACAGGTTAAAATATTTTTTATCTGAATTCAATACGCAAGGTTGCAGAGGAGAAAATGATGATGTGACGGCGTTGGGCCGTCCGTAAACAATTCGTTTCCGGAGCATATCTCTGAAAGTACTTGTCCGATTGTCTTCAAATTTTACACACAACACCCCTAGGGGGTCTAGTTGTGCCTTTTGGGGTATTTGAACTTTGACCTACTTCTGGTTCAGAACTATGACCTATTTAGACGTTTTGACGCGCACTTCGTTTCCGGAGCAGATCTCGAACAGTACTGGGCCGATGACAGTCATATTGCACATACATGTTCTCTAAGGTCCCTAGTTGTGCCTTTTCAGGTTTTTGGACCTTGACCTTGAAGTTGACCCAGCACTTTGACCTAATTTATAACATCGGTAAACCGACTGAAAGATTTTGCGGAATATCATGAAAAGCGCTCAAGATAGCTACACCATTACTATAAAACAAATTGTGAGGTTTCAGGAGAGGATGCATTTTGAAAAATTTCAAGTCGATAAAATTAAAAATGGCCGCCTATCAGCCATTATTCACCTCGGCAGGCCTGATATCGCGAAATATCATGAAAACCGCTCAAGATATCTACACCATTACTAGAAAACAAATTGTAAGGCTTCAGGAGAGGATGCATTTTGAAAAAATTCAACTCGTCCAAGTGCAAAATGGCCGCCAATCGGCCATTATTCACTTTCACATGGCCGTTATTTGGTAAACCGTGCTAGATGGTCAGACCATTATTATAAAACAAAATGTGTGATTTCAGGAGAGGATGCATCTTGAAAAAATTCGACTCGATAAAATTCAAAATGGCCGCTTATCGGCCATTATTCACTTTCACATGGCCGTTATTTGGTCAACCGTGCTAGATGGCTAGACCATTACTGTAAAACAAAATGTGAGATTTCAGATGAGGATGCATCTTGAAAAAATTTGACTTGATCAAATTTAAAATGGCCGCCTTTTCGGCCATTATTCATTTTCACATGGCTGATATTTGGTAAACCGTGCTAGATGGCTAGACCATTACCTGATTACTATAAAACAAAGGGTGAGTTTTCGGGGGAGGATGCACCCTGAAAATTTTTAACTTACGAATTCAAAATGGCCTACAATCAGCATTATTTACCTCGATAGGCCTGATATCAGGTAAACCGTGCTAGATAGCTAGACCATTACTATAAAACAAAATGTGACGTTTCGAGAGAGGATGCCTTTTAAAAAATTTAGACTCAATCGAATTCAAAATGGCCGCCTATCGGCCACTATTTACTTACACATTGCTGATATTTGGTAAACCGTGTTAGATAGCTGGACCATTACTATAAAGCAAAATGTGAGATTACAAGAGAGGATGCATCTTGAAAAAAATTGACTCGATCAAATTCAAAATGGCCGCCTATCGGCCATTATTCACTTTCACATAGCCGGTTTTTGGTAACCGTACTAGATGGCTAGACCATTACTATAAAACAAAATGTGAGATTTCAGGAGAGGATGCATCTTGAAAAATTTTGACTTGATCAAATTCAAAATGGCCTCCTATCGGCCATTATTCACTTTCACATGGGCGATATTTGGTAAACCGTGCTAGATGGCTAGACCATTACTATAGAATGAAATGTGAGATTTCAGCTGAGGATGCATCTTGGAAAATTTTGACTTGATCAAATTTAAAATGGCCGCCTTTAGGCCATTATTCACTTTCACATGGCCGATATTTGGTAAACCGTGCTAGATAGCTAGACGATTACTATAGAATGAAATGTGAGATTTCAGCTGAGGATGCATCTTGAAAAATTCTGACTCGATCAAATTCAAAATGGCCCCCTATCGGCCATTATTTACTTTCACATGCCCAATATTTTGCAAACTGTGTTAGATGTTAGTCCATTACTATAAAACAAAATTTGAGGTTCGGGGGAAAATGCACCCTAAGTTTTTAGCTAATTTATATCGAATTCAAAATGACCGTAAATCAGCTATTAGTTAACTCGATTGGCCTGATATCGGGTAAACCGTGCCAGATAGGTAGACCATTACTGGGATACTGATTAGGATCATTCATTTCAATGGAGGTTTGCAATCTCTGACATACTGTCTAGTTCTTATCTTACTCTTAGACTGGGCTTCTTAGACCTAGTTGTCTTGCGTCTTGATTTTTTACCTAGACTAGGACTACATTATTAACCCTATACAAAATTGCTTAAATCAAATTCTAATTCGGAGCGGGAGCTCCTGGACTTATGTAGTCTTGTTCTTATCTGATTTTAATTCTGTTTGGTTTGTTTGAAAGGGCTTGGGCCTGTGCATTAAACTTCCTCACAGATTTGAGAAATTTTAATAATGAATTAACTTATGACCTAATTAAGACTTAATTAGGGCACTCTGACCACCATTCACAAGAAATGCTTCTTCTCCCTCAATTCTTTTCTGATTTTAATTCTGTTTGGTTTGTTTGAAAGAGCTTGGGCTTATGCATTAAATTTGCTCGTGAATTTGAGAAATTTCAATTATTAATTAACTTATGACCTTATTAAGACCTAATTAGGGCACTCTGTCCACCATTCACAAGAAATGCTTCTCCTCCCTCAATTCTTATCCGATTTTAATTCTGTTTGGTTTGTTTGAAAGAGCTTGGGCTTGCACATTAAACTTCATCACAGATTTGAGAAATTTTCAATTATTAATTAACATATGACCTAATTAAGACCCAATTAGGGCACTCCGTCCACAATTCACAAGAAATGCTTCGCCTCCCTCAATTCTTATCCGATTTCAATTTTGTTTAGTTTATTAGTAGAGCGAGGCTCTACTGTTGCAGTTGTCTGGGCCTAATTTATTTTAGTGTCGATTTATTCCTCGTCAATGACGCTAAATTTGTTGAGCTGAGAACATATCTAATGTCATGTGTCTGTTAAATCGAACTTTTTTCATTGCACTACGAGCTCCATTTTTGAGATTTTCATTTAGATGCTCAGATAAACACAGTTAAATATCTGTCTTTCTGTTAAACTATGTCAGCCTTTAGAGATGACGTGTGGCCCAGTAAACAGCGTACAGGTCAACCCAGTGAACTACATGTATATACAGTTCACTGGGTCAACAAGTCCTCCTCTGTCCCCTGCCTCTGTCCAGTTGATTAATCAGGTCAGTTCGGTGACGTGACGCGTGACCCGGCTGCGCGACATTAGCTGTATGCACGGCCATGCATTAGGCATCAACGCAGTGACACCATCCAGCAAACACAAGGCTACACAAGGCATCCAACCAATGCTGTTTCAATGTTGGCTAGCGTCGCCGTCGTTGGCCCAACATTGAAACAGTATTGGGTGAATGCCTCGTGTTTGCTGGGAGGACTGCATCATATTTCTACAGATCTGTAGAAATACGATGCAGTCTTCCCACCTGCCCAGAAAACACAAGGTAGAGCAGCATCATGTATCTGTATCCCGGGATCTGTATCTGTCATGTTATAATTATGTTTTTATAATATTCTGCCTCCATTCTCTGTCTACGTGAAAAGCGCGACAGGCAGTTCATGGGGGATATCCTTTTTTTGCTAGGGCCAAGCAAACACTTACACAAGACATTCAACCAATACTGTTTCAATGTTAGGCCAGCGTAGCCATCGTTGGCCCATCATTGAGAAACTAACAGCTCCAACAATTTTCATAGTGTTTGTTGGGTACATAGCCAGCGGCTCCAGTTATCCTGGAGGTGTCGGTGACGAAATGTTGCTGCATTAGGGTAGGGGCTGTCCAATTAAATTCTGATCAATATAATTATAAATAGTATAAATTGTATTAGAGGTAGGCCTAATCGTTTGTATATTAAATACATGCCTACACGTGTGTTTGCATTTTATATAGTTTGTTAATTGAATGTTAGTCTATAATCTCATTCTGAAATATTATTTCACCTATTTATATGTTTTGATAATATGATCTTCGAATAAGATTGTAATATAGTAGACCTCGATTAAAAAACGGAGAAATGAAAATTTGACTAGGCCTAAAATAATTATAGGAATATGCAGGCTTATCGGTACAATTGGCCTGCTATTGTCATAATTGATCTACAAACACACAATATATGATACCGGTATTGTATCACAAAGTTATAATAATTGCAAAAAACTTTGAAAGGACTTCAGATAGACTTTCGACTTCAGACTTTCGACTTCAAACTTCAAGTTTTGGGCGTTGGACTCTGGACTTTGGTTTCAGACTTAGACGACTGACAGACCTCAGACTTTGGTTTCAGACCTGGATTTTCTACTTTGGACATACTTTGGACTTCAGACTTTGGTTTTTGGACTCCAGGTTTTGAACAGACATACGTGGCACTTCAGACTTTGGACATAATTCAGACAGTTTTCGGACAGACGTCGGACATCAAACTTCAGATTTCGTCAGACTTAGTACATCAGACTTCCAATTGTGGACTTTAGACATCAGTTTTCAGACTTCGGATTGTGGACTTCGGACATACTTCAGACGTCGGATTGTAGCCTTCATTGTCAGACATCGTACAGACATCAAACTTCGGACTCAAAGACTCGGACAATCTATTTGTCACACAACAAAAACAAACATACATATGTAACCAAATAAGCTCAAGAAATACATTATAATATATGTTATGAGGATCAGGAGAACTGCTGATCAATGGGGATCGCCATCATGCAGACCACTTCAGACAGACTTCGGACAGTTTTCAGACTTATGACAGACTTCAGACAAACTTCGGACATACTTCAGACGTCAGACTTCTACTTCAGACTTTGGACCTCCGCCAGACTTCGAACATCAGACTTCGGATTTTGGACTTCTGACTTTGAATTTCACACTTCAGATTTAAGACTTACGACAGACTTCGAACTTCAGACATGAGAATTCGAACTTCAAACTTTAAACTTAGACTTAGACTCTGGATTTTAGACTTTTGATATAGGGCCTACTTCGGACAGACCTAGTCCTTCGGATTTTGAACTTCGGTCTTTGAATTTCAGACTTTGGACAATATAGGCTACTTCAGATTTCTTCGGACTTAAAGAGTTCAGTCTTTGGACTTCAGACTTTAAAGTTCAGAGTTCAGAAACCCCCACTGGGTTTTATTACTTTAAACAGTTAAATAATAAATTAAACACCATTTTATATGACTTGGTCTTTTGATTAAAATGAGCAAAACAGTTAAGCAGCTTTAATAATTATTGTGAGACAGCTCCATTTTAGCTGTCCGTATGACAATAACCCTGAAGGTCGACGCAAGCTCTTCTTCAGTGCCGTCAGGCTCTAGTTTGAAAAAGCTTGTGCATGTGCATATAACTGCCTCATGGGTTTCAGAAATTTTAATTCGTAATCAACTTGACCTAATTAAGGATGAGCTTCTGTGTCATTGTTTTTTTTTAATTACAATGATTGATACCTGATATTGCATAATGAGGCCATGAGTGATTTCCAACTGACAATCATAGCCATTTTTAACCTTCTTTGTCTTTTCAATAAGACAATTTTTAGGGAAAATGATCAATAAACTTTCTGGATTGGCAAAGGTTTTGATTCAAATTGTACTAATGTAAGTAATTTTTACCCACTTTGAGATGTTGTTGGTGGTAGCGAGGCACAACTTTAACCCTTTAGACCCTCCCGATGCATTAGGGCATCATTCGCATCTCTGAAAAATGACTTAGTTTCGTTGAAACTAGGGGTTTTATAGCAAGAATTTTCATGAAACCGTTTTAAAAATAACAGTATAATTTTCTCATTTGTCACCCACTTCAACTCATTTTCACCCACTACAAGTCGGTACTGCGACAACAATTCGCGACTTGTTGTGGATGAAGATGACTATGGTAAATTCAGACTTCAAAGGGTTAAGTGTTGAAACGTAAAATCCTTCACATTAGAGCTTTAACCCCTAAAGCGCGGGATTGATTTGTGAAACACATCACAACCAAAGGGTTCTTTTCAATTTTAAATTATCATAAATGTCTTAGTTAGCTCTTTCTGACTCATTTTAATACCTATGTTATGGGTCTACGGCCATAAGAAATATTTTTACTCTTACAGTGCGGGGATCGACTTTAGTCGTCAGAATCTGCCAACTAAACTCGATATCCGCGCTATAAGGGTTAAGGACTAGTTTAATTAGAAAATAGGATATTTTGACCTATTTAGAATACAATTTATATTCAAATGTTTTTGTACAGGTAGGCATGCGATTACTGTGGCAGCTTCAAAATAATGAAGAGGTAAGGGATTACTATTATCTGATTATAATGAACTAGATTTTAAACCACATTTATATTCTATTGGAATAACATTCAGTTTTTTTATTTACAGTTTTTGTATTCACAATTTTTCTCTTTGATACATGCAGTTTTAAGAATATCACTATATCGAATAAGAGAATATGAAGTCACTGCGGCCATTTTAAAAGTCTTAGAAATCACACCCAGTCCGCTACTGTAGGTTGATTTTTAGTACGATGTAATAAATTCTCAGTTAATTTGAAAACAGTAAGTGGAGTTTATCTTTAAGGTATTGATAAAATGTATCTGCAGTTGCTCAATTCATAGTGCTGCTCCTAATTATATCATTACTTACTTGATCAGCTTCAGAGAAGAATTAAGGAAGAGAAGGTATATTATGGTTGTATTGATACATGGTTGCTGTGGAAGCTGACGGGAGAGAAAGTGTTTGCATCAGAATACTCATGTGCCAGCTCTTCAGCAATGTATGATCCTTTCCAGGTATTTTACATCTACACAAAATAATTACTAAACCACAAAGTTTGTATGATATTTTGTTATTTTGATCATTATTTTTAAGTAAAAATTATGTAAACTCTATGTACGTTCTGTGAATATAGCTGGCACTGACAGGGAAAAACAAGGAAAATCATTGAAAATTAAAGCAGCCCCTTGTGATGACATCAATTTTCGTTTTTAGTTTTGTAGTGAAATAGTGTATCCCCCAGATCATGATTTTATTTTTTTCAGAGTTTTTAGATTTTTACAAATATTTTTTTTAAATATTTCTACAAAACCGCTTAAAACCCAAACAAACTTTTTGTATACCTAAACACATGCTGAAGGACGATTGAATGTTCCTACAACAATGGGCCACATGTTGATGCCGTCGGCCCAGCGTTGGGCAGACAATCAGTGTTGCAGGTGTATCACCTCATGTCCTGACTATAAGACACCAATCAGACACCAATTAGCGGCGATTGCTTTTATCTCCTCGGCCTAGACGTGGGAATATGTGGTGTGAAGTGCTGTATATTGCTGACTTGTTTTGTTTACATGGCAATATACGACCTGGAAATATAACTATTTCACTCTTTTTCTATGCTTTAAAGTTGTTTTTTTGACTTTTTTGTATTTTTAGTTCAGATGAGAAGGCTATATAGCTTCATATAAGTTAAATTTTCAAAATTGACAACATTAAAAATGTCTCATCTCAAGGGGTCCCTTTAAAATTCTATTATTTTGGGAAAACACAGATAATTTCAGTTAGTGTGGTAACTTCTGCTGCTTCATGAAATGTCTATAGGAACATTAAATTGTGATGATCATAATATATAATGTCCTAAATGGGGAGAAATACAATTATCCAGAGTAGTGCAGCAATGTGTATGCCAGATCAAAATATGATTCTGACCAAGGTGTGTAAATGAAGTGTGTGTGATTTGCAGTGGTTTTATTTGCAGCTAAACCATTACAGGTACATATTTACATGATAAAGCACACGTTCAATGATTGCTCTGAGGTGCCCTGCAGCATTATTTTTCTATACTGTATGGGTGTGGTTTGTTGTGTTGAGCAACACAGTGACGAGTTGTTCAAGTTACTGTGATAGCGGCTAGGCTAGTGGTCATACCACATGTTACTGTGGTACCCCAGGAGTACTGCGGTATGCATGGTCAAATTGTCGAAGACATGTATAGGGGGTCACATATGACCAAGGCTTGGTTGTGCTCTACACATGGCTGAGCCAATTTAAGAGATAAATGATGTATAATATGTTGTTTCAGATGGAGTGGAGTACAATAATATCAGGTCTTCTTGGGATCCCTTTACACATTATGCCGCCTTTAAAAGACACCAGGTGTGTGATATTATTAGTTTTATCAGATGACACTGTCTGCGTGTCTGTACTGTGATTTCCAACTGAACCTATGAAAATCAGATGTATATATATCCTAACAGGCAAATGACATAAAATACTGGTCCTAGAGTTAACACGAAGACTGATTCTCCTGAGTCTCTAGTTTTTTAGACCACCTTTTAATTTAAAAAGTGGGATATTGCAATTGAAGTTTGTCAGCGTCGGTGTTAACATTTGCTTGTGGGCACGATGACATGACAAGTGTTTCTTGTATCTTGCTCAAATTTGTTATGCATGCTACTAATAACCAGTTCTCGGACAACCTCAATTCCGGCTGAAATTTTTTTTCAATTTTTTTGCATTTTATGGTCCTAATTTCACCTTGTGATAATAATTTTTTTATGTGTCCTGCTCAAATTTTTTCTGCATGTGGCTGATGTTTTTTCACATTTTATGTTTTTACCAGTTCAATAATGGTGGCGGGCTATTGTTGAGTGTACTCATCTGTACCATCCTTTTGAAATTCTCTAATGGCAAAGGTTTTAAAAAATAATCCAGTGTTTCAGACGTAACCTCAAAGCACAACTTTTAAATCATGTTTTCCCTCCCTAGTCCTTCAGGCCCAGTATTTAACTGACAACTACCTCGCTCAAACCTGGACAAGGCTTTCTGTTTAAAGCTCAGTTTTGCAGCGCCTTTGATTCCTAAGCAGTTAGGCTCCATAGAAAAATCAATTTCTATCACATTGTGTCATAAATAATCATATGTATACAAATTCCATGGATTATACAGCAAACTTTTTTCGAATTTTATTATTATATTTTTCTGCCATTGTGCTGATATAGTATTGTAGAAAAATTAAATGATAATGATAAGGATACAACATACAAAAAATCATAAAGATACAACATACAGTGGATTATATGTACATGTAGTTTTCTTTTTATTTTTCAGTGGATTGTTTGGGCATTGTGCTGCCGAAATATTTGGGGCTGAGATACCTATAACAGCAATAGTTAGTATATATATCTGCCTTATAGACGGTGTCAAAATAATTATCCGCTCTGAACATTGACCCTTTATCCACTGAATTATCCTATTTAACCCTTAAAGCGCTGAATTAATTTGTAAAACACATCGAAACCAAAGGTGTTTTTTTCAATTTGAAATCATCATAATTGTCTTGGTTAGCTTTTTCTGATTCATTTGAATACTTATGGTATGGGTCTACGCCCAACATAAATATATTGATTCTTACAGTGTGGGGACCGACTTTAGATGTCAGAATCTGACGTCTACAGCGCTGAAAGGAATAAATTTTCACCCACAACTTCAAATAAGTGAAAATTACTTATTTTTCTAGTTTGTGACCAAACATTTGCAAATATGATTGTTTAAACACTCGTATAACTGAGGTTAGGCCTGCTAATAAAACAGAATTAAAAAAATATACATATAGTTTTGAAAGGGTTAAGACATTGAATGAATATAAAACTTCACACAATGCTTGAGGCAAATGTAAAATATGTGTGAAAATATCAGATAAAATATCTTTTCTGTTGTCTCTATATTTGCTTGATAATAAGAACACACTGAAATTATTTTATTTTTTACATGGGTTATGATTTTTCACACAGATTGCTGATCAGCAAGCAGCCATGTTTGGACAGTGTTGCTTTGATGTTGGTGATGTCAAGGTAACAATGGGAACTGGCAGTTTCATAAATTGTAACACAGGCTCAAAACCACATGCATCCATTGCTGGTAAGTTATTTTGGAATTGAATACGATAAATAATTGTGTTGTGACTATTTTCATTTTCCAACATACATGTATTTACAATTTAAGCTGATTTATATCTCCTAAGTCTACATGACTAATACAATTTTAGATTGTAATTTAGCAAATATATGAAATATTATTCATCCACTTGAATTTACAGGTTGTGATGTTAGACACAACTTGATAATGTGGCCCTTGTAAGGTTAAATATGAATGTAATTTTATATCAATTTATATGTATCATTTATAAGATCTTGTCACTTTACAGTTGCGGAACTAGCAAAAATAATATCTAATTTGTAGGTTTATATCCTTTAATTGGTTGGAAAATTGGAAAGGAATTAGTGTTTACGGCAGAGGGACTTGCATCAGACACTGGCGCCTGTATAGAGTGGGCAAAATCACTAGGTAATCTCACTATAGCTCTTTTTAATTACCAATTATTTGACGCTTGAGCACTTGACATTATCATTAGTTTTATAAGATCTATAAGAATAAACTATTCGTGCATGGTAAAATATCTGACATTTGTAATACTTCAATCAGGGATTAATCATATATCACCACAGTTTTCATAGATTTAAAAATAATAATATATTTTACAAATGTGTTTTATCAAATCCTCAGATATCTTTGAAAATGTCAGTGACCTTGATCAAGTTGTCCGCACAGTTGAAGGTAAATACGCTTTCTACATTTTGTCTTTCATCAAATAATACACTGTTATTAGTGGTTATTTGTGTCTCATTACATTGAAGTGTTGCTCTTTATTTACTCGAGCTGCAAAAAATATTTGGAAACATAGTTTGTTTGAACCCTACTTTTAGTGAATTGTTAAGGTCTCATGATTCAGTACATAGGGCAATTATAATATTGTATCTGTCATATGCTATTAAATAGCTTGAGTAGATGTGCAGCATCTGAACAACACTCCAGAAATAGTTCTATATGAAATGTTAAAATCAGTCAAATCTATATGTATATTATGCACAGTGGTTTATCTGTAGCCCTTCTACCACCCAGCTATATTCATTCACTTTTGAATTAGAATTACCACCACTATTCACACAGTGAAGTTAGTGATTTGAAGATAACAATAAGAACAGGCAATTCCCCAATCAAAGTTAAAGCTGCTTCATAATTAACTATGATATACATGTATTTTGATTTTAGAAATTAATTTAAAATATTGCAGCTCTAATTCTCATAATTAAGGCTCCCCCTACCAGGTGGAGGCTTTTAGTTTTTGTACGGTTTCGTCCACCGGCGCGTGCAGGCGACGCCGCCGCGCATGGACACCGCCTCTCATCCATGTCACCCTGATATCTACAAAACCGCTTCTTCAATTCATTTGGTTTTCAACTTACTGGATACAAGTATTAATACCTAAGCTGCATCAATTTTTCAGAAAGTTCGGAAAAATATTCGGGTCATTGCGGCCATCTTTAACCTTTTTTCGTCAAATTAGGACCTTGTCACCCTGATATCTACCAAACCGCTTTTTCGATTCTTTTTGTGTTCAACATACTGGATGCAAATATTAATTCCTAGGCTGCATCAATTTTTCAGAAAGTTCTGAAGAATATCCAGGTCATGACGGCCATCTTCAATCTTTTTTCGTCTAATTTGGACCTTGTCACCCTGATAACTCCAAAGCCACTTATCCAATATACTCAAAATTCAACATACTGCTTTTTCGATTCTTTTTGTGTTCAAAATACTGGATGCAAATATTAATTCCTAGCCTGCATCAATTTTTCAGAAACTTCGGAAGAATATCCGGGTCATGGCGGCCATTTTTAATCTTTTTTCGTCAAATTTGGACCTTGTCACCCCGATATCTACAAAACCGCTTTTTCGATTCACTTTGTGTTCAACTTACTGGATGCAAGTATTAATACCTAGGCTGCATCAATTTTTCAGAAAGTTTGGGAAAATATCCGGGTCATGGCGGCCATCTTTAATCTTTTTTCTTCAAATTCTGACCTTGTCACCCTGATATCTACAAAACCACTTTTTCGATTCACTTTTTGCTCAACAAAGTTTGGGAAAATATTCGGGTCATGGCGGCCATCTTTAATCTTTTTTCGTCAAATTTGGACCTTGTCACCCCGATATCTACAAAACCGCTTTTTCGATTCACTTTGTGTTCAACTTACTGGATGCAACTATTAATACCTAGGCTGTATCAATTTTTAAGAAAGTTCGGGGAAATATTTTGGTCATGGCGGCCATCTTTAATCTTTTTTCGTCAAATTGGGACCTTGTCACCCTGATAACTTCAAAGCCGCTTATCCGATATACTCAATATTCAAAATACTGTATAGTAGTGATAATTCCTAACCTGCATCAATTTTTCAGAAAGTTCGGGAAAATATTTTGGTCATGGCGGCCATCTTTAATCTTTTTTCTTCAATTTAGGACCTTGTCACCCTGATAACTTCAAAGCCACTCATCTGATATACTCAATATTCAACATAGTGCATAGTAGTAGTATTTCCTAGACTGCATTAATTTTTCAAAAAGTTTGGGAAAATATCCGGTTCATGGCGGCCATCTTTGGTCTTTTTTCGTCAAATTAGAACCTTATCACCCTAGCCTCAAGCTGCTAGCCTCTGCCTCATAATATTACTTGATAATTACATGTACAAATTGATTATCTGCAAAAATTATAATTAATGTATAATTCTTATTTGAAAAGTGGGAGGGGGAGCCTTCTGAGGTGTTTACATGATAACACTTACATCTAGTTTTAATGTATTGAAAGAAATTTGAGATATCCTAAAAAAAACTTTCAGACATCAGCCTAGCATTCGTCCACTTATTGGGCAGATATCATACTGGTGCATGGTGCTGCAAGTGTAAACTTGAACCTTCAACTATCCCACTCTAATTAACGTCAGGTGACTTTGATCCGACGAACATAAACTGTTGTTACATTGACACATCAAAATGTGACGAATCTTACTCCAATAAGTGCTCTTTACAAGATACCATGGCGATGTAAAACAACTTTGGTAGCTTTTTTATCATGAGGGGACATCAATGCATATATGGGCATGTATTGATATAATGATGTGATTATGAATAGCTGCCACTGAAAAAAAAGTAAACAATAAAAGTTTCATAAAACTGTTTGTACCCCCATAAAAAAGTTCATTATCATAATCTTTTTAAAGGATGTCTGTAATTTTCACCATATAAATAATAAATTGGATAGTGTTTTCATATTGATGGGCTAAGTCCCCAGATATTGATATTCTTAAATAATTACTTTCACAGGAATTTATATAAACATGACTTTCATAATGCAACCACACAAAACATTGATAATTGCAGCCTTTAACCTTCACAGCGCGGGGATCGACTTTAGCCGTCAGAATCTGACGTCTGTAGATGTCAGATTTTGAAGACTAAAGTCTGTATACGTCAGATTTTGACGACTAAAGTCGATCCCCGCACTGTAAGAATTAAAATATTTATGTTGGCCGTAGCCCCATAACATAGGTATTCAAATGAATCAGAAAATTATGATGATTTATAATTGAAAAAAAAACTTTGGTTGCGATGTGTTTTACAAATTAATTCAGCGCTTTAAGGGTTAATATAACATTTGTATTGCTACAGATATGTCTTAACCCTTTACTTGCTAGTGACTGATATATGTGTAATCTGACATGCCGGTAGTTGAAATAAATTATTTAAAACAGGAAATGCTAGCTCCCATTAATATTAAAAAGTCTGCAGCTTTGCTATTTTGATATACATGTATTTTCATAATTGAGAATTTTTCGTAGCAAATATTTTCGTAGGAAATATGAGAAAAATTGTGTGTCCAAAAGTGCTAGGCATTTATACTGCTCTGCAAAGCCAAAAGGCAGTATCTGCTGTCATCATTGTTATGTATTGCTATACTCATTTATATTCATTTTTACAGATTCGGGAGGTGTGTATTTTGTTCCTGCATTCAGTGGCCTTCAGGTATGATTATAATATTATCACACATCACTATTTTACCCCAGTTTGGTATGCTGAATGGTCACTTTAAAAAGGGATCACTATTATGCTAAAAAAGCTCTAATTAACACCCTTCATTCTTCACCGTCTGATCATCGTTTTTGAAAAACGTACATTTGTTCATTTGTGATAACATTGATTACTTTGCACAACTTCTTGGTGGTGTGCACACCATATTTAACTTCATTAACGTTTGCCTGTTGATCACGACAATAGTTGTTTTTTTAGTCTGTTTTTTTGCCGATTAAACCACTGTTGGCAGTGAAATTAAACATCGAGATTTGTAAATGTTTGGTCTCAAATGAAATGAATATGAGTAATTTTCAACCACTTGAGGTTGTGGATCACAGTAGTGTGACACAACCTCGAGTGTTTAAAAATTTAAATAAATTAACTTAGCAGGATAAGGGTTACCCTTACAGTGCTGAGATAGACTTTAGTCGTCAGAATCTGACGTCGAAAGACTTCAGATTCTGAAGACTAAAGTCAATCCCAGCACTGTAAGAAAAAAAATATTTCTAATGGTTGCAAACCCAAAACATAGGTATTCAAATGGATCAGAAAGAGCTAACTAAGATATTTATGATGATTTCAAATTGAAATAAACCCCTCGGCCTGCAAGATTTTTACAAAATTACTTCAGCGCTTCAGTGGTTAATATCTATAAGCAACACACATGTTCAGTCACCTACTATTATAAATGAAATATTTATTCGAGGTTAAAAAAAATTTGTGAAGTCTTTTTTCAATCAGGGTAATGTTCAATTTGTTTAGAATATTTGTTATGAAAACAGTAGTCATGATCTGAGTTATTTCTTGTAGGCACCAATTAATGACGATAAGGCATGTGCAGCTCTGATGGGACTGAATCAGGAAACAACCAAAGTTCACATCATCAGAGCAATTCTGGAATCATTGGCTTTTCGTTTCAAGCTTCTGTATGACACTTTATTGAGTGAGACAAAAATCCCTCTCAATACAGATATTAAGTAAGTATATAATATATACCAGTAACAGGGATGGGGTCAAATACACTTGATCAAATACAAATTCGATGTCGTGGAATTTTTCAAATACAAATACAAATACGAAGACTTGAAAAATATCAAATACAAATACAGTCTTTCAAATACATATACAATTTCTTTGAATTGAAAATGCGCTCAAAAGAATCAACTTTGTTTAATCACATATATATATAGTTTTGTATCGTAATCCTGTAGATCTGATACTATTCGAGAAGTTTAAATTTTCGCGAGGAGGACAGATTTGCGAATTTAATAATCTCGCGATTATTTCTAACAGAAATCATGGAAAAACGATCAATGAGTCAACTATAAGCTTCTTTGTTTTAATAAAGATTCAAAACTAGTATTTAACGGGACCCACGACAACTCGTTCACGAACGTAGATCAAAGCAACGTAAGTAGGCCTACTAGCACTACTAGCAAAAAATGTTTATCTATGGTAGAATTGAAGTACACTATTTTGAGTATTTATTGATCATAATCTACGATTATATAGTGATGCATTTGAATTTTCGTGAAAATTATGTACAAATTGTATATATTAACGCCTATCACTTTACAGCTCCTTCACGATGCTTCAATGTTTGTTCAACATTTCCATGATTTCGGATGTTGACCCAGCATTGAATCAGCGTTGGTGTTACGGTCTGGATTAGTTAGGAGGCACTACTCATAGTGAGTTTAGTGATGGCTCTTAGCCCTTTGATCGCTACACACGCCTATAATCGTTTTTAATGTGTTTTATCAGCGGGTTAAATCACAGTTATTAGAAATTAAATAAATGTTCGAACAAAAAAATTTGCAAATGTTTGGTATAAAATTAAACGAATATAAGTAAATGTCACCCATTTGGAGTTTTGGGTCGCTGTATCGAGACACAACTTCAAGTTGGGTAAAATGTATATCAGGTAACTTGGCGCTTAAAGATGTGTGGAAACAGTGGGCGAGCTGATGGTGGTGATAACAAATAGATCAAGGGGCGACTGTGATTCCACAGCTAAGCACTACCTGGTGACATTATACTGTTCAGAGACTAATTTTTATTTAAGACAGAAATAAATTGACTTTTTACTTTTAAAACTTGTGAGTTTAATACTTAACGAAAAGTCCCAAAAACACAGATTCACTAAAATTTAAACAGGCGAATATTACCCGACCAACAGTATATTTATTTTCTGCATGTAAACGTAAGGTGGTTCATTTCTTCAACGACGTATATAGGCTACAATATATATACCAATCTATGAATGAACAGCATGTTAATTAGCTGCGGGATTCAAAATGTCATTGAACGATTAATGCCGCTGATGACACCTTTACACCCAGGTGCATATCATCAAATTCAATTAAACTTCGCACATATAACATGGGTAATGTCTCGTATAAATATGTCATCTAACAAATGTAAAGAAAACGAAATGACAATATTAAGCGAGGTACTCAAATATATAAAACGTATCTGGACTTTGATATCTATATGGCTATGTTTCATAATCGATTTTTATTTTTTAATTATCACGATCTGTGAAATTGGTCTGATGAGTCGCTAACTTATAGGAAATTATATAAAATTTCAATTTCATTATTATTGTAAAATTTGCTGGGTTAACTTTGACTATTTGAATCAAATTTGATCAAATACATCAAATACAGGTATCAAATACATATACAAATACAGGCCTTTTTAAAAGATCAAATACAAATACAGAATATTCAAATATAAATACGCAAATACAAATACGTATTTGACCCTATCCCTGACCAGTAATATAATGTATATATAATCATAATTGTATTTGGCACAAGTTATTTGTATCCTGTTCAAGTTTGTCATGTATATTGCTGATGGCTAGTTCTAGGATAACATCTATGGTACGAAAAAATAAATATGATTGTCTTTAGGATTTTGCAGCAATAAATTCAGTTTGGGAAGTTGTCCAAATTTGTCATTTTGCTGATACATACATTAATCCAACAATTTCGATAATGGCAAAACGAAATTCAAAATTGCCAAATGATTTTACAGTAAACCTCATAATATGTTTTAAGTTGGTATGCTTCTTTGGACATGATGAAATATCTGTCCTACAATGTGACATAGTGTACCCTTTTAAATTGTATGTTAGTTTGATTGCAGATTATTCTCCAGTGATCGTTTGTCCCACTTTTACTATGTACATGATTTTGATAATTCTGATTGTAGTGTTCTTTTAGGTGTGATGGTGGTGTGACTAACAATAACTTTCTGGTAGAGTTGATGGCTTCGTTAACAAACAGAAAGCTAAACAGACCTAAACATCTGGATATGACCAGTTTAGGAGCTGCCTTTCTAGCAGGAATGGCCATAGGTTTGTCATTATAATCCCTAACCTTTACAATGCTGAATTATTTTTCTATAAAACATAAGAGACTGGAGGGTACTTTCAATTTGAAATCATCATAAATGTCTCAGTTAGTTCTTTCTGGTTTATTTGAATACCTGTGTAATGGGTCTATGGCCATTATAAAATTTTTAATTCTGTCAGTGCATAGAGCGCCTTTATACGTCAGAATCTGACGTCTAGACGTCAGATTCTGAAGTATGAAGACGGTCCCCACGCTGAAAGGGTTAACGGAAACTGAAATATTGAGTTTGATTCTTGGCATGTCAGTGTCACTTGTTTTAGATGGTTCCGGGTCAACTCGGACCCTAACCAACTCGGACCCTGCTACAAACAGTGTCCGAGTTGGTTCACGGCAGTGTCCGACTTGGTAATGGTAGAATAGTGTCCGAGCTGGCATAGGGTCCGACACGTCTAAAACCAACTCGGACCCTACAAAGAATAAATATAAATGTATTTTAATTGCATTTTCAATTAAAATGATTTTTAAAGCACGGAAAGTTGAAAATGTCTGTCGCGTCAATCCAAACAAGCAACCATGCACTACCTAGTATTAACACAAAAAATATCTTTCAGCCAAAAGAGCCTACTATTAAAATTAATGTGATTAATTTTTTAGCAATATCAGTTATTTAACAAAAATATCTTTTAACAATACGGCCCATATTCAAGAACAAATATTAAAATATATCCAGGGGTCTAACTGTGAACTCACAGCTAGAGCCGCTCGTGAAATGCCAACAGCTTTGATGAGTTGCGAGTCTTTGGTGAACTCACCCGCTCCACCCCTTGCACCTCAGGTGTTGTGATGAGGATTCATGTGAGTTGATCGCTAATTCAGACCTGTCAGCGAGAGTCGCTCGTGAAATGTCAACGGCTTTGATGAGTTGCGAATCTTTGATTAATTCGCTCCACTAATGCTCGCGAAATGTCAATGAAAAGGAATGTGTGTGGTGTTTTGATGTACTATTTGATGTTATTGATACATTTCCGAACAGTCATTAAAAAGTTATGAGCGTTTTTTCGGACCTTAGGGTTGAGATTGCTCTTAGTCACCGCCATGTTGTTTTATTTTTTCTAGTTTTGATATATAATTAAAAAATATTGTAACTGGTCATGCTGCTTGTATTGTCTTGTTCTTTTCCATTTTGATAAATAGTATTTAATATTACCTTGTCCCAGGAGCAGACGTATGCTTAATAACAGGACTCACGATTTCCAATGTGAGGAAAACATGTATATTACATACTACATACGAACGTATCACAGATAAAAGATATCACAGTATATACATTAAAAATATTAGCTAAAATATGCGTGGTGGAGTTTCTATTTAAAAAGTCATCTTTATTAACCCTTTAACCGCCAAATTATTAAAAGGCGGCAATGAATGTGATAAAAATTAAGTGAAAAACCGAATAAAATCGGCACCGACGGTTAAAGGGTTAAACACGGTATAAAATGCAATTAACTACAACAGTTGATAAAATGCCATATAAAACGCAATTAGCTTCACCAGTAGACAAAACACCATGTAAAACGTAATTAGCTTCAACAGCAGACAAAACACCATGTAAAACGTAATTAGCTTCAACAGTAGATAAAACACCATGTAAAACGCAATTAGCTTCAACAGTAGATAAAACACCATGTAAAACGCAATTAGCATCAACAGTAGATAAAACAGCATGTAAAACGCAATTAGCATCAACAGTAGATAAAACACCATGTAAAACGCAATTAGCTTCAACAGTGGATATATCACCACCTAAACGCGATTAACATCAATAGCAGAGTATAGAGCCTATCAGCTGCGTCCGAGTAGTGTCCGAGTTGGTTATATAATGATGGGGTCCGAGTTGGTATAGGGTCCGAGTTGGTCTGGCGTAGTGTCCGAGTTGGTAGTGTCCGAGTTGGTCTAGTGTCCGAGTTGGTATAGGGTCCGAGTTGGTATAGGGTCCGAGTCGTCCGGTTACCTTTTAGATTACTGCTTTCCCATCCATTCAGATTACCATGTGGTTATTATTTAGGTTAATTGTTTTGCTGTGTAGGTTTGGTGTGTAGGTCTATTTAAATAAGGGATGAATTAAAAACTTGAATTCTTCTCGTTTGGGACTAGTTGCAGGGTACCCTGAACCTATATTTTCAATACACCCACGTTCAAATTTGCGAATAATCTTTCTGGTGTTATGTTAAAGCTGTGTTTAAATGCATTATATTTCTTGCTGACTCAGTGATACCCTGACAAAGCTACATCGAAAGAGCATTGTAGTCCCAAGCAGATTTAAAATAATATTGATAAATTTCAGGTTAATTAGTAGAACATAATGCAGTAATTTATTTTTTACAGGTGTTTGGAAAGACAAAGAAGAACTGAAAGAAGTCAGAGAAGTGGACAGAATATTTAGTCCCGATGTCGAGCAGGGCAAAACATATAAAAGTGTAATAACCGAATGGGAAAAAGCTGTAAAAAGAACGAGATCGTGGCACACCACATTTTCTGAGTAGGCCAAATCTAGAGATTATCCCAGAAAACATGGAGCATTGAGCCGGTTTTTATCTTTACGTTGGTCCACCGTCTGCGACGGTGCCCCAACATTAAAACAACACTGCCTCGAATGCCTCACATCAAATTGAACCTTAACTATTGAAGCGTCAAATCATATTATTTACGTTTTAGCATGCTTGAAATTATGTCTTGCTGCAGCAAGCCACAACTTCCAGCTGTTGAAAATGGCTTACATTTGTCTAAGTTGAGGTAAAAAATTTAATCTCGCTGATTAAACACATAATTCCACTCCAAAATCGTTCTTGTATTTAAAGGGCTAATAACAAAAGGTGTGATTAGCACTTTAACATGTTTAAGGATTGAGAGTAAGCTTATGCTGATTTAAAATAAGACCACTTGTATGCCGTTCAGTGTAATTTTCAAGTGACAGTACAAAAAGCTTGCGGGAAAGGTTAATATAGTTGTCCCTCGTAGTTAACAATCAATATTTATTTTTTCACATTATTCCGTGGTGATGAAAAAAGGTGCAATATTAACGGCTCAGCAAATCTCACTGTTAGTTAAGATTAAATATTGTGATAAGCATGCTTACGCACTGTTCCAGATGAGAATTGTTTGATTATATTTATTTATATTATTGTAAACTATCTATCTCACTTTTCTTTCTTTCATGTCCATGTTGCTGTTTTTGTTTAGAATAATAACGATTTTTACCCCTGGATAAAATCTCGTTTTCTCCACTGATGTAGCAACATGTTAGCTCTCACTTCTGTGATACTTCTTATTCTGTGATGTGCCCAAAGCTTAAAGTTTCCAACCTTTTTCTCTCGAACAGATCTTCATGGTACTTCGATGATTTAATGACAAGGAGAATTATGATAGCTACATGTCCTTTTTTTGTGCGACAGCTTGAAAAGCTTGTAAATGTAATTTTAATTGTTATCAATTATTGAAAATGTTATGACTAGGCTAACATCATCTGGCTATCTAGTCTGTACCCATGAAGGAGTTTAATATTACCATTCTCTCTATGATAGATTATGCACACTAACAAGCCAATAGTAATAGCTGTTCGAATTTTCCAGTGCGGGGACCGACTATAGACGTCTTTAAATTCGATCACCGCATCGAAAGAATCAAACATTTATAATAGCCCATTATAATAGATACATACAGTACCGTGCAATTGAAACTTGTAGGGGGAGGTGAGATGAAATGGGAATCCACGTTTCCCGCGTAGCTACTGGAGAAATACAGGGGAATTAGATTTCCCCAAGAGAAAAATGTAGTTCTCACCTGGGAAAACGAATTTAAAGCTTTTTGTCTGAGTTCTCCAGAATTCCCCGGAAGTCCTCATATTTATGATTCTTTTGTCTTGCATAATGTGGAATCCTCATTTTTTAGGATACATGTAATATGCATAAAATAGCCTAATGATCAGAGACAATGTACACTTTTGAAGTTGTATTGAAAACTGCACAGGAAACTGGGGAATCGGTAGGAATTATTGGGAGATCTGGGGGAATTCGGGGGAACTCGGGGTAAAATTGTGTTTCCCCATTGGGGGAATGAAATGAATCGGGCTTTAGGTCACCTTTGTGCACATACAGGCTAAATTGGGCCAGGAGAACCTTCTGAGGACGGTGAGATGACACTGCCCTCCAGACACAGGATTCAAAATTCAAACCCTGGAGGTCTGAAACCGAGCACGCTACCTTTCGGTCACGGAGGCTCCCCACTATACAGAGTTTTACTAGTGGATGATGAAGAAACATTTTTGTTACTTTCAAACCGCTGAGACCGGGAAACGAACCCCCAACTCTAGCTTGAAAGGCAGCGGTGCCAACCACTACCCTAGGGCCTCTGCCCTTCGCAATGGGGAAACAGAATTCCCTAACGGGTAAATTTATTTCCCCCACAAAGCGGGGGCCCTAGGGTGGTGGTTAGCACCGCTGCCTTTCACACCAGAGTTCGGGGTTCGTTTCCCGGTTATGGCGGTTTGAAAGAAACAAAAATGTTTCTCCCCCATCCACGTGTGAAGGTCAGTATTGTGGGGAGCCTCCGTGACCGAGAGGTAGCGTGCTCGGCCTCAGACCGCCAAGGCTCGAATTTCGAATCCTGTGTCTGGAGGACAGTGTCATCTCACCATCCTCAGAAGGTTCTCCTGGCCCAGTTTAGCCTATATGTGCACAAAGGTGGCCTAATGCCCGATTCATTTCATTTTTATTTCCCCCACATCGTGGAATATGAGGGAAAACTGTTTCACAGAAATTCCCATCTGGGGAATTTGTGTGAAACAGGTGGGTGGGAATGAAAGGGAATTTCGTTTTCACGTTTCAGTTGCACAGTACTGTACCATAGGTATTCAAATGAAGCGAAAGGAGAATGAATGCTAAGACATTTATAATGAACTTCAATTTGAAAAAACCTTTGGTCTCCATGGTTTATACAAAAATAGTTCACAGTTGTGATGGTTAAGGCGAATAGTTGTCTCTTTTTTTAAATCGCGTTAGATTATCAACATCATAGGCTATATTTACGAGCCCTTGGAGTGCCAATCAATACTATAATAATTTATTAACATTTTAGTTACACTTTATAAATAGTATATGTAACCAGTGAGATGTTAAACTGATTGACTTCTACTTCAAATATTTTGACGAATCTGAATATTTTCCACTGCTTTGATGTGGCTAGCGTCAGCGAGGAAACTTCAGGGAAGGAAGAAAAATTACAATTGAATAACTTGCCTTTTATTGTCATGTTCAGACATGCAAGTATCATTATGATTATTTAAACGCAATATATACAAACTAGACTATCCAGTTCTGTTTTTCTTTTAGGTATAATCTAAATCTAGACTTTTTTTAAAAAAATCTCCAAAAATCTCGTCACCAATATCATTGATAAATGGCACAGTTAAAATTCTTAAATGACAATTATTGATTATTTGCTTTCTGTGGCGTCTTGATAGACTAGATGTTCCGGAAACAAATGTGAGCCAATCAAAATCATTCTCGAAATGAAATTAATTTATAATCATCCTGCTATACTGCCGGGCTGATAATTTAAAAGTGTATTGTCCTGATCGGATCGAGTAATCAAACCTCATGATGTGTCTTACTAATGCATATTACTGAACATATTTATTTGCATGTTGAAGATCATATTTTTTCATACATTTTGCCTTTATAATCCTTAAAGGATACACTGTTGAACTGTTGTGCTTATCAAAACATTACGCTGAAATGTGATTCAATTGATACATTTTAATAAAGATATATTTTGTTTAATAATTGTTGTTGATTTGTTGAATAATATTTCAGGGTTTTTTTGCCATTTACCCAGAGAGTCGGAAAAGTTTGGGGTAATGGCCTGTTGTAAAGGTAATGCCTCTGAAAATCATCTCCACTTGAAGTAATATCTTGAAAATAGAACTCTTGATTACACTATAAATGTGAAGAAATAAGTACAGTATCTGAGTGAGATAACATATGTTTAACCCTTTAACCGCCGGTGTCGCATATGTTCGGGTTTTCATTTTTTATTAGCACATCAAGTACCAACTTTTAAACATGTTAAAGATAAAATGTGACATCAATCAGCAATATTTGAAAACAGGCGACCTCCATTTTGTCAAATCTGAATAATTTTCACTCACTTGAAGTTGTGGATCGCGTCAGCGAGACACAACTTCAAGTGGGTGAAAATTCAGATTGAATAATTGGGCGGTTGAAGGGTTAAACCCAACTAGTTACAGCAACATGATTGTCTCCTTCAAATCTTGAGGAGCTAAAAAATACAATTTAGCCAAAAGGACGTTGATAGTGAAACGCTACCTAATCAATCCCATGCTATAAGCGTGGAGCAATCGTTTCCCACCTGGTAATTGTTTTCATAAAACGATTTGTGGAGGCATTTAGACAAGCTGATCATAACACATGACCACCAATACGTAATCTTGGCCATGCACTGACCTATTCTCAACGGAGGATGGCCCATTCACCTGCACCATTGTCATACAAATGGCAAATTAGCTTGATAACATTTTGTTCCCCAACATAATAAACTCATTAATTACTACAGCGACGAATGATGTTCACCGTGTTTGCCAGAAAAGTTTCCTAACATAAATTTATTTGATTTGGTACACAGTCAGACAATGAATAACCTGAACATTTTTTTATAAGCAAATGAGTGTTTAACGCTCACGGTCATTTTTATTGTGCTGAATTTCGTGATGTAAAACAATGCAAAACAGGCTTAATAGCAAGTCCATGAACCTAAAATAAAATGTAAAGTCTTGCACAAGGATAACCCATGCCAAATTTTAGGGGGAAAAAATAAAAAATGGACGACTTTTTGTGCAGTTATGCTCATTATCGTGAAAACTCTAAAATTAAATACACTGTCCTGTGTCATAAGCCTACATTTCTAACCTTAGACGAATCTATAATATACAATAGCAACAGATTTAACCCTTTAACCGCCGAATTATTTAATTTGAATTTTCACCCACTTGAAGTTGTGTCTCGCTGACGCTATACACAACTTCAAGTGCGTGGAAATTATTAAAATTTGACAAAATGGAGGTCAACTGTTTTCGAATATTGCTGATTGATGTCAGATTTTATTTTTAACATGTTTAAAAGGTGGTACTTATAATGTGCTAATAAAAAATGAAAACCCGAATATATGCGGCACCGGCGGTTAAAGGGTTAAGAGAGACTGGCCCAAAACATTTTGGCCAATCAGCTTCAGATTAAATACAGAACATAAATAAATTATTATGACAAATAACATTTTAAACGATAACATGTTTATTTATAATGATAGCAATACAGCTGATGAATAATAATCACATAGTATGATTGTAAAAGAGATTACATCAGTAATTTCACAACCTTCATATTTTCAATTAAAACAGGGTAGGTAGATTTTAAACATTTAAATAACTTTAATAAAAAATTGTATTATTATGATGTATAAGTGCATTAAAAATACTATATCTTATTCTTATATACATGTAGTTAGCATACTTTAAAATAATGTAGTAGATGAGTTACAACAGGTTTGATGGTACATAAGTACGTGTGTATGTGGTTTTTTTTGGTGAAATTTATTATCATCGTTCACCTACTAGATAGGGATCTGTAAACCTATATAGACCTTCTAGACTTTGCGAACAGTTATGCAAAAAAGTAAATGTGTCGTAATTTGTTTTCATTAGAAAAATAATTTGTTCTGTGTACTTCGTGTCCATATTTTAATGATATTTTATAGATTTTGATGACTTTTGTAAAATGTATTTCTTGATTACTGACATGAACTTTCAAAAAGTATGAACGAAGTATTACAAAATTGCTCGGCCTCTGACCTCGTTTGGTTTGTGTCCTGCATTCTAATAGAATTTGTACTTTACATACTTTTTTCAATCACAATAATACATTTTATATAAACATATTAGGGTGACTCGTTAGTTTGGAAGTCCAGGTTGATTTTCGTAATTTAATCCTGATCATCGTCATATTCATAATTGTTAAATAGTTCAGTTAAGTGATCCTACTGGACGGCCAATATAGTACCAACATGTTTAATAAATAAATTAGAAACAATCATAACTATCAAAACAGTGTATACACTTACCAAGAACATAAATAAAATTGGTAAATAGAATGATGATAACAATTTTACTATCATTATAATAATATACATACAATTATCTCTATACAAGCATACATAACAAACGTAATATCACATTTCGCTTAGCAGTTTGATTTGAGTATAGCTTATTGAAGCATGATTTTTGTTATTGTTAACTGGATTTTAAATATTAGCACTGAGCTGATTATTCAGTATTGATAAAATATGGATGAATGTGTTTGCTTATTAATGTAAACTTTATAATACATTTTTGAACATAATTATATATCAAGTCTTGCCCCAGAATTGAAGCTAATGGCAGATTAGTGAAAAATGAAGCGATACAAATTTCAGCATTTGAGGTTGAGTTTAAGTAAATTTCCAATACACTGTTCATGGAAGATGAGATCAGAAGAAAATAGCATGAATTGGCAGACATTTTAAACAACGCGTCTTCTAGTGGCACTTGAGCTCCTTTGAACAAAAACACCAGGTTCTTTGTGACTGTTTGACTTTTTCTTGTTGATTTTTTTTTTACGTGGTTGTCGCTCTCTCACATCATCGTCGTCATCACTTCTCTGCAAAAAAGATGATGACATGACTTTATTTTGAATTCATTTACATAACACTACATAAGCGTTACAACGCTTTAGGCTAAGATAGCGATCAAAATAATACTATAAATCATAAATGAGTAATTCAGTCCGAAGCAAACTAATATCGAAACTGATCAATAAATAAAGTTCAAATGGAAAACGATATTCAATAACTATTTATGTGTTCATAAATTGGCAGTTTTGTCTATGATTTACAATATCTGATGGGGGAGGGGGTTTTAGCCCTTTAACCGCCAAATTATTTAATTTGAATTTTCACCCACTTGAAGTTGTGTTTCGCTGACGCGATCCACAACGTTAAGTGAGTAAAAATTACTCAGATTTGACAAAATGGAGGGTAACTTTTTTCAAATTTTGCTGGTTGATGTCACATTTTATCTTTAACATATTAAAAATGGGGTACTTAATGTGCTAATAAAAAATGAAAACCCGAATATACATGTATACGTCACTGGCGGTTAAAGGGTTAAAGTGACAATCACATCTACAGCTGTTTTTGGCCTTTCAATTTGTCCTTCAAAAAATAAATATTTAAAGAGAAACGAGCAATAAATTAGTGATATTGACATATTGTACAAATGTGAATAATTTTTACCCATTTCTCGTTGTGGGTTGTGGTGGCGAGACACAACTTCAAGTGGGTGAAAATTTTAACTCCATAACTAAGCGTTTTGAGGGCTAAAATTATCACTATCTACAGCAATGTAAAATCACCTTGGTATTATCTGTTCTGGACATTAACCATATGACATATTTTAAATAATAATGAAGATAAGTAGAGATGCAGAAAAAACCTGGGTGTTAAATAAAAAACCCTTTACATACTCTGTCTTGCAGTTATCAGAAGATACATAATTCTGTTTTGTATAGGTTGTTAACCCTCAGAGCACTGATATCGACTACAGTAGACATTCTGTGTTTTTATTAGCACCAGTCTAACCAGTTTTTAAAAATAAAATATGCCTCCAATCTTGAAACACTGATATATGTTAGGACGTAAATCTCACAAATAACACAAATTTTCAGTCACTTGAAGTTGTAGATCGCAGTAGCGAGACACACCTTCAAGTGGTTGAAAATTGCAATTTCTTAGCTCAGTGTTCTAAGGGTTATTTTACAGGGAAAACTTGATCTAGTGTAAAGTTAAAACTATTTGTCAATCTGATTTTGTTGTGCACATATGCATCACTAGCAGGCAAAGGGTTGATACATGATGATGTTTAAGTACTCACCCCATATAAATGAGTTGTATCATCAAGCTGAGAATTGAGGAATGCGATCTCCCTGCGGTATTCATCAAGCTGTGCCTCAAGTTTTTCTCTTCTCAACCTTTCATAATCAAGCTGCGCCTCCAGTTCTGTAATACTCCTGAAAGAATGAGAAATAATTAGAATAGTGTGGGTGACAACATTTGAGTGCTTAATTTTATAGATAGATGTTAATTTTATATTTAAATGACTACAAATGGTGATGAAACTGTTCATGTCGACATGAACACAATTTGTTTTTTATGTCGCATGATAAGTTTATGTTATTATGCGCAAACAGTTACCATATGTATGCCTACTCTATATAGAATAAATATCTCGACTCTTTCTAAATAATACATAAAACTCCCCGAATTTGCTAAAAAGTAATATATTTCTGTGCTGTGGAAATATTGTGGAATCATAAAATTCAGATGGTGAATCGAATTGCAATTTGTGGACAAATATTATCGTAATTCTAGACTTTGTCTGTCAGCAGCTTGATCGATGGAACTGGTAAGGACAGAAGACTGTCTTGGGAGTTGACCAATAAATATCATGCAGCAAACCAAAATTTTATGTTTTATTTAAATTGTGCTTCTATACAAGTACGGTAACTCACCAGAATATACACCTCATTTTTTGTAATAGCCAGCTTGTTTTTATTATTAGTAGGGGGCCTATGTAACGGGGTAGAATGTGTTGTATTACACATAAAACATACATAATGTTTTGTTTTGATACTGAAAAGAATTGTTGTTTTCAATTTCAACTGTAGTTTTTATACACGTGATGCAGTCATAAAACACACAGCACGGATACTTATATTGACCTTGTGAGCTTTGCTGTACATAATATCTGTGCAGGATGCAAGTACAAAGCATCAATACAAGCTGGCGCATTGAGAGTGCTGTTGTGCAAAGTTAAAGGGCAGCATCTGCTTACTTGTAAAGTTAACAGATGGATACTGCCTTTTCTGGCTTTGCACGACAGACAATTACCAGTAAAATGGATTATAATGTTTCATTGTTCAATAAACAATGATTCATAGAGAATATTTTTAACAGCACTAAATGTAAGTATGAAGCATTGCTAACAAAATTTGCTATTTTATATTTCTAGATAAATGCTTTCAGTAGCGAAATCTTGAAGCATTTATCTGTGAAGCAGCATAAAAAATACTTGATAAACAAAGTGATTATTTATATTGCAGACGGCAGAGGTCTTCCTACCATTCATGAGACACTGCCCTATTGATTATTTACATATCTCGCTTCTGCAATGCTCAGCTGATAAGAAATCAACCTAGTGACAACATGGGACAATCACTCCCGTTTTCTAGGTTACATACCGGTGAAAATCAATCAATGTATAGATATAAGCCTACTGTGATTAAAGTGATAGATACTAACATTATTATATCACACTAATGATCTAAAGATTCACACCACATCTAAACTTGAAAACTACACTTGATGTAGCAGTGGAAATCAAAGACGATAACAAAGTGTACATCAGGTGAAGAGAAACGAATGTCAACCACAAACATGACAAACTATCATCATTTTTTTATTTAAATGACAAAAAGTCACTCTGCAAAAAGATATTGAAGAAAATGTGAAATGTGGTGACCATACAATAAACAATGTATAGTACAGCACAGGATAAGCAATTATAGAATGTATTGTAAGTATGTGTGTGCATAAAGCTTTCCCAACAGAAAAATATGTTTTTCAGCATATTTCTCCCGCAGGAAAGTGTGCTCAAGCGAGAGCAATATGTACAGCAAAGATCTAGTACTCACTCTCCCATGCTAGTAAGTGACAGCAAAACAAAAACGTATTAGAAATTGTCTATCTCTATGTTAAACATATATTACCGGTAACCCTTTGAGTGCTAAGCATGACTATATTTGTTTTTAATCTGTTTAGGTTATGTCATTGGGAATGAAATGAGTGTTTAACCCTTACAGTGCAGGGATCGACTAAAATCGATCCCCGCACTGTAAGTGTAAACATAATTATAATGATCGTAGACCCATAACATAGGTATTCAAATGAATCAGAAAGAGCTAACTAAGACATTTATGATGATTTCAACATGAAAAAAATTGCGATATTTTTTACAAATTAATCCAGCGCTTTAAGGGTTAAACATTTGCACATGTTTGGTCACAAATTAAAACAAATATGAGCAATTTTCACCGATTTGAAGTTGTGGGTGAAAATTTAAATTGTACAACTTAGCTCTTCAAGGGTAACCATCATAACAATTATTTCTGTAGACGGATTAGGACAATCAGGTTTAACTAGATAAAGAATTGCCATCAAATATTCGTTTCGGAATATGCCCCTTCACCCAAATTGCTATAACTTTATTACAATATTGATATAGCATTTGATTGAAAAAAAATCAACTTGGTTTTACTGGCATTTTCTGACAATACTTTACCTATTCCAACATAATATCAGAAAGTTTTTATAGTACATGGCTGTAATTATTTACAATAGTTCAGATAAATGTCTTGACCAACATAGGAGGCAAAATGCAATATTTTCATGCAATATTCAATTGATATTATCTTAAAAAATATACATTTCACATTAAACTATCAGCTAAGGAAATATAAAAAAAAAGTAAATGGTGTGAGTTGAAAAAGTGAGTACCTTTTCAGGTCACGGTCTTCTTTCATACGCCGCCGATCTTCAGCCAATCTTCCACCAAGTTGAATGTAATTTTTCTTTGCAATGTCTAAAAGTCTTTCTAATTCCTCTACTTTCTTTCTTGATCGACCTAGATAAAAAGTAGAAAAATAATTTTCTATTATATACCGTAACTATAGAAATATAAGGATTTTTCAAGTAGGCCTAATGTAATCTGAAAATACCTTATTGTCTATATGTAATTATTTGTGATTTAACCTTACACTTAAACCACTAAATGTAACTATAGTCGATTTTATTCTGTTTTAATAACTGTTTAAATCAGTTATTCGGAACGAATGGTTATTTATTCATCAAGATTTGCAAATGTTTGGTTTCAAATTACCTGTAAACAAAACTGAGTAATTTTCAGCCACTTAGTTGTGGGTCGCGATAGCGAGATACAACTTCAAGTGGGTGAATGTTAAAATGAATTAACCTTAAGATAAGGGTTGAAGAATATTTACAATCAGAAGACAACCAGTTATGTATACAGTATATTCAGAATTACATGACCAGTTCTACCAGTAGGTAGAACAGATAATTGGAATGATTTGAATAACTATAGAATACACAGATTGAGCCATAGATTGATCATGCTCCCGATCATTATACCTCTGGCTTCTCTTTCTTCTTTTTTGCTGAGCTGTATGCTTTCTCCTTCTGTGTTACCCACGGCCGGGGCACTTGTGCCGTCATCTGAGGTATCACTGTCCTCTTCCCCGTGAACACGATCAGCATCCTTTTCTTCCTCTGTAATGTAAAGCATAAATTTAAAGCCTTTATCGTTGGATTCTGGGGCAATATTTTTTTCTCAGCAGGCTAACATGTCATTTACTCCTATGGGAATGGTAAATTTCTTAACTAGAAATGTTTCCCTAACCGCGTAAAAATTAGCCAATAATAATCTGCAAAGCCAATACTTAGGTACTTGGAAAGTAAGCAGTTAGCCTTTTAGCTTTGCATGTCATAATAAACTAGTATTAAATAAACTTTTCTCTCTGCTCCAACCTTTTCACCACTGTTCCCCGTCTTATTCTTGAAATGCCAAATTATCCTGGTAAAACGGAATTCACATGCCAAACACAACGTCCGTGATGTCGTGTTTTTAAATTATATTTCCCCATTTGTCAAGTAGATATAATTGTTTTGGATCTTTTTTTTACATGCCAGAGATGTCAGTGGTGAAATTTGCCCACTTCAAATATAAATTAAAACAATAGAAAGGCAGACTGATTTGAAAATATACACTTAAAAATTTTAAATGGACGAAATAAGTTACACTTTAAATTAATACATGTATATGTTGATTTTGATGCTTTAACACTTGCTGGATTATTCCTTCAAATCATTCTTATAAAGTGAAGCAAGCAAATGTCAGGTTCACAAATAAAGAATAGTATTATATTAAAACACTAGATCCATTATAGTTGGTTTACTCTAGATCTGTGTCTGTGCATTGTATACATTTCTGTCAATATTGAATTGTGAAATGCAGTTTGAAAGGGTTTAAGAGTGTCACACACTGATGTTGAGAAAAGAAACACACTCAAATCAATTGGGAAATAATGCCATACATGCATAGTGTACTGTAAATATTTCATTTGCTCAAACAAACATTCCGTTTGCATGTATGTTCACAGAGAAGTCGTGATTCTGAATGCAGAATGTGTGTTGTAGGGCTGTGGATAAACACAGCTATGGTTATTATGTTCAAGAAATGAAATCTACACAAATTTATATTATTGACAACTTAGTAAACCTGATAAAATTGCCAAAAAAGGTTATGTTTTTCTTTGGCATACATACTGTATTTCAAATCTTACATGCTATTTTTCTAATACAAAATTATTTGTAATTTTATTTAATTATTTGTAATTATTTATTCCAATATGTAAATTTTTATTTATATGTTTAAGTAAATACAATTATTTATTTGAATGTGAAACAAATTTATATCAATGTGAATGAAATATTAACACTACATCACATGGCACATTCACCCAACTACCAATAAGGTGTTAATATAAATACATAAAACAGTAAACAAAATATCGACCGGAATCATCAGATGTGCAGATGTAGATCTCATACAGAGCATGGTAATGCAGCACAGCTGATTCAATCAGATGCAGACGGAGTGGAGTGCAATATATTGTCCCCTTAAATATGAAAGGGTGTATCTGCCACTTTACAAAGTGGCAGATACACCCTTTCATATTCAAGGGGGTGATATGTGCCTGATTAATTAGCTTAATTTAATGTAATCACTTCATCACAAGGCGCATAAAAAATATGTTTTGACATTATCTTCAGTTTTAACAAAATACATACACCTAAAATGTAAATATAACAATAAAGCAAGTCCAGTTCAGTAACAAGAGCAAATAATATAAATAACTTCAACAGATAAAAGTGTATTGTGTGTGAATTTCCACAATAATTTGCTTTCAGGCAAACATGATGCATTGTATTTAATGCTGGCCCAGCGTCTGTGACGCTGGCCCAACACTAAAACATCGATGGTTTGAGGTCTGTGTTGACTAGTTAACACTGAGGTGATGATGATTATGATAGTGATCAAAATCAGTGAATTGTACACGCAAACTGAGGGATGTTTCCCATGCTATACCCCACCATGTGGGCCACGTGTTCTACCCTTCCTCTTTGGTACACCATCTTTTCCAATTCTGACCCCTTCCTCATCAGAGTCTGATTTCAGGTAGATTGTTAAAATAAAATATATTTATATTCTCGCAGAGTTATAGTTACTTACACAATTCAAATTTTTAACCACGTGAAGTTGTATTTTGCTACAGCGATCAACAAATTCATGTGGGTAATAATTACTTGCATAATGCATATATATGTGAAATTTGTATAAAAATATATGCTAATATCGCAAATTTAATGCTCATTTTCAAAATGTATTGTTTGAAGGACAAACAAAGAGGATGAAAACTGCCGTAGACTTGATTAGCACTTTCAGGGTTTACCTTTATCCAGATAATTTAATTTATTTAAATTTTCACCCACTTGAAATTGTGTCTCGCTACCGCGACCCACAACTTCAAGTGGGTGAAAATTACAGATATTTGTTTAAATTTAAAATGAAACATTTGCAAATATTGCTGTTTCAACATTCAAAGTGGGTGAGAATTTGAATAAGACAACTTGATGGGTAAGGCTTCAATTAATTCTATTCAAAATCCACTTTGTGTGTATATTGTTTGATCAATTAATTATAAACAGGATTACATACAGCTACATGATGTACCCTGTGGTACAAAATAGGCTCTTTAACATTAATTAGGCAAAGGGATGCAAAGTTCTGTAGTTTTCTACTAATTTCACAGTTCTCCCTTACCTTCATCCCCTCCAAGTAGTTTCACAGCAGCCAGTTGTGCAAATCTTCGACTGACATCTTTAGGAGATTCTCCCGCATTATTTGTGATGGTCATGTTAGCGCCCATCTCAATCAGCCATTGTAAGATATCTAAGTGTCCTTGTCCAGCAGCTGAAGCAACAAGTTACATTCAACAATTTAATCCTCCGCCGGTTACATTTTTCATTAGCACATTACATATCAGCTTTTAAACATGTAAAAAGATAAAACGTGACATCAATCAGCAAGATTTGAAAATAGTTGACCTCCACTTTTCCAAATCTGAATAATTTTCACCCACTTGAAGTTGTGGATTGCATCAGCGAGACGCAACTTCAAGTGGGTGAAAATTACATTTGGCGGCCAAAGGGTTAACAGCTTCAAAATAAAGCTGTATAGACTTTTTAATTCTCATAAATTTTGATTTGACAATCACTGCCGCAATTCGAAAATTGTGACACTGATTTTTGTTGTAGCTGATTTTATATAGAATCTCTCAGTTTAATATAAAATAAAAGCTCAAACTTCTTTTTTCAATAATTAGTTTGCTGCATTTATTTTAAATAATAAATAATAATAATAATTAACCCTTACATGTATGCTGCTTTATAACTTGCTAATATTTTTCATTCATTTAAAGCTGGAATTGCAAATGCAATTTCTAGCTTCAAGGGATGAAAGATATATGTTATTATAAAAAATTACAACATTTAGCAAAAAGTGAATTATTTGACAAACTGAGCATCTATCAAACAGCGCTTAAATATGTTTATATAAACCATGGAAACCAAAGGGTTTTTTCAATTTTAAATAATCAAAGATATCTTAGTTAGCTCTTCCTACTTCATTTGAATACCTATGTTATGGGTCTAAGGCCATTAGAAATGTTTGAATTCTTTCAGTGTGGGGAACGTCTTTATATGTCAGAATCTGACGTATAAAGACGTCCCCCCACTGAAAGTTCTGTTTCAATGACATTTTATTTGAGTTTGAAAACAGCAAGAAAATTTACATAATCATACAGTTTCAGAAGTACAAGCGGTAATGCTTTACTGATTACCAAGAATAACTACTCACCCTTATGAGCCGGGGTAGATCCCTTGTCATCCCTTTCATTGATATTAACAATGCCATTCTCAACCAGCATACGTAGATGGCTGAGATCACCCGTGTAGGAAGCTACATGTGCAGGAAATGCTAGATCTGAAACATAATTATACATCAGACATCTTAACCTTTCAAATGTCAATCATCATGATCATTTATTCATTTATACAGGCATATAATCCTCTCTACTTGCAAAATTGTTGTCATATGAAAGAAATAAACTTTACCCACTTGAAGTTGTGGGTTGTGGTAGCGAGGTATAATTTCAAGTGAATACAAATTTCAATTAGCTAAATTGTTTTTTTACCCCAGCCATTAATTTTATGTTACCTTAATTTCTGCTGCGATTTCCACCACAAATTATTTTATACAATTACAAGTAATATGCATACCAGGTTCACAAATGTAATACAGTGTGTAGCAAATTAAATATCAGAACTTTTTTATCAAGACAGCCGTTTATATACATATACATTATTGATCTCGAAATGCCTTTGTGGCAGAAAATTAAATAAAATGATTATTTATGACATCTCCGTCTTGTAGCTGAGAAATTTCCCCTTGGGAAGATATCTCAGGCTCTTTATGGAATGAGCTTAATAAGGATTAAATAGAAAATGATCATATACCAGTATTTAGATATTACTACAGATTTTTGTGGAGCTAAATTTATAATAGGGATTTGTTTGTCCGGGTGAAAATCCCTTGAAAAATTGGGTCTACTTCACATGATTACAATTAAAATATTACCAAATTATGACCAAGCAATTAAAAACCGATGAATTTCTTACTTTCTGCCTCCTCCGGATGATCTCTCTCCCATTCTATGTTGTTAATATACTCCACAATGTTTTCTTTGTAGAATTGTTGAGATAACATTTTGGGGGTTTCACCATTGTCATTTCGGGCTCCAAGTATATGTGTCGGGCTTGGGCCTTCCCCAACCAGAAACTTCAAGCAGGGCAGATGACCCTCCATAGCAGCAAGGTGAGCTGGGTTTAAAATAAAAATACATAATGATAAACATCTTTAACCTTTACAACGCCAAATTATTTTTTTATAAATCATGAAGACGAAGGGTTTATTTCAATTTGGAATCATCATAAATGTCTTAGTTAGCTCTATCTGCTTTATTTGAATACCCATTTTATGGGTCTACCGCCATTATAAATAGTTGAATTCTTTCAGTGTCGGGATCATCTTTATACGTCAGAATCTGACCTCTACAGACATCATATTCTGAAGTATAAAGACGATCCCCGCACAGAAAGGGTTAAGTGCTGTATGATTTTTAGATTTGAACAACAAAAATGAGACATTGACCCAATGCTGGTGTAATGTTGGACCAGCAACACAGACGCTCGTCCAGCATCACACCATCCTTGGATGAACGTCCATTGGTTGCCCAGTATTTTTTTTTTTGAAAGATCATGTTAAATCTGCTTAAAATATTGTCCGCACTTGAAAGCTGATGAAGCTTCACCCTGCAACCCAGCAAACATAGGACATTCACGAATGCTGTGTTAATGATGGGTCAGCGTCGGAGATGGTGGGCCAACATTAACCCAGCATTGGGTGACATCTCAGGTTTGCTGGCAAAATTTTAAACTATTCTGGTCATTTATATACGGCCAATCATGGAATATTTTTGTTTAAAAAATTATGAATAATAAAATGTATAGTTTTGCATACGTCAGGCCTTTAAAATATTTTTTGCCAATACCTAGGCACTTCTACCCATTTTATAAAGACAATTATAAGTTGACTGCTTTTCAATATGAAACAATTGTCAATTTAAGATAAATAATTCAAACTCACCAGCTGTGTTTCCATTGTTGTCTGTCTCATCAATCTTTCCTCCCCATCGTACCAGGAGCTGAAGACAGCCAAGACGACCGTGAAATGCTGCACAATGCACAGGGGACCAGCCATTCTTGTCTACCGCATTCACCTCCTGGTCAAATTATAAATCAATAGGTGACTTTACAGAAATTATGCATAGACTATTTCAAACATTTTTTTTAAATCTAGCAACACTGAAAATATTCAAAGATCTAACATTTACAAATAAAAATGTGTCCCCCCCCCCCCAACCACTTCAAAAGGGTTAGAGATTGAAATTAAGAGTGTAGGCCTATGCACTACGCAGATATATGCCAGGGCTTATAAATTTGTAGACAGGGTTCATACTCTCATGAAGAAACAGAATTCCATGACTTTTCCAGGACTTTTCCAGGACCTAATCAGATTTTTCAAGGACCAAAATGTACACAATAACTTGTACATTTATTTCTCAAAAACAACTTGAAACTACATTTTCTATATAGATAAAGATCCTTTAAAATTGATAATAAAAACGAGCAGGTAGATCTATTTCAACTTCTTCTAAAAACGGTAACTTAATTATTAGACAAATACCATTTTTGCAAGCTCTTTAATTTATCACTATTTAAAATTCCAGGACTTTCAAGCACTTTTAACAAAATTCCAGGACTTTCAAGGCCTGGATTTTAATTTTTCAAATTCAAGGACTTTCCAGGATTTCCAGGACCAGTGCGAACCCTGTGTAGAAATGTTCATTTGTCCACCGGGAAGAGTGACAACAGTGTGCTGGAATAACACTCTGCCAATCAAAAATGTGTTCTGCCCAACAAAATAGTACTTTCCCGGGTAGCAGGGCATGACAGTTTACAAGCCTGATATGTACACATATTCTGAGTGCTAGAAAGTTCATTAATCCTTTCAGTGCGGGCAAACATATGAAATGTTATTTCAAAATACAAATATTGACTAAAATATTTAGTCAATATTTGTGTTTTGAAATAACAGTTCAAATGTTTGCTTGCACTGAAAGGGTTAATCGTTCTTTGATAAATTTTATTTGCTAAAGTGTAGATTTAAGCTTTTCATAAATCAAGCCACTCATCACTAGCTTAGATAACTTACCACACCACTCCGCAGGATAGAATGTAGTGTAAATGAGTTGCCGTGAGAGCTGGACATATGAGCTGGCGTTGAGTTTCTGGCATCTTTTGCACACATGTTTGCACCATTGTTTGCTAGCGCCTGAAAAAAAAAGTTGAACAGTCAAGGATTTACCTGGAAAATATGGTATTGTATGGCAAAAGTAAACTTGCATATCCTAAATATCAGGGTTGTTAGCCATAAATGAAAAAAACAGCATTGCAGATCAAGATAGATACATTTTATAAAAATAAATAACAGCCTTGTCAATAAGGAAAAGCCTTGTGAAATAAATTATGTGTACAATTTCAAAAAGATATATTACTGATCTAGCAAAATAAAATAATAATGATGCTAAAATATGAAAACTCTTCGGTTACAACTTACATATACAATGTACTGTATATATTACCAGACATTTAGTTTTTGTTTTCACAATCATGCCATTATTGTTTTAGTAATCATTTCTTTTTAGTAATTCAACTTTATTTTAGCAATTATATTTTCTGTGGGTAGCCTGTACCAAATAAGTATTTTTTTATCAGTTGTACTCGTTCAATCAAATTTAAGGGAAACAAATGTACATATATTCTTTAATTAAACCCATTAAACCATCAAAATTGCTCAGAGTATGATAACTCAACAAAATTTCTATTTCACTACCATACACTACTGTCCTAGAAAAATAAGTATCTAATGATGCTGAAAATGATTTGCAATACAATAGGACTGGTTATACAAATTTTCTGTTTACTTTGTATTTGCAATGTATGTAGCTCAAGTTTAGAGGATAAAGATATTCCATACAGTGGTGACACATGTATGTAAATATCCTGCTTTGGCAATTTGCACCAACACTAACCTGCACACAGGCATCCTGTCCCTTAATAGCGGCAATATGTGCTGGTGTCCATCCACGTGGCGTTGTCACTGTAGTATCGGCTCCATGCCACAACAACCAGTGCAAGCACTGAAAATCAAATGAGGAGTACGGTACACTGTATGCATTACAATAACTATTTACCTTTATTTAAGAGCTTCCTTGTAGCATTTCTTCATCACAATTTATATATTTAAATAAAATATGGCAAATAAAAATGATATCACAGTATGAGAGATATTATCACGGCATGAGATATATTTTGCTGGGCAAAGCCAGAAGGCAGTATCTGCTAACTTTACATGCAAGCAGCTACTGTCTTCAATTGGGTAAAAAATGATTATTTTACTGAGCGATAACAGTTTAAATGCATTAAAATAGTGTTGTCTGCATAAGGGTTAAGATTCTATGTACTATTAGGCAATGGTGTCCAGAATGCTATCAGCACTCTGTAATTTGACCAGGGTATATCATAATCAGGAGTGTGTTTTTGTACCTGAAATTCTGAATTACTTAAATTTGAGGTGCACAAATAATAACACACAATAAGTTGCAATTGGGTGTG
This sequence comes from Flabesymbios commensalis, assembly GCA_964017125.1. Lineage (NCBI taxonomy): Eukaryota > Metazoa > Annelida > Polychaeta > Terebellida > Flabelligeridae > Flabesymbios > Flabesymbios commensalis. The sequence continues at coordinate 60,564,334 of OZ024916.1, read as the reverse complement.
CTATGGTGCAATCACTTGAAAACAAACGCCTGAAAATTATGGATATTACGGAATACTAATTTATTGACAAAACTTGGCGGGGTCACAATACTGTTAATTTATAGTAAAATATGGCTGCAAATCAAGGGGAGATCCAGATTATGCGATTGATCTAGATGAACCAGGATACTTTTAATGTGTTTTAATATCCCTGGTCCGGGCTGGTGTCTGATATGTCAATTAAACCTTGAAGTTAATGCACTAATCACTAAGTATATACATTTTTAATCTGTTTTAATAGCATGTTAAATCACGGTAATTGTAGAATGAAATCCTGATTTGCAAAAGTTTGCTCTCAAATTTAACAAACATGAGTAATTTTCACCCACTTGGAAGTTGTGGGTCGCGGTAGCGAGACACAACTTCAAGAGGGTGAAAATTTAAATATTATAATGTAGCACTTTAAAGGTAAAGTTCTGTGTTTATTTCATGTTCATGTGTTTTATGTTTATTACAGGCACTTGTAATGTCATCAAATAAAGCTATCTATCTCAATCCATCCTGTTTGCAAAACAGAAATTAACTCAAGCACGTCATGCCTTATCTTTACCTCTAATGCCCCCCTGTGACATGCCCAGTGAAGTGGAGTAAACCTATCCTTGGTATTGTCTATTTCGTTTACACTGGCACCATTTTTAACCATTGCTTCCAGTTCTCCAACATCTCCATTTTTCACTGCCTCGTGAACACTGGCAAAGGAACGATCTCTTCTTGCTGCTGAAATTAGAAATGAGCATTTATGTAGCACAACAATTCCAAGCGACTTTAAATTGTAAGAGAACATGTTTAAGATCTATTAGACTGATATCCAGCCAGGCCCATCACCAGACTTTTGAAAAGGGGGTTCGGGCAGAGAATTGATAAAATCCTCTGGTATCAATCAATACCATAATTAAAAAAAAATAACTATAATCATAGGTTAGACCATATTGTAGGGAACATTTTTATGTCTATTCACAATTTTTTTATTTATATTCCGATACCAGAAAAAAACACATTTTACCGAAGTGTTATTTTGTATGCATTTTTTTAAATTTGAAAAATTTAAACTCTGGAATGGTATTTATCCATTTTATTAAAGTATTTACTTTTATTTTATGCTATTTGGAGGGTAAGGCTATTTTGCCACCCCTTCAAAATCGCACCAGAGCCTTGTTTTTGATATGACAACAGATTTGGCCACTAGACATACTGAACCCTAAAAACTATATAAATATTTACATACCAGGTTTAAGGCACTCTCTTTTAATAATTAAAGGGAATTCATGAAAAAAATAATTTTTCCACTTAAATTATTATTTCATGTTTATGTCTCTATGGTACATTTACCTCATTTATGTTATATATTAAATGGATCGATAAAAATGCCAGTTGATTTGATTTCCATTTGATTAGCTGCTCAATTATAATATTTTGAATATCAAAAATATTTACATATACACGCCGTCACATTAACTTGTATCGCATGTTTTTCGCCGATTTCCCAGTCAATTTTCAACCGATTTTAAGGAAATTTTGCAACTTGGGCTATTTTTGAGTCACGCAGCGACTACCGTGAAATTTTCAGCGCAAAATATTGTATAGCTAAAAAGTTAGACCATCTGGCATGTAGTGCAATTCGGGGCTAAAAACAAACTTCAATTTAACCAGTTTAATGGGTTTATAGAGGGACGTCGTAATTACAAATTTACTACATGTCAAATGGTCTAACTTTTGAACTATAGTAAAAGTCACTTTAAATCTGTCACTTTCGCGTTGCATGTTTTTCGCTCATTGCTCAAACAATTTTCATCCGATTTTCATGAAATTTGACAAATGTTAGTTTCTAGTCTTACGGCACCTGCCCTAAAAATTTCAGGAAAAAATATTATGTGGTTTAAAAGTTAGACCATTTGACATGTAGTTTTTGCGAATTATGACGCTCCTCTATAAACCCATTGCACGCTATCAGCTTCACTCACGAAATTCCACTACATGTCAAATGGTCTAACTTTTAAAATATTCATTCAAATTACACGAAATTTTCAGGGTAGGCGCCGGAATAGTTCGAAAGAGTGTTTGCAAAATTTCATGAAAATTGATTCAGAATTGACTGAGAAATCAGCAAAAAACACCCAACGCTGGTGGAAGTTGACTGCAACTATATATAATATTGTTTTATAAAAAATTCACGGTAGTCGCCGCGTGACTCGAAAATAGTCCTTGCAAAATTTCATCAAAATCGGTTGAGAACTGACTGAGAAATCGGCAAAAAATATGTGATACAACTTAATCTGATGGCGGGTAAGCCTAGGCTATAGACTACTAGTCATCATGAAAAATCATCAAATGGTTTTATTTCTCAAAATATGATAAAAATTAGCTACAGTGGCAAAATAGCCCCGGGTTATTTTTCCACAATACATTTTTATTTAAAAGTTCTATTAATAAAGACCAAACACAAACTATGCTAAGTATGCAAATATCTTACACTAGTGACTTACAGTTAGGCCTAGACAACAATGTCAATCATCAATGACCCTCATAAGTCATTTACGACACTTTTTATTCCCACTATAAAGCAGAGCTCTTCAATACAACAATAAAAAATATGCCTTGGTTGACGGTTTTTGACCTGGCCTGCAGGGAGACGAGGAGGGGTCATTTTGGTGAACCCCGGCATTTCGGCCGTCTTTTCAAAGACGGGACCGGGCACTCCCCCGGACCCCTGGGAGTTGTTTCATTGAACTTGAACTTTGCCATGTTTGACAGGTGACTCGGAAACTCTATAGACTAGGGCCAGTACTGCAGTGGGAGGCTTTTTAGTCCTTGCCCTTGGAGGCTTGGACAAATTGGAAGTCGGACTCTGGCAAGTTGGAGCTATGCCAATGCCCGGCTATTTGCCAATGGATTGGAGGCTTGGATTTGGAAGCCTTGGCGGGCACTTGCAAAATTTAATGAAAATCGGTGGAGAATTGATTGAGAAATCGGCGATAAAAATGCGATACAAGTCAATGTCACAGCGAGTATATAGACGTAGTCTATGTTTCAATTATTTTGCATCTTTTTATTGTTTTTTTTTTTAAATAAACAAGAAAAAATGAAAAAACACAAGTCAAAATCATACCTGGCATCTTTGTTTTGGCGTCTCTTGGCATCATGTAAACACTGACTGCTCCGCACAAAATTCCGATGGGTCTCATACACCAATATTATATCTGCTGGCTCATGTTTGTGATTACACCTTGCTGCAATATGATTGAAGTATCTGTGCAAGCCCGGACAGGTCAGCTTAATTGCGGTGTCATAGAGAAATAATGCTAAAGTTTAAAACAGCTTGTATCATGTCTTAGGCCTATATTGCAGTAAACATGAGTCAATAATCCAATGTTTATTTTATGCCGGGCCGACGTCGCAAAAGGTGGGCCAATTAAGATATTCAATTGTATGCCTACAACATGAGCAACATGCACGGCCTTTAATTTTATGGTTATTATACTGCCCATATCATATATGTTTTTATATATATATAAAACACTTTAATGTCATTTGTTGTATTTTGTCATTTGCATGCAAAATTGTTGATTATATTCATAAAATATTTACTGTAATATCTGTCACACAACATTGGATATGTGATATTATCAGCAGAGAAAAAATGGGCCAGCATATTGAAGGTGAAGATGCCAGGGTTTTCCCTATTTATACATAGGCCTACAGTAGAGACCCGGAAATCGGACCACCTATAGGACTGACTGAAAGTGGTCCCATTTTGGAATTGGTCCGATTTGTGAAACCAGCCAATTATGAATGGAGATATACTAGTCAGTCTGTTTAGATATGCCTTGTTACGTGTTGATATCAAGGTCGATTATTAATAATAATAATAATGGTGAGTTCTTATATAGCGCACATACAATGCTCTGTGCGCTTCACACATATTACCCCTGGTCACTGGACCTGTTCATTCATGTACCATTTCAACTCCCTTTTTGGAGCATACAGCACTTGCAGCCATTTCGGCGCTAGGAACTAGTCGCACACATTGCCATCTCTGTCCTACCAGGTACTCATTTACACCTGAGTCAAGTGAAGCATGTGAGGGTAAAGTGTCTTGCCCAAGGATGCAACATCGAAATAATGTCTCAATATTGAAAGGGGAGAAACATGATATTTCTCTGAAAATCCTGCACCAAGCAGGATTCGTAAACGCACGGCAGGCAGTGACATTGGCAAAGCTCCGCGCTCTAGCCATTGCACCACGTCCCTCTCTATATATTTAAAACTAATGTATTAAACTAGTGTATTGAATATGAGGTCATGATATAATAATAAAAAAAAACAATTAAAAAAAGTTGTATTAAATGCATATAAAAATATATATGGAAAAAATATTATACATAATTATATTTATTTCTGTAAAAAGTTTGTAAACTGAAAGTCGATCAGCCGTGAATAACCCTATGACACCCAAAGTGCCTTATTATGACTGTCAATATTGTTTGATATTGCTTTAATATAAAACACAGCGAAATTCGCTGGCTTCAATTTTTTTTAATTGATTTCGAAGTGACATTTATTCATTTATCATATTTCGAAATTTTCTGGCTTCAAATTGCTTTAACTTTGTTTTAAAGTGACATTAATCTTGAGAGCTGTATTGACAAATTTGATATTAATTAGAAGTGTTCAAATTATAAAATTTTATAAAAAGTTGTCGGCCTACACAGAGTCATTATGATCAATTTGGAGTAAAATATTATTTCTTTCATTACGTTCCAAGAGTGATAGTATCGTTTGTTAAAGGTGATCAGGCCATGCAGCTGTGAACGGGAAATTAATCAGCCGTGAATGTGACTTACAGTCCATTAACTAGATATAATTTATACTTTCTTGAGTAAATATACATCAGATAATTATTCCGTTTAATATGCGTAACTAATAAAGAAAATCATGACGGAATTGTTATGTCTTGCTTCACTATATGAATTTACATAACAATTTGTATAACTTTTGGGATCGTAAAGGTGTGATCACGCTATACAGGTGATAATCCTTCTGTACGCTAGGGCATGTCATATATGACAAGTCAAGTTGATAAAAAGCAGCCTAGCGAATTATAATCTTTTCGAATTATTTTCATGTTATAAATATAATAATCTGTTTGTTTGTATCACTTGTAATAATTGTTTCCTATTTCAATTTCAGTATCTATTTATACGCTAGGCCTATCTGTATTAGACACACATAGCCCTTACATATCCTGCGTAATTGAATGATTGTTGCACGCCGAATGTTTTTGTCAGCTGGTCGAAAATTAAAAGCGCCTTTGTTTAACCTTGTGGTTCATATATATAGACTAGTAGCTCAATTATCGCACAACACTTACAGTGCTAATATAACTTCCTATTATTTAACAAATAATTAAATATAAGGAGTCAACATAAATTGTGTTGTTTTATCTTAGCAACATACATTTTCACACTAAGCTGTCATCGTAAGTTCGCGCTCTGTAAATTATTTTGAGCTGTGTTAACAAAGTAAGACGGTCATAGGAGCTGAAACACTACACTGTGATAATCAACAAACTGAAGAGGCGCGGCTCAATGAAGGGACATGACATGATAAGGCGACTGATTGCAATTTGCACTAATGACAATGGTTAAATGTTGCATTAACATTGTATGATTTATTTCACCAGTGCTAATCTTTCCCGTGATCCAATCTGAGCTCAGTGGATCCAGCCAGCGCTGACCACTTTTGTGGATCCAGCCAGCTCCGGTTCTCATAGTGGATCCAGCCAACGCTGGTCCTTTGCTGGATTGAACCAGATCTGGTCCCTTTATTAGATCCAGCCGGGGCTAGTGAACTTAGTAAATTATGCCAGTGCTGGTCCCTCAGTGGATCCAGCATTAGTGAATCCAGACGCAGCTGGTGCCTTAATTGATGCATATATATAACTGTAAAAGTGCGAATTATTTTTTTTGCTGGTCCGTTTTTCGAGTCCTTTTATGATTTGGGACTGAAAGAGGGTGGTTCGTGCCCCGAATCGCGAGTCGGTCCGCTTTCTGAATCTGATGATACATTATGTGAAAGGGGAAATATTTGGGACCGAAAAAAGGTGGTTCGTATTCCGGGATGGTCCGCTTTGTGAGGCGGTCCGTTACCGGGTCTCCACTGTACACACATTTATTTGGCACATCATGTTTTTTTATATTATCATTTAGCAGACTAAATAATTTAAAACATGTTAAATGAAGCGGCGTTGATGAATTGAACACGGAACAGTACAGTAAAATTGGGTGACTTGGGACAATTTCAACTGTTTTTCATATCCACACTCAAGGCATTTTCCAATATGACTGTATAAATAATTTAAGCTCAAAATTTAAATCACTGGATGCGTTCAATATAAGTTTTTCTTTAATTATGTTGTTCCAACACAATTTTTTAAATAATGTAAAGTGTCACAAGTCACTCCGAAAATGGGGTGACTGCATGGAGACATATGTAATGTAATTTTAAAATTGACAGTTCTCATTCAGAATGTCTCCATAAATATCTATTTAAAGTATAATAAGTATAAAAAAGCTAAATTTATTATTTGGTGCTTAATTTAAAGTCTAACTGATGCTATGTATTTAGAATTAATGATTAAAAATAGACCGATTTTTTGTCATAATGCGTTTTTTAAAGATGTTTTGTATATATATCCAACACATATCTCAGCCGATTGGGCTGGAATTTAGGTGACAGAAAGATATAACCCCAATCTTTGGGGCCGTTCAACAATTACGTAACGCCTAGAGGGGGTAGGGTGTGTTAAGCGATGCATTACGGACTGTAGTCAACACAACGGTAAAAAGCATTACGAAAGGGGGGGGTCAAAATTCTCTAAAAAAGTGTTACGTAATTGTTGAACAGCCCCTTTGATAATACCACTCACAGTAGAAGTAGATTATACACTGCAAACAATTTTACATTGTAATAATGTCCCCACAACGTACAACATTTGTACTTAGGCCTTTACACTGTGAACTCCCATTTACGTCCTTGGGACGTTCTGGGGACGTTAGGGTTATTATGACTACGTCTTTAGCACGTCTTAGTTACGTTGATCTATGAATGATGAAACCGCAACCTTAAAAACGTTATATTACGTACAGTGTTTGCAGGGTAGCTACATACTCTAGTATGTGACTCTACTGAAACAAATAAACGACCCATGGGGTGATTTGGGGCATTCTTGTGCGTTTTGAAAAAATCAACAGCAACAACCAGCTCAACTTAAAATAAAATACGCATGGGCATACTATAAACAACAATAGGGCTTATAACAAAATAACAGAGACATATACCCAAGCCAAATTGCACGTTTACACTAAAATATATACCCTGTAAGATATGGGTGCCATACAATGGGGTGACTTGGAACGATGGGGTGACAAAGGTGCATGACAACTACGAAAATGTGTCTCAAATCCCCACTTGAAAAATGTATTTGTTTAAAATTCATAAATTGTGACTTTACAGGAAAAGACTATCTTTGATATTATTTTCATTCTTAACATAACATTTTCGAGCGGTCAGCTAATGCACTGAGAGTCACACTCACAACAATAACAAATACGATGTTAACTTCTAAACCCCTAGATATAGGCTAGTCTGTTTTTATTTCTCATATTATTTAATCGCAAGGGCTATAATAAACAAATATTAACCGATTAGTGTATATTATTTTATTGTATTTTGTGTATCCAAAGTAATATACTAAGTATAGAGCGAACAAGCAGAATCACGGAACGGAATGATTCTATATCCAGATATGAGCAGGGACATGAGCTGACGACTAATTCATTTTAAAAAATGTATATTCAGTTATGTTATTGTTGTACGTTATAATAGTTGTACATATTTGAAATAAATTTAAAAAAAACTGTACATAGGCCTAATATGAAAATCAGGAGAATCACGGAACGGAACGAAATATCAGAATCACAGAACGGCAATGTAATGTTAGTCAATTGTAGGTAAATTAATTTTGCAATGGTTTAAAAAAAAGTCAAATTAAAACTTCTAAATTTCTAAATAAACGTGTGTTCAGTGCTTAGAATGTTGTCACATTTAGGCGGGAGCAGATCAGGTATCAGATCATGTGATATTATAACTGTGATAACTGTGATAACTGTTATAGCGTATTAGTGGAGGGGTATGCGTGGAGCATATCATACAAGCAGGATTAACACGTGAGGCACGGTTGTTTGTTTGGTCAAAGTGAATAGATGAATTAAGACAAAGTAGTTTCATACCATTGTCTACAATCCAGTAAATAGCCTTAATTTGAATAATTTTTCTTATATATTTTAGGCCCTACATAATCTAAACATTGTATAGTCGTGATAAAATAAAACAATAATAAGCTATTAACCCTTAATGCGCTGTGGTAGTAGGTAGCAAATCACATATAACCTACTGGTTGTTATAATGGTAGGCATATACAACATAAATATAATAATATATTAATTGAATATAATAGAAATGTTATGATATAAATATAATAGTGGGCCTACATTAAATAATGCATTTTTTTAGTACACCATCATGAATGTTGACATTTATTTGATGTAATGACACATGGGTTATGAAGGGAGTTGACCCTTTTCCCGCTAAGTTATCTGTTTTAGATTTTCACACTCTTAAATTAGTGGTGTTTCCGAGACACACAAATTATAGTGGATTGGAAATAATCACAGTTGTTTAATTTAACACCAAACATGAGCAAATTTTCATGGTTAAATAACGGTTTCATTCACAATTTAAAGCATTGATTTAATCGGTAAGTAAAGGTAATATTAAAAACGACGATAGTCAATAATGTTAGTGTTACACGTTAGAGCAGGTGAGTAGATCTGGCACAAGCTGAGTTGTGAAGGGGGTCACATCTCGGAGAAGGTGAGCAGTACTCCGACAACTCCGGAGCAGATGACACAAGTTGAGTTGTGAACGATCGCAGTCACACCTCAGAGAAGGTGACCACAGAATTCCGGAGCAGTAGGAGTGTGGGGCCTACTACGAGTAGATATCGACCAGTGAAGTGAAGAGTTAAACAATAGATAGGTAAGCTGTGAAGTCTCAACGAAATTAAAATAATACATGTAGCTTACGACATAAAAGTGTGGTGTGTATGTGGGATGCCAGAGAAGTATGATGATATGATTTGTTGTGGTCGGTGTGAGAAATGGTTTCACGGGTTATGTGTAGGGGCCGAAATGTCAATGGATATGTCATGGAAATGTACAATTTGTAAATAATAAAATAACTTTATTAGCAAATCATTATACATTTTAGTTCCGGTACATAATATAATATCATACATTCTTATTAAATTTATATTAGTGGCCTACTGTACATTATGTGCATTTCTTGAAAATATATTTTGGATAGAATCTATATTAAATTATTTTTATGCTTGATCAATGTAAATAATTTTTCAATGCTTGGTTTTATTTATGTAATGTTCATTCCTGTAATATACCATCACATGTTGACATATCACCAATTAGTCTACTATAACTCATTCTTTCACAACTCAGCTAGTGTCAACTGCCCTGGACTAACGCCGCCTACTGTTCAGCTTCTCCGAGGTGTGACTTGTCAATTCTTCTCACCTGTCGATAAGCAATTACAATTATGTTCCGTAACGTTATTGTCAACAATGAAGTGCTATGTATTGCTATTCCAATGCACCGTAACGTTATTGATGTTATTTTTATGTAGGCCTGTTATTGTTATTCACTATGTTTATCATTTATTCTATCGCAACGTATTATAAAGCATTTTTTTGTTCTGGTCAATAAAATTATTACCGGTTATTGTTGTTATTATGAATTGTCTCCCATGTCTGCAGTAGGCTACTTTTATTCCACAATAAAAAATCCTTTGTACAGTAATTTAATATATTGCAGTCTATAATAACACATATCTTAATAACTGGGCTACATAGGCCTATAATACTGACAACTATTAGATTAGTCGGGTACTAATAAAATTATGTTTAGCACTGTAAATAAATACATAAATGTATTCAATTAATTTATAATATCGTACATTTTTGTGTTGTTATATTGTACTTTGGATTTGTTTCTTGGTGATTTCAAAGTAATTGCTGTAGGCCTATCATTCCGTTCCGTGATTCTCATATTTCGTTCCGTTCCGTGATTCTCAGCGTTCAGTTCCGTGATTCAGTATAGGCCCTTTTTTGGAAAGTGGTAACTTTTAATAATTAACACAATAATAATTATTATCATCATAATAACAAGACAATAAACTTCACATCCTCCACCAATGTCTATACGATTTTTGTAACCTTTTTTTTAAGTTAAAAATTAGTCTAGATACAATTCAATTTTATTATAAATAAGTGTAGATTTTCCTTATCAATTAATGGCCTTGACCTTGGGGAAGTCCCACGTGTTTTTGTTTTTTTAATCTTGTAGAATTGAAGTTAAAGAACTAAATAATTTACATGTGATATGCTACATGTAGTTGAATGACATCGGATTATTGTAATGTAATATCTGATATGGTTTACTGATGTGATATTTTTTAGTAAATTTATAGTAAATTATACTGTTTTTTTGGACGATATGCTGGTATCCCCTCTCATCGCCCATGCTATAAGTATAACTTATGAGTATAACGTTCAAAGTTATAATCATAATGGGAGTCAATGGGGGCCTGTCATTTCGTAAACAAGTTTGCCCATACAGTTTTATTATAAAGAATCACGTACGATTCAGCCACTGCGTTATATATAGGCCTAACGTTAGGCCTAGTCTAGTCTGAGACTGATTCCCATTAACCGTGGTCGAATTTCGCCGATTTCTCAGTCAACAGGTCAATTCTCAACGAATTTTCATGAAATTTCACACACACTATTTTCCATTCATCATTTCATGTCGTGAATAGGTCTACCATGAAAGTTTTGATAAATATTTAGGAAGTTAGACCATTTGACATGTAGCCTAGTAAATAAATAATGTTGCCTACTATAAAACTATTAGCTTCGTCTCATAGTTTTATCACATGTCAAATGGTCTAACTTTATACTTATCAAAACTTTGTGAAATTTTCAGGGTAGTCACGACATGGATGGAAAATAATGTGGGCAATCTCTTGACCTGATGCAGGGCTAGAGTCTTTCAAGTGAATGCTTGGTTTAAATAGGCTACTCTTGTTTTTTTCAGCTACTGTAGCTAGTGTAAGAATGAACAGAGGATGTCATCAACCAAATCACTGTGGATTTCAACCGCCGCAGAATTTTGGTGGACGTGGTCTGCCACCTGGTGCTGGAAGACCTAGATTACCTCAACAACGTCACCCATCATTTCCTGGTCGTGGACAATTTTGTGGTCCTCCACCTCGAGGAGGAAGATTTCCAGGAGCTTGTATACCTTCTCCCAGATTAGGCCCGCGTAATGACAGAGGTCGAAGCCGACCCCCAGGTCCAGGTTCATTACCAAACCAAAGACCACCAGGTCCAGGTTCATCACCACACCAAAGACCACCAGTTCCAGGGTCATTACCACACCAAAGACCACTAGGTCCAGGGTCATCACCACGCCAAAGACCACCAGGTCCAGGTTCATCACCACACCAAAGACCACCAGGTCCATCACCACACCAAAGACCACCAGGTCCAGGTTCATCACCACACCAAAGACCACCAGGTCCAGGTTCATCACCACACCAAAGACCACCAGGTCCAGGTTCATCACCACGCCAAAGACCACCAGGTCCAGGTTTATCACCACATCAAAGACCAAATTTTCGTCCTCAACAGTTAATGCAATTACCACCTGGACCAACAAATCAAACAGTTGGGTTTCACCAAGGCCAAAGACCTCACTGGCGTGGACCACCATGTGTTCGACCTGGTGGTCCAAGACCAGATGCAGGCAACTTCAGATTTAGGGGACAAGTACCTTTTTCAGGTAGGCCTGCAAGGCCGTATTATGATGGAACATCCAACATGGGGCAGAAAAGGCAACATCCTGGAGGAGATGGCGATGGCAAAAAGGTAAAAAGTGTATCTATTTTATATTCACAGATGAATTTTCTGTGCAAAATAATCAGCGATATAATGTTACAGCTTCTATCATTTGTGAACATGATATACATTTTTTTACAATTTAATACAGTTTATTATTAAATACTATTTTTTCTTTCGGAATATAAATTATTGTTCCAATGTTGTGTAGGCCTATTAAAGCAGCCCCTTGGGATAACATCAATTTTCGTTTTTAGCTCCGTACTGAAGTAGTGTATCCCACGCATCATGTTTTTATTTTTTTCAGAATTTTCATATTTTTACAAATATTTTTAATCAACATTTCTATGAAACCAGAAGTAACCCAAACAAACTATTTGTATACCTGAAGGTCGATTGAATGTTTTCACAGCATTGGGCCACATGCTGATGGCATCGGCCCAGCGTTGGGTAGACAATCAGTGCTGCAGGTGTGTCCTCCCGTGTCCTGACTACAAGACACCAATTAGCGGCGACTGCTCTGATCTCACCGTCTGATACGTGGGAATGTGTGATCTAAAGTGCTTAATATTGCTGACTTGTTTTATTTACATGGCAATATACGACCTGGAAATACAACTATTTCACTCGTTTTCAGTGCTTTAAAATTGTTTTTTGACTTTTTCGTATTTTCAGTTAAGATCAGTAGGGTATATAGCTTCATATAAATTAAATTTTCAAAATTGACAACATTGAAAATGTCTCATCCCAAGGGCCCCTTTAATTTATCATTTCTATTATATATACATGATTATATGTAGTAATATATAGCCCAGAGGTCTGGGCTTTATTCTTGGACCAAATGGCAGATTAATAAGGTAATATATCAACACACATTATATAGTAAGGTGACATGATTAAAACATCTGTTCTGCATATTACCCACATGCATATTGATTGGTGCAATATTTTGTTGATAACTAATATCTTAAACTTGTGTTGTAAGCAGGATTGGCTTGCATATTTTTCATCTTGTATTTTATAGTTCTGAAACTTGGCGCATCTGTTCACTATAAAAATGAACATGGATCAGATTAAAAATGCCTGCCACCCAGACATAAGCAGCTTTTGTTTGTAAGAGCTCTTGATTGCATAAATTTATTCAGTGTTCTCAAACGAGTCTCCCTACCTACTTACCAGACAAGTTACAAAATAACACGAATCAGATTGGCCGGCACTCAGACATTTTTATTTTTATTTGTAAGAGTGATTGAGTTTTCGGTATATTTTACAATGAATAAGCAAGTTATTTGATGATGAGGGTTATTCCCATCTCTGATAGCCTATCTTTATGAGAAATAGCAGCTACAATTAGAGAACTGTGCAATGATAATACCTAAAATTATTTTCTTGTTTGAATCATTCAGCAGAAAAAGAAGAAACGTGCAGATAAACCAGAAGATTTTAATTTTTTTTGTGAAACATGTGACAGAGGATTTAAAGTAGAAGATAAATACAAGGAACATACTGATGGCCATGAAGCCTGTTCTGTCGACGACTGTAAGTTTGTGGCAGCACCAAAGCTGGTTCGGCTACATTATGATTTGGTAAGTAATCAACCCTCACAACGCTGAAATATTTCCGTGGAAACAATGGAGATCAGAGTATTTTGAAATTTGAAATCATCATAAATGTCTTAGTTAGCTCTTACCTGTTCATTTGAATACCTATGACATGGGTCTACGACCATTATAAATACTTAATTCTTTCAGTGCGGGGACCGTCTTTGTCTACAGATGTCAGATTCTAACGTCTAAAGTCGATCCCCGCGCTGGGAGGTGTAATTGTTTGACAGTGCTTTTCCTGTTTGTTTTAAAGGAATAACTGAAACTGACCATTCTTAAGTACTGCCCATCGAATAATGAAAATAGTTTATTTATAGTGATATACATATCAATTAATCATAATGTGGTGTCAATAGAATCTGAGAGGGCCCATACTTATTGTCACATGGTGATGTTATATTTATCATTCTGCCTGTGGGTTTACAGCAACATAGAACTGGATTGGCCAAAAAAATTTGGAATCTCGAATCTCCTGACGATATTGCAAAGTGGATTAATGAGAGGAAAAAGTTGGTGACATGCTATATATTATATATATTTAGTGGATACATACAAAACGGGAAAAATTGTTCAGTATCGTATAGCAAAATGCTAAGCAATTCTGCCTATTTGCTAATCAAATTTCTTATTGATTATCAAAATATTTATACATCAATGATAAGGATGTCTAGTAAGTGAAAACTTAGAAGAAAAAACTGCTAATCAATAATTTTCAAACAATTTTTCCCCTTATACATATATGTATTTTTTAAATTTAATTCAATTATAAGTTTGGTTCAGTTGTTAACCCTTATCCTGCTAAATTACTTTATTTAAATTTCCACCCACTTGAAGTTGTATCTTGCTACTGCGACACACAATTTCAAGTCGCTGAAAATTATTATTTGTTCAATTTGAGAACAAATATTAGCAAATCTTGATTTTTAGACACTCATTTTATTCTCAATAACAGTGATTTGGTCCCCTAGTAAGGCAGATTAAAACGACAATAGTCGTGATCAGCAGGATAAGGGTTAACCAGATTATTTTATATAACTGTCCACAGCTATTTGAAATCAAAGTTGCTTTTTTATTAAAGGAAACCTGGATCAGTCAGGGAACAATTTTTAAAAATGTATTATATTATAATAATATAAAAAAGTATATTATCTACTGTAAACCTAGTAATGTAATGTTGAAGGCTTTAAACCTTGACAGTGTGGGGTAGAAAACAAATTTGTGGAGATTGTTAGCAATGGTTAGTGGTGGGTGTTACTCTAGTGTGTCAACAGAGATAAATATTGGTGTTTTTTATCAAACCGCAAAAATTGCCAATAATAAACTCACACCAAGATTTGATGTTGTACATTGCTTATTTTTAATGACCTAAGTTGCCTACTCTGTTGTTTATTTATAGAAATTATCCATCAGAGGAAAATGTATCTAAAAAGAAAGCAGAAATGGAAGAAAGAATAGCAAGAGGGGAAGTTCTTGAAGACAAATATTTTGGGTAAGATTTATTTTATGATTAATTAATTTGATTACCTTTATTATTATTATTATGCACCTCTTTTTCACAACTATTTTTCGATGAATCTGTTTCATCTTTCAGATGTTATAGGCCAATCAAATATATGATGAGCTAATCATTTAAAAAATCAGAAGTAAAACTCTATGCAATTTTATATGACAAGCTTGTAAAAAATCTTCGAATGGGCTTTGGTTATTAACAGTCAGTTATATACGACCATTCAAAATGAAAATGCAATACTTTTTCATTAGGTGCCTCAACAGTAAATTTAAAAATTGTCCATCCTTTTATTCTTATACTGATGGCTATGAAGGTTGATTCAGCCAAAATACAATTTTTTTAAGCCGCATAGTTACTGTGGCCTGCCTATTAAGAAGCGAAGAACAGCTGAATATATTCACACAGTAGCATATTTATAACAAGAATGACGCCAATAGATAATTATTTTCAATTGAAAAAAATTGCTGACTGTGAGGCCAGCATAAAACTTTTTTCAACATTGAACACCAGTGTAAATCTGCACAAATGTGTTACAGTATATCCTGTCATCAACGACCCTGCCATCAACGACCTTTTGTCTCCAACGACTTTTTTTTCTTGCACTGAACATTTTTCTATAGTTAACGACCTGTGATCAACGACTTTCTGTCTAACGCGACTTGCGACCTCAAATATCTGGCAGGAGGTCAATATATCACTTGTGTCGAACGACTTCAACTTTTTTCGACATACGACTTTTGGAAACATTCATGAGCAAACCACTGCAAGTCAGATCTGACTGTGTGGATATCATGGTTTAACAGAGAGGTATAACGCTGGAAGATCAGGCTATTGTCGCAAGAGGTCTATCTACCTCAGACCGTCCATGTTACTGCACAGCAATATCACCTCACACCGGTAGGAAATCATCCAACCCTTCATGTCCAATGATCAACTAAAGATATGCCCTATAAATCAATTTAATGCTCGCATTAGCATGATTAGTCAAAAAGTATATAAAAATTGTTTATTTTGGTAATAAACATGTTTTAAAATGCAATCGTATTAAATTGTTCAGGGAATGTAATAAAAAGATACGCCATGATTAATTATACAAATAATATTGTCTATAGCACACTAAATGTCAAGTGCTATTCAGTTGTGTGGTAGACAAGAGCGGCGCCGTCATAATTACGCTATACACAGCTTGTCAGTCAACAGTACACCTCTCTCCAGACATGAGACGCGCGGTCACTGACTAGCAAACAAAAGACGTTGACCCAATGTTGTTTTAATGTGGCCCACTGTCTTTGAAGTCAGCCCGCACTGAAACAACATTGGGTCAATGGCTCATGTTTACTGGGTGACTATACAGCTGGCACGAGACGTTGATGCAGGGTTGACCGACGTTAGAACAACATCGCGTCGGGGCATAACTAAATCCCCATGTCACTTTAATACATGTACAATACAATTCCTTAATTAGCCGTCCACGCGTGTTTATTCACATGTATCGAACATCCTATAAGAGCGTGGTACGGCCAGTACAGGGACGGTACATAGGCTACGTCCTTGTGTGGGCATACTACTCCTGTTAGTGTAAACACACATGTGTATTATTTATCAGTAATGAAAAACTGTTCCCTTTTTGTTTTACCAGCTATTTTTTTGTTTCACCAGGGCTACATCATCTGTCCTATAGTGACACATTTAATGTGAATATACAACGCCTCATGCCTGTAAAGGGTCAGAAGCTACCTGGGCTTATATAACGTGTGCTCTGTTAGCGTGATTAGCGTAGCTAGCGGCCCGTCATAATTAGTGATGTTAGAACAGGCATTGAAATGTTGCCGCAACCGCGTGCTTTAATCCACAATGACTACCAGTCAATGGTGGGTGATGTCGCTGTCATTAGCCCGTCATTGAACCAGCCGCCGCGACTGCAAATTTTACAGCAAAAACTCATTCCTGTGACCAGCGACTTTTTGTCACCAACGACTTTTGTTGTCTGGCAGAAGCTAGGTCTTTGGTGACAGGATCTACTGTAGTAATATAGTTTATATATTGAGACTTGGCCACTTGTCCGATTCAAATCAGTTCAAAATACACCAGACAAATTTGACAGCTATAAAATGGTTAAAGGCTTAATATAAACACCTGTTGAAGGCTCTCATGAATTGAAGTTCCATGTTTTTTATGTATAACCTGCTACTTTTTGCTCATTGGCAGTCCGTTATTGCCATGATTCTGATGATTGTAGGAAGACAATTTATGTGTATGGTAAAATTCTACTACTACTGCAATAAATGGCAACAGATTATCATTTCATCGTATCTCTAGCTTTCTTAGACCCTTCCATAGTGATTGATACATCATAAAATTGGATGGCAACAAATTTGATTGCATTGTGGTTTTTCTCATGCTGATAATTCAATTGATGCCACAAATGTTTTCTATAAATTTAGAAAATATGAAATTACTGGTATATCAATGATTAAATGTGGTTCTGTTAATAATAATATTTTGTCCCATTTAGTAAAATGCGTGGTCGTGGTAGAGGTGGTAGAGGAGACATGCAGACCAGAGGCCGAAATAAACGTGGCCGTGGTCGAGGGAAGGATAGGCAGCAGCCATCTGGTCAAGAGGAGGAACAGGAAAACACAAAGCCTGAGGTAAAATTGTGAATATTTTAATCTTGTAATAGTTTAGCCTAAATAACTAACAGTATCTCTATCATGTCTTATCAAGCAGATGATAGAATCCATTGGCTAAAAGGAGAAAATAATTGGGCAATGCTGGGATAATACATTAAATGATCTCTTTTTTTCTATCTATTATACTCTGCTATTTGTAAAATAAAAAGATGACAAAAAAAGCAATGCAGAATCATAATGTGACACTACTGATGTTACTATTCTGTCCACCAATATTTAAAAATGAATTTCTTTGATGCACAACAAAACAACTGTCTTTGATGGATATTAAAGTACCTACATATTAAATATATTGATCGCATGATTATAAATTTATCATATTTAGCACGAGAAACCTAAGTTGAATTGTTTTCCTGTTTCAATTGCTATACATATGTATGTTTACTCCAAATGTAATACATTGAAATAATCAACCCCTCTTCTGTGTACAAATAATTCAATTGGGATTGACTACAGAATTATTTTTTTTCAGGGAAAAGCACAAAAGATTAATCAGGATCCATTAGCGTTTGGTGTAACAGTTGACTCAGGTAGACCATGAGTAACATTTTATGGACAATAACTTGTTAACCCTTGAGACCATAAATGACCGTGAAATAAAATTTAAAATGGCTGTATAATGGCAGAGATTTTGAGTTTGGGCGGTCGGAAATTCAGCTCTAACTAAAAAGTTAACTGATTAATTTTGTTTATTTTTTACAGACATACCCTATGTGCCTGGGCAATTCATCCCATATATTTTTTTTGGCACCAAGCCATAAGCGGCCATTTTCCAAGATGGCCGCCTAAAAAGCTTGCTGGCACGATAACTTATGAACCGTTGGTTGGATTACATTCAAATTTGGTATGGTTGTTCTCAGGTATTTCTGATGATCCATTAAAAACAAAATGGCTGCCGCAGCCATTTAAAAAATTATGGCCACCTAAAAAGCTTGTGGGCAAAATAACTTATAAACCCCGTTGGTTGGATGGCATTCAAATTTGGTATGGTTGATCTCTAGTTTTTTCTGATGTCCTGATTTACTTTTGGGATTAATCCATTAGAAACAAAATGGCTGCCCCAGCCATTTAAAAAAAATTGACATGGTGGTAATGGGGGTAATTTTTTTCTCATTATTTCTTGATATTGATAGACAGAGCCTACGGCTGAGAGGTCCTGCCATCAATTGATGGCTATTTTTTCTCATTGTCTTGGAAATCTTGCATAATAGCCGAAGCGGTAATATAAATTAAACCTTGAGAAAGTTTGCTGATCTTCATCAAATTTTAAATGGCTGACTGGCGATAATGGAGGGCTGCTTTCTTGTTCGTTTCCAAACAACTCTTTCTAGTTTGACCCAAATTTGACTGAAATTCCAGCTTTAAATAATGAAAAATATACATCTTCTAAATGTGACATTTTATTTTGTTCAAAATTTGCTTGAAACCGTATCTATTATTTGTAAATATCAAGCTGATGGGAAACATGTTCCATGGTCAAAACTGTTATTACAAGTAAGACCATTTCAGCGCGGGTAGACATCACATTCTGACGTCTGAAGTTGATACTGTCCATAGACTCATAATATAAGTATTCATTTGAAGCGGAAAGAGCTAACTAGCACATTTGTAATGATTTAAAATTGAATGAATGAATGAAATCTTATATAGCGCATGTATCCAGCCGGAGGCTGTTCAGAGCGCTGAACATCGAGAGTAACTTAGCAAGGCCTGTTATCATTCAAATTCCAACTCAGTCTCCTGGGAGATATACAGCTGAGCTGCCATTGAGGCGCATCAAGCTATTTTCATTCCAAGCAAATTCGCCTTATGTGCCAAGTACTCACACATTGTGGATTTTCTGTGGTCTCGCTGGATGGAAACTGTGCCTACGTCCATTGAGGTTCTTTTACGTCCAACTCTAGGTCAGTCAGACGAGCCATCTGATTTACGTGGTTCTCTGAGCCCCACGAGTGTATACAGTACCTGGCAGTCACCAGGCGGTCACCCATCCAATTATGAACAGGGCACGACGTTGCCTAACTTCAGTGATAGAGCCAACCACGATGAGCGAACGCCGTATTCCGTGTAAAATTGAAGGAAACCCATTGGTCTCCATGCTTTAAAAATACAAAAATATTTTATCCTTATAAGGCCTAGACGGGTAAAACAGTTGAGCCTGTTATGAGCAGTCACCCTTGGGACACAGGAAAAGCCGCCTTTCAAGACAAGTGGCTGCCCGGGGAAATGGCCAAGTGTCCTCTGATATGAGTTTTTGCTCCTAGTAAGTTCTACTGTAAACTTAAGAGGATTGAGAATGAATGTTGTTGTGATTGGCAGGGAAAGAATTAATAAGGACATTTTTTGCACGCCTCTTATTTTTAAAGATTCTTCCGGTGATGAGGATGAAACAGGCCAACTGAAGGTGGCTGGAGCTTTGAATAATCTAGTTGACTCATATGCTGACTCAGGTATTTGCTTATTTTTATTTTGTTACATAGTAGTAGGAAGCAGAGGTTTAGGCACTTCAACATTGTGTTTAAGTGATACAGCAAGTTCAAGTGATACATTACCGCGTGACAGTTATTTGAAGCTGGCATTGATGACCCAACAAATTAACCCTTCAAGTGCTAAGTTATCAAATTAAAATTTGTGCCCACTTGAAGTTGTGTCTCACTACCATGACCCACAACTCTAGGTGGGTGAAAATTACTCTTATTTGTTTAATTTGAAACCAAACATTTGCAAATCTTCATTCCCAATACCAGTGATTTGATTGGTTAATCAAACAGATTTGAAACGATTTTAGACTATATATGGAGACCATAGTCATTTTAAATCTGTTTTTATATAAAAAATTACTCTCATTTGTTTGAATTAAGACCAAACATTTGCAAATCTTCATATCCAATAACAGTGATTTAAAACAGATTTAAATAATTATACAGTAGTCTCCATATATGGAGACAATATTTTAGTCATTTTAAATCAAAACGTAAGTCAATCTAGCAAATTCAATGACAATTTTTTTCTGCAAATTTTCTTGTTTGGAGGACAAATAAAAGGCTAACAACGGCTATAGACGCGATTAGCACTTCAAGTGTTAACCCTTATCCTGCTAAGTTAATTATTTGAAATTTGCATCTACTTGAGGCTGTGTATCGCTACCGAGATCCACAACCTCAGGTTGTTGAAACTACTCGTAATTGTTTAATTTGAGAGCAAACAAATCTTGATTTTTATTTTTAACAGTATTTTCATTCCCAATAACAACGATTTATTAGGCTGATAAAATAGATTTAAAAAAATATTGTCATGATTAGGCAAAGGGTTAAGGCCTTGTCTATATACTTAGTTCAGTACTTCTATTTTGTTTCAGAAACAAATAAGAATGGTGAAGTGGAAGCATCACGACATCAAAGTAAGAGAGGTAGAGGTCGAAAACATCAAAATCAAGGTGGGAGAGGTGGTCAGCAAGAAGGGAGATCTCACATTCCAAGAAAACGGCTAACACTTTTGGAAAAGGTAATGAGAGTAATAATTATATTATATAATTTAAGCTCAAAAAATTACAAGTGACATTTGTTTAGAGCCCATATAATAGTGATTATCTAGAAATCAAACAGACAAAATTATCCAAAACAGAAAATTTTACTTTTTAGGGCATATGTTAATTTCTAATTAAGATTACCTAATCACAGCAAATTACACTCACAACATGGGTCAGCAAATTCAATCATTATATCACTCCCAACATAAAAATGAAATTATATATATATGAATTGCTATATGTATATATTATATACATATAACCTCCACTTTAAAATTGTATTCTTTGCATTTATGAAATGATTTTGTACTTTGTAAAATGTAGTTATCAGTATATAAACTGCCGGGTATTTGCTTTTTCCATGCCATAATTTGTGGAGCAGTCCAATTTGATAAGGCCAGGATTTAACCCTTGAAAGTTGTTTGTTTCTATTTTTTATTCATTTATATCCCCCGCCCACGAAGTTGGGACGGGGGATATTGTCATCACCATGTCTGGCCATGCGTATGTGCGTCCGTGTTTCGTTTCCTGTCAATATCTCTGAAACCGTTAGCCAGAGTGCTTTCATATTGCATACACATATTCTTTTGTGCCTTTTGGGGGTTATGACCTTTGACCTAGTTTTTTGTGGCTGGGCGTTAGCCAAGGCACATTATTGACAGAGTCTGGTGGGACATAAAGTGACATCAATTCATTCATAAAACTGATAGATGGGTGAATTCCATTCATAAATCCGACCATTGGCCTTAGTTTCGGGGACTCTATCAATAGATACGGATACGCATAGAGCTTCTTATATCAGTTTGATACAAAACAAGACTGTTCGATGTTGACAGTCCCTAAACTACTGGTAGCAGGTTAGTGCGCAAGTCTGTCCAAACAGAAATGTCATTGGCTGATGAGCAAAAGCCCTTGTCCAGCATAATCAATCAGCTTTGTTCTGATTGGGCGCAACTTATGCAAATTACAGGGCCTGGTAACAAGCATTATTCTCGGGAGAAGTGTTTGTATCCAGCTCACTGATTAGCCAGCAATGACATCATTCAAAATGTGACACAATAGCTGACATCCATCTCCAAATATGGTAGGCCCCATTGGTCTCAAGGATTCCCCTCCTGGGATATATTGCATGCTGATTGGCCAGCAATGACATCATTTATAAAAATGACCTCAATAGCTGACCTAATCTCTGAGGTCAGAATTATCTGTACACAGGGTTTTCCCTAAAGCCCTGCGCTTGCGGTAAAACTACAGACGACGTCCACTAGAGCCAGCGCTGGGTTAGTCCAAGCTGGGGACTCATGCTCTTTGCTCCCGGCGCGAAGCAGAGTGGATCAGCCTGATCTAGCGCTGGGTAAGCCTTAGCAGAGAGGTGTATGGTACATACATACTGAGCGCCCGTATTGTTTAACACAGGTGAAGCTTGGTCAGCATGCAGTCTACTGCATGCACTGTGGCAACTTTCCAACAAACACGAGACATTGACCCAATGTTGAAACAATGTTTTGGCCACCATTTACGACGCTGGACCAACATTGGTGTGATGAATGTGTGTCTGTAATATCGCCTGTCCGCCGCGTGCCGAGTCAGGGTGCCGATTGTTCTGGGAATAGGCAGGGCTATCCACGAGTGCGGTACTTTTCCAACAACATTTTTACAACTTTATTTTAATAAGACTTGGAATTCAAGTACAATGCAGACTGCTTAATATCATTTAGTAACATTGTCATATAGCCTAATTCTGTGTATTGTTAATATACCGTAGATATGTATGAATGGTATAATTTCACAGTAAAGTATAGGGGAGACTGGGGCACCTTGAGACAGGCCTGTTTGACAAAAATTATATTGCGGTTTGTTCGCCAGCTAGTCAATGGTACCAAAACTAACCAATTTCCATTTTCCACTCTGTTTAAGCTTAGATCCATTTTTACATGAAAATTACATTTTTGGGATGATCATTATCTTTTACATGAAAATTACTTTTTTGGGATGATCAATATTTGTGTCTATAGATCACGTAATACTTGATTTCCCTATGATTTTGGTGGTATCGTACACCTGTGCTATCATTTTCTTACTTACGTATAATGGTTTGCTTTAAATACACCCCACACACTGATATGATATCAGATATGAGGTCAGTCAGGGTGTCTCAATCTGCCCAAAAACTGTCTCAAGGTGCTCCCGAGTCTATCTCAAGGTGCCCTGAAAGTGTTTCAAGGTGCCCCCACTTTTTTCAGGTACATATTGTTACTGCAACATCTAGCATTATGGTGTCTCAAGTTACCCCAGGTGGTGTCTCAAGGTGTATCCATATGTGTCGTAAAAATCTTTTATTTCAAAAATTAAATATATGTTTGGAGGGTTTGAATTTTTCCGTCTCAAAGTGCCCCAGTTTCCCCTACCCATATATCTGCAAACATTGATGTTCAAGACATGCCACCCCTTGCCATGAAACCTGATAACTGTGGTGTATTATAATTTCCGTCTTATTGTAGTCTAGCCATTCATTTCAAAATTACATGCATAGTGGACAAATCTAATTTTGATGTGATGTAGGCCTACATATAGCATCTGGCAGGCAATAACGTTAGGCCTAAAGCACATACTGTGTAACCACTGGTAACAGTCGACCCGTGCTGGTTTGGACAACATCAGATGAAATAGTCCTAATACGGTCCGACATGACTAATGTTAGCCTAAAATTGGGATATTTCCACCATCAGTCAAGGTCGAGCTGTGACAAGAGGAT
Source organism: Flabesymbios commensalis (assembly GCA_964017125.1). NCBI lineage: Eukaryota > Metazoa > Annelida > Polychaeta > Terebellida > Flabelligeridae > Flabesymbios > Flabesymbios commensalis. Next base: position 60,540,176 of record OZ024916.1, on the reverse strand, counting down.
GAGCATGTGGGCCTACCTAGCCACTACCTAGGCAATAAGGTTAGGCCTAAAACACATACTGTGTAACAGTCGACCCGTGCTGGTTTAGACAACACCAGATGCAATAGGCCTACTCCTCTAGAATTGGAGATTCAATTCAGCTCTATGATAAATAGCCAAATTTAAGTGTTGCCGGTCCGACATGACTAACTTAAAATTGGGACATTTCCAACCTCAGTCAAGGTGAAGCTGTGACAAGAGGATGAGCATCATTTAATTATCCATTGATATTAGTCTTGATATAGAAAAAATAAGCACACAACATCCCTCATTCATTTACTGTTGTCGCCGTTGCATGGCGTGCGTTGCTATCAACAGTAAAACATCATAATTTTATAAAAATCACAGATTTGATACGCATAAGGGCATGCCGTTATGAGCGAGTATGCCATTCTGATCAATTAGAATGACACACCCTTATAATTTAACAGTTTGTAGTATTTCAGAGTCCTCCCTTTGCCCCAGACACATGAGGCCTTTGGCCCTAGTTTAGCTTTGATTTTGAGGTGATTATTGACTTTAATTGATTGCGGATGATAAGTTCAGTTTCCGGATGATATCTCGCAAAGTGCTTGCTGGATTGTTTTCATATTGCCACACACATCCCTCAGGGTGTGTAGATGTGCCTTTTGGGGGTTATGACCATTGACCTAATTTTGACCTTTGATTTTGAGGCGATTATTGACTTCAATTGATTGCGGATGATAAATTCATTTTTCGGACGATAGTTCGGAAAGCGTTTGTTGGATTGTTTTCATATTGCCAAACACATCCCTTAGGGGGTGTAGATGTGCTTTATAGGGGATGTGACCTATTTTTTAACCTTTGACTTTGAGGCCATCATTGACTTTAATTAATGGCGGGGGATATCGTTAGTGTCAGCGCTCTTTTTAGCTACTGACACAGTTTACAGCTTCAAATTGAATGATTTGATCACGGGACCATCTATCACAAACTGTTTTATGAATTTCAGTTGTATTTTAATTGCTTTGAAACTATAATATACCCGTTTCCTAGCATCACTATGGTTAAGCATCATGTCACAGTGTTTCCCCCAAAGCATCCAAGCGTCACGGCACCATAACGCTTTAATTTTTTACCCTGACGCTTCAGTAAGTGTGTGACGCTTCAGTGAGTGCCGTGACGCTTCAGGAAATTCCGTACAACATTGGCATCGTGTTGCGATGTCCAGCGATACAGATCAACGTTAGATCTTACAGCATTACATTGGCCTAATGTATTGCCGCAGCATGGCAGTGCGTGGCTCGTCTGTGCGCATGCCCAGTGGTCATATGATGTCACGTGGTCAGGCACTGTTGGGGGGTCTATCAGCGTGTAGCTGGCTGCATTCGCCCAGCAAACACGATAGTTACAGTATAGTACGTTGATATAATGTTGACTTAATGTTGGTAAATCGTCTGCAACGCTGGCTCAACATTAAAGCGCGTTGTTCCACCTGACGTGTTTGCCGCGATAACAAAGCATACGCCTGGTGTGTCACAATCCTCTACCGTGTCTACACGAACCCAACGTCAACACAGCGTTGTTTAGGCAATGAAGCGTGCTGGCTGATATCAGTTGGGCTGTAACACAAAACAAGTGATGCCGACCTCGTTTGTGTTCATTAAAGGCTGGGCCAATGTCACCAGATGCTTGTATTTAAACCAACTTGTTTTCTGGTTTTAGTAAGTCCTGATGATAATCCATCGGCGTGGCACTGATCTATTAACTTGGCCTAATGAATTTATTTCTCAACCACAAACAAACAGCATGCTATTGAACAGATCTTGTATTGACCAATTTTGAATCATCACTTTATGCCTAGTGTCTAATGGTCTAAAGATTTTTTCGAATTCATTTTTGTGAAGAAAAAGTGTAGGCTAGTCTATTGTTTTTAATTTTTCACAATGCGATTTAATCCAATAGTCTTGTCAGACAAGAATCATAGATCTTAGGCCCCTATCTCATGGTATTTCTTTGTTATCATAGTTTGATACAGGGGCATAACTAGACAAAGTAGGCCTAGACACAACATATTTCATTCGTCACTTCATAGGCCTCTAGTCCTATTTAAAAATAATTTGCTGTGTACATATGAGAAAATTGGTGGTCTATATCACAAGGGTTTTAAATGTAAAACTGGCACTCAGTTTCTATATATCAGTCTACATGCAGAATCAGTGTTTAATTTTTTACCAGGACAAACAGTGGATACAAATTACTGCTATAAGCCACCAAAATGCATATAAAGAGGTTTTCTGATTAAAATTTCAAGGGGGAGCATACCCCCCAGACTCTGCGCGCCACTAATTGTGCGCCACGCGCGAATTGTGCGCAGCGCGCAAATTGTGCGCCGCGCTGAAACCGAACCGCCAAGTACCATGATGCTTTCTCATTTTTCTGGGGGAAACCCTAAGCATGGACACAGTGACCAGTAGATTTATACTTTCCTCAGAATTGTTACTGATTAATACATTCACCCATATTCATTACCATTTCATTTATTTTTATATCCATCACCATTTAGATTCCAATGTTTACATTGTTCTGTTTTTAAGCTTCTGGCACCGGATATCAGACATGAAAGAAATGTGATCTTACAGTGTGTGCGACATATTGTGAAGAACGATTTCTTTGGTTTGGACAAAGACGTTGTGCGCATGATGACGGAATCGTCTTGTGACACAGTCGAGGTGGATGAAATATGGGAACCTTCTGAAGCTGATGATGTAGAAAAAGAAGATGGTGTAGGGGATAAAGAAACAGTGATTAATAACGACATACAAATCCCACCACATAATGTGCAGATAGAAACTCAATTATCTGAGTCTCTCACCGACAGAAAAGACCAATTTGATGGCCATTCTGAAAAGATGAATGTGGACCAGGAAACACTTGTCTCAGATGACAGTAAGGTGGCCATACCAGATCAGGAGGAACAAACTGTTTAACGCAGCCATCTAATCTGGATCCCAGTAAACGCAAAACATTTGTATAACATTTGTACAATGTTGGCCCAACGTCGAAACGTTGGACCGACATTGTACAAATGGTATACAAATGTTTTGTGTTTGCTGAGATGAGGAGACCACATGACAGAAGCTGTGATCTGATTTAGCTCACACAAAAGCATGCAGACATATTATGTTACTTTATGAGGCTTCTTGTTTATTGTGCTTTTGCTATATCACACTATTTTGCCAATGACCAATTAGAGAACAGAAATTAGTCTGCATAGTTTTAATATGTCGATGATAATCGTGATAATGTTATAATATATATGGTACGGTTTTTCACATATTAAATAATTACATACTGTTTATGTAATACCATTGTCATTGACGGCGAGATTATAAACGTTACATTTTACGTTGCAGCATTAATGTGTGTGAAATTACACACTTCAAGTCACCATTTTTGGATTGATGCATTGATCAACAATAGCTGGTCATAATAATAGTACAATTATAGTATATCAACATATACCACTTGTACGCATTTATATCCCTCTTTCCATATGATGGCAATAACGCGCTTCATTCACTCAGTGCTGCATTTTTCCATAACATTTTTTCATCCGTCATTGTTAATGCTGCGGCCAGCTTCAAACGAATGACAAGAAAGGACATAATATATATGATATATCAGTTTACAATTTAGTGCTTTTTTTTCAAAATATGTACGGTAGGACTACAGTTTACTCCAGTCAGTATTTGTGCTGTGTAAGAGAAGCTTTTTAGAATTTTTTAAAATGGTTTAATCTCGCAAGTAATGTACAGGCGAAAGTGGCAGATATGACACTGTCCCCCAGTAACAAAATTTGAATGTCCAACGCATAAATGAATTGTGCTTATAAATGCTGGAAATTATATTTTCACTGTTGTATCTACATATACATTGTCTCCCAAAAAACGTTCCCTCCAGTAAAATTACATTCAAATGATGAAAATCCAATATGCGGTATTCATTGGTGTGCTATGACGTAACGTCGTTAGTAGTTAACGTGTGTCAATGCGATGACGTAACATCGTTAGTAGGCTAACGGATGTCAATACGTTAGCACTGTAGGCTAACCTGCTAACGCTAACTTGCTAACGAGTGTCTGTGTGATGACACATATGCCTAGCGTGACCTTCATTTTACATATTTTTAATTGAAATGTATTTTCAATAAAGATCATGATAGAAGCCCACAGTGGGAGGAGATATTATCGACATAATATTTTAAATTAACACATAATAAAAAAAAATACTGAATAGTGACTTCGTCCTGGAAATCAAACCGAGTCAACGACTTTGGTCCAACATTGTTTCAACATTGGTTCAACATTGGGTCGATGTGTGGTGTTTGCTGAGTTAGTGGCTACCAAGTTACTTCTTCCAAGATGGAGTAACTTATTTGTAGCCACTACAATCGTTCATCATCTTTAACCCAATTAATCTTTTATTGTTGTTGGGGCTCTGCCCTAGGCCAACTTCTTACCTTTGTGTGGACCACAGATATGTTCCATAAAGCGACGTCACTCCCCAAAGCAGGCACAGTTCATTTAAGAATAGGACCTTTAGCCTTAGTTTCGGGGAGGGGGCTGTTTGATAACCGTACACACTATAGAGCTTCTTCCCACGTTTCACATCTCCCCAGGTGATTTTGGTAGACGGTCCCTGTTGTCTGTTCTACACAAGTAGCCATTGTATGGCCAGTTCGGGAGAAGGGTTTGCATACTGCTCACGGATTAGCCAGCAATGGCATCATTTAAAATGTTACTGAAACGTGGTGTCCTGCTTACTAAACAGCCGTAATCAAGCGCATATGACGACCAGTAATTCAGAGTTTTAGCATATCCAGCTGTTCTAAGAGTTTTCTATTTTTCGTTCAAGTCTTCTATGAATAGATGCTGTACCACCTTGCAAACACATCTACTGATTGAGATCAATTTAGTGTATACCTAACGGTCTCTTTGCCACATAGCTAAGAGTCTTGCTATCAAAACAAAATGTGCGCTTTTATAGAGCAATATACCCTTAAAAATTTTAACTTGACTAAATTCAAAATGTCAGACTATCGTCATTAATTATGTCAGATATCTGGCAAACCGTGCCAGATAGCTAGATTATCACCATAAAACAAAATGTGCGATTGCAGGTACAGGCCTATGCCCTGAAATATTTCAGCTCGCTCAATTTCAAAATGGCCGACTTGAGGCCATTTTTGACTTTAATATCTGGAAAACTGTGCTAGATAGCTAGACAATTGGGCTTACTACAAAACAAAATGTGAGGCTTCAGGGAGTGAATCAATTGCTGGCTGCAATCCAGGCTGATGCATAAACACGGTTGACGAATAACGTTTGAACTCCTGAACCCACAGAGAACATGGGCACTGAGAGAGCCGTTCTGTGTGACATACCAAAGCAGTGAGCTCTCTATCATACCACTGTATGAGACAAAAACACGGTTGACGGATATCGGTTGAACTCCTGTTCCCACATAGACTATAGGGGCTCTGAAGGGAGCCGTTTTATGTGACATATCAAAGCAGTGAGCTCTATGTCATAGCACTGCAGGAGGCGGAGTCTGGTCTTAAGCAATGAAGTCTTTATCATTACATTGCTAGTTTGGTGATGGCACCGCGGATGCGGATGGTTGGCTTAAGATGACTGTTCAATGATGGTGGTTTCAAACACACTGCTCAGAAATAGGAGCACATCTCAAAAGGGTCAGTCCTTGCCCTTTCCCCTGGTTTCTGGTCGCTCAAACGGCTGTTTCTATATGGTTCAGCAGCCCTGGTTCCTTGTCTCCCGGACTTACGTTGTCAATGCTTTGTACAATCACCTACCTCACCAGGTAAAAAGAGAAAGGCACTATAAGGTTTATACCAGAACTAGTGCACAATCTCGCGTCAGCCCTCGCGCCGCACGCTCTGCTGCAGGGAGTGGTATGCCCTGAGAAATGTATACCATACTTGGGCCGAGATCTCTATCATTATATTGAATACAATTCATGTATGCGGTGTTATAACATGTTACCGTTATTTGATATGTGGGCCATCTAGTGAGTGCCAATAACAATCCTTAGAAATGCTGACGCTTCACAAATTGCACACAATAAATTGTAGGGGAGCAGTTTGTGTACACCTTATATAGTGCTGAGGATACAATGAACATCAAGGTCCGGAGGACGTGGGTTATCTGTTAACAAGGTTAATATGAATCTAAGAAGAGAAGAAGACCCCCACATTCCGAATTTGACCTTACATGTTTTCTTAAAGCGACACAATCAGGCCAAAATCATCATTTTTATTTTGGCTCATAGATATAATATATATCCATAATATGTCAACAACATGTCCATTTAATTTTGTGTTGTGTGTTAACCTGTCAAATGAGAAATAAGGACGAGATTTAATTTCGGACATGCATGTCTAAAATAAGAAATACGGGAATAACTGATAACACACTGCTACGTTGCCACAGCAACTCAAAATAAAAAAAAACTTTCACAGTTCTATTCTATGGACATGTCATGTTCCTATATTATGGACATATCAAGAAGCGAAAATACAATTTTGCATCATTTTTGGCCTGAATATGTCGCTTTAATTTCAATGAATAGTCCTGGTTATCGTGATTCTCAATTTGTAAAAAATCATCTTCTCTACAAAAAATCGCTTGTTTTTTCGTCAAAATTCATTTATCAGAACAAACATCGTTTATAATTTCTATAACGACCGACAAACATCAAATTAGATCCGAGACTGTTAGCTGTGATCTGCGACCTGAAGCATAGTCTGCACAATATGCAGAGCCATGCAGACTGGTTAGCGGTGAGATTGTTGTAAAATACCGGTAGATTATACAATGTGCCATCAATTTTAGTCAATTATTTTCATTTTAGTCAATTATTTTAGCGAAGATCAACTGTTAATGTTATATTGTGAACGGGTGCATTGTGAATTTATATACCAATGAAAGTACACATAATTACATTTTCAGATATGATCTTCTTGTTCAAGTTTTTTGGGATATTACACCTATGCAATTTAACGTAGGCCTATAAGTATTATATGATCACCTCATGCGAAACGGCAACGTACCGGTACATTCCTCCAATGCATATATTAATTCAAAGATTTATTTTGTTACCCCATAACAGTCTACAAAAAAATATAACTGAAGCTACTAACAGCAAAATGAAGATTTAAAAAGCTGTACAGTAACGAGACCTTTTGTAAAACTTGTAAAAAAAAATCAACTTGGAGCTGTATAACAGTTCGAGCTTAACCATATTAACACTGTTAATGTTCGAATTTATTCAATTCAGATATGTAAGAAATGTAGTTTTGCAGGTGGGTGTTGGACCTATTCAAGTTATACTGCAATTCATATGTTATGAGAATAATCAGCTATTTTTTCTTGATATCCACACGGTATATAGCGCTGTAAAGTTTAACAGTAACAAGGTCCGGAGTATATCGTCGCCTCGGAGCTAAAGGATCCTATCTGACACTCGTTAGAGTGGCAGATAGGATCATTTAGCTCCGAGGCGACGATATGGTTTATCCGTTAATATTTCAACTGAAATCAATGAGATCGATGAAGAAAAGAAAATAGCCCCATTTTCTCACATAGGGGGCCTACATAATTTGACCTTTATTTTTTATCACAGCGTAGAGGTAGGCCTTTTCTATGGTCACAGTAATCTCGTATATTATTAGCTCCCGCCGTCACCGTAGGTGAGCGAAGGGAGCTATGGATTCTACCTCCGTTTTTTTTTGGCCTCTTCTTTTGCCTATAACTTTGTGAGAAAATAAGCTAGGATAACAATTTTTGGTATGTGGGTTACTTCCAGGTGGCTAATGGACGGGTTAAAATATTTTTAATCTGAATTCAATACGCAAGGTTGCAGAGGAGAAAATGATGATGTGACGGCGTTGGGCCGTTGGGCCGTCCGTAAACAATTCGTTTCCGGAGCATATCTCTGAAAGTACTTGTCCGATTGTCTTCAAATTTTACACACAACACCCCTAGGGGGTCTAGTTGTGCCTTTTGGGGTATTTGAACTTTGACCTACTTCTGGTTCAGAACTATGACCTATTTAGACGTTTTGACGCGCACTTCGTTTCCGGAGCAGATCTCGAAAAGTACTGGGCCGATGACAGTCATACTGCACATACATGTTCTCTAAGGTCCCTAGTTGTGCCTTTTCAGGTTTTTGGACTTTGACCTTGAAGTTGACCCAGCACTTTGACCTAATTTATAACATCGGTAAATCCGACTGAAAGATTTTGCAGAATATCATGAAAACCGCTCAAGATAGCTACACCATTACTATAAAACAAATTGTGAGGTTTCAGGAGAGGATGCATCTTGAAAAATTTCAAGTCAATAAAATTAAAAATGGCCGCCTATCGGCCATTATTCACCTTGACAGGCCTGATATTGCGGAATATCATGAAAACCGCTCAAGATAGCTACACCACTAATATCAAATAAATTGTAAGGTTTCAGGAGAGGATGCATCCTGAAAAATTTGAAGTTGATAAAATTCAAAATGGCCGCCTATCAGCCATTATTCACCTCGACAGGCCTGATATTGTGGAATATCATGAAAACCGCTCAAGATATCTAAACCATTACTATAAAACAAATTGTAAGGCTTCAGGAGAGGATGTATTTTGAAAAAATTCATTTTGTCAAAGTTCAAAATGGCCGCCAATCGGCCATTATTCACTTTCACATGGCCGTTATTTGGTAAACCGTGCTAGATGGCTAGACCATTACTATAAAACAAAATGTGTGATTTCAGGAGAGGATGCATCTTGAAAAAATTTGACTCAATAAAAATCAAAATGGCCGCTTATCGGCCATAATCCACTTTCACATGGCCGTTATTTGGTAAACCGTGCTAGATGGCTAGACCATTACTATAAAACAAAATGTTTGATTTCAGGAGAGGATGCATCTTGAAAAAAATTGACTCGATAAAATTCAAAATGGCCGCTTATCGGCCATTATTCACTTTCACATGGCCGTTATTTGGTAAGCCGTGCTAGATGGCTAGACCATTACTATAAAACAAAATGTGTGATTTCAGGAGAGGATGCATCTTGAAAAAATTCGACTCTATAAAATTCAAAATGGCCGCTTATCGGCCATTATTCACTTTCACATGGCCGTTATTTGGTAAACCGTGCTAGATGGCTAGACCATTACTATAAAACAAAATGTGTGATTTCAGGAGAGGATGCATCTTGAAAAAATTAGACTCGATAAAATTCAAAATGGCCGCTTATCGGCCATTATTCACTTTCACATGGCCGTTATTTGGTCAACCGTGCTAGATGGCTAGACCATTACTGTAAAACGAAATGTGAGATTTCAGATGAGGATGCATCTTGAAAAAAATTGACTTGATCAAATTTAAAATGGCCGCCTTTTCGCCCATTATTCATTTTCACATGGCTGATATTTGGTAAACCGTGCTAGATGGCTAGACCATTACCTGATTACTATAAAACAAAGTGTGAGTTTTCGGGGGAGGATGCACCCTGAAAATTTTTAATTTACGAATTCAAAATGGCCGACAATCAGCATTATTTACCTCGATAGGCCTGATATCAGGTAAACCGTGCTAGATAGCTAGACCATTACTATAAAAAAAAATGTGACGTTTAGAGAGAGGATGCCTTTAAAAAACTTTCGACTCAATCGAATTCAAAATGGCCGCCTATCGGCCACTATTTACTTTCACATTGCTGATATTTGGTAAACCGTGTTAGATAGCTGGGCCATTACTATAAAACAAAATGTGAGATTACAAGAGAGGTTGCATCTTGAAAAAAATTGACTCGATCAAATTCAAAATGGCCGCCTATCGGCCATTATTTACTTTCACATAGCCGGTTTTTAGTAACCGTACTAGATGGCTAGACCATTACTATAAAACAAAATGTGAGATTTCAGGAGAGGATGCATCTTGAAAAATTTTGACTTGATCAAATTCAAAATGGCCCCCTATCGGCCATTATTTACTTTCACATGCCCAATATTTTGCAAACTGTGTTAGATGTTAGTCTATTACTATAAAACAAAATATGAGGTTTCGGGGGAGGGATGCACCCTAAGTTTTTAACTAGTTTATATCGAATTCAAAATGACCGTAAATCAGCTATTAGTTACCTCGATTGGCCTGATATCGGGTAAACCATGCCAGATAGGTAGACCATTACTGGGATACTGATTAGGATCATTAATTTTAATGGAGGTTTGCAATCTCTGACAAAAACTGTCTAGTTCTTATCTTACTCTTAGACTGAGCTTCTTAGACCTAGTTGTCTTGCGTCTTGATTTTTGACCTAGCCTAGTACTACATTAAAAACCCTACACAAAATTGCTTAAATCAAATTCTAATTCGTCGCGGGAGCTCCTGGACTTATGTAGTCTTGTCTGATTACGTTATATTTTTAGCTCCCGCCGTCACCGTAGGTGAGCGAAGGGAGCTATGGATTCTACCTCCGTTTTTTTTTGGCCTCTTCTTTTGCCTATAACTTTGTGAGAAAATAAGCTAGGATAACAATTTTTGGTATGTGGGTTACTTCCAGGTGGCTAATGGACGTGTTAAAATATTTTAAATCTGAATTCAATACGCAAAGTTACAGAGGAGAAAATGATGATGTGACGGCGTTGGGCCGTTGGGCCGTTGGGCCGTCCGTAAACAATTCGTTTCCGGAGCATATCTCTGAAAGTACTTGTCCGATTGTCTTCAAATTTTACACACAACACCCCTAGGGGGTCTAGTTGTGCCTTTTGGGGTATTTGAACTTTGACCTACTTCTGGTTCAGAACTATGACCTATTTAGACGTTTTGACGCGCACTTCGTTTCCGGAGCAGATCTCGAAAAGTACTGGGCCGATGACAGTCATATTGCACATACATGTTCTCTAAGGTCCCTAATTGTGCCTTTTCAGGTTTTTGGACCTTGACCTTGAAGTTGACCCAGCACTTTGACCTAATTTATAACATCGGTAAATCCGACTGAAAGATTTTGCGGAATATCATGAAAACCGCTCAAGATAGCTACACCATTACTATAAAACAAATTGTGAGGTTTCAGGAGAGGATGCATCTTGAAAAATTTCAAGTCGATAAAATTAAAAATGGCCGCCTATCGGCCATTATTCACCTCGACAGGCCTGATATTGCGGAATATCATGAAAACCGCTCAAGATAGCTACACCATTAATATCAAATAAATTGTAACGTTTCAGAAGAGGATGCATCCTGAAAAAATTGAAGTTGATAAAAATTCAAAATGGCCGCCTATCAGCCATTATTCACCTCGACAGGCCTGATATTGTGGAATATCATGAAAACCGCTCAAGATATCTACACCATTACTATGAAACAAATTGTAAGGCTTCAGGAGATGATGTATTTTGAAAAAAATCATTTTGTCAAGGTTCAAAATGGCCGCCAATCAGCCATTATTCACTTTCACATGGCCGTTATTTGGTAAACCGTGCTAGATGGCTAGACCATTACTATAAAACAAAATGTGTGATTTCAGGAGAGGATGCATCTTGGAAAAATTTGACTCGATAAAATTCAAAATGGCCGCTTATCGGCCATTATTCACTTTCACATGGCCGTTATTTGGTCAACCGTGCTAGATGGCTAGACCATTACTGTAAAACGAAATTTGAGATTTCAGATGAGGATGCATCTTGAAAAAAATTGACTTGATCAAATTTAAAATGGCCGCCTTTTCGGCCATTATTCATTTTCACATGGCTGATATTTGGTAAACCGTGCTAGATGGCTAGACCATTACCTGATTACTATAAAACAAAGTGTGAGTTTTCGGAGGAGGATGCACCCTGAAAATTTTAAACTTACGAATTCAAAATGGCCGACAATCAGCATTATTTACCTCGATAGGCCTGATATCAGGTAAACCGTGCTAGATAGCTAGACCATTACTATAAAACAAAATGTGACGTTTCGAGAGAGGATGCCTTTTAAAAACTTTCGACTCAATCGAATTCAAAATGGCCGCCTATCGGCCACTATTTACTTGCACATTGCTGATATTTGGTAAACCGTGTTAGATAGCTGGACCATTACTATAAAACAAAATGTGAGATTACAAGAGAGGATGCATCTTGAAAAAAATTGACTCGATCAAATTCAAAATGGCCGCCTATCGGCCATTATTCACTTTCACATAGCCGGTTTTTAGTAACCGTACTAGATGGCTAGACTATTACTATAAAACAAAATGTGAGATTTCAGGAGAGGATGCATCTTGAAAAATTTTGACTTGATCAAATTCAAAATGGCCTCCTATCGGCCATTATTCACTTTCACATGGGCGATATTTGGTAAACCGTGCTAGATGGCTAGACCATTACTATAGAATGAAATGTGAGATTTCAGCTGAGGATGCATCTTGGAAAATTTTGACTTGATCAAATTCAAAATGGCCGCCTTTAGGCCATTATTCACTTTCACATGGCCGATATTTGGTAAACCGTGCTAGATAGCTAGACGATTACTATAGAATGAAATGTGAGATTTCAGCTGAGGATGCATCTTGAAAAATTCTGACTCGTTCAAATTCAAAATGGCCCCCTATCGGCCATTATTTACTTTCACATACCCAATATTTTGCAAACTGTGTTAGATGTTAGTCCATTACTATAAAACAAAATTTGAGGTTTCGGGGAAGGATGCACCCTAAGTTTTTGACTAATTTATATCGAATTCAAAATGACCGTAAATCAGCTATTAGTTACCTCGATTGGCCTGATATAGGGTAAACCGTGCCAGATAGGTAGACCATTACTGGGATACTGATTAGGATCATTAATTTCAATGGAGGTTTGCAATCTCTGACAGACTGTCTAGTTCTTATCCCACTCTTAGACTGGGCTTCTTAGACCTAGTTGTCTTGCGTCTTGTTGACCTAGCCTAGGACTACATTAAAAACCCTACACAAAATTGCTTAAATCAAATTCTAATTCGTCGCGGGAGCTCCTGGACTTATGTAGTCTTGTGTATGTTAGTGTTTACAATTTGTAAATCTCAAGATGCCTGGGTCCGTATTCTCGTACAAGTTACGATATATCATAGGCTTCTGATTGGTCGAGATGGCCATCTCGACCAATCAGAAGCCTACGATATATCGTAACTTGTACGAGAATACGGACCCAGAGGTGGAACAAAACTCCACAGGACGTCAAACAAAAAGAGTTTAATTACGTACAACTTAGCTGGATATGTCTCTTAACAGGATCAAATAAAAAATACGTTTTTCAATTTATACTATATTTTATGTGAACGTATCACTAATTCCAACCGAATGATATTTGATGGCGTTGGAAAGACCTATACGATTATCGTGATTATAGATACGCAGGTCTTCTCGTTCCTGATAAAACATAGGCCTAGTTGTCAGTTGAGGTTATAACGTTTCCAAAGCACATCCCATTAGACAAGATACGCGGTAAGTAAAAATGTATATTTCTTTGTATATTATGTCAAAAGGCAGTAACTGCTTACTTTTAAAAAGTAAGCAGTTAGTGCCTTTGCGAAACAGTCTAGGTAGGGCCTATGTCTGTGTATGTTTGTGTAATAAGTTTTAGTCGTGTAATGATTTGATTTAAAGTCGATTTATAGGCCTAGTTTATAATTGATTTATAATTAAGCTATAATTTGATTATAGATACGCAGGTTTTCTCGTATGTCATAAGGCATAATTAGAGGTATTACGTTTCCAAAGCACGTCCTAATAAACAATATACGCGGTAAAAATGTATATTATCAACTCGATCAAATTAAAAATGGGCGACAGGCGGTCATTATTGACTTTAATATGCGTAATATCTAGAAATATCTTGTTTAATATTAACATGACTAATTTGAAATACATGTTTGTGAGATACAGTGTAGTCAAAATTTTAAATGTTATTCTCAAATGCTATATACTTTTGAACGATGATTAGAGGCTGAGGCTTAATTCCGTCGCCTCCAGGCCTTGTTCCGAGATAATATTTAGTCTTTTTTTTATAGATATCTACCTTGGTTATTGTTCAGGGGGCCACCATTCAATATTCGGAGGGGGGGGGGGGTATTTTTTAAATAAATATTTTTAGATTGAATTTTCGTGAAATAATTTTTTGTCTGAAGGAAAATAAAATTAATGGCCCTTTAGCAAATATTCAGCCGCGCTTCGCTCGGCAATAATTAAATGACCCTTAATTGTGAAGCCTCGCTTTGCTCGTCTCCTTGACCTCCAGATCAATGCTAAGCCCCTACCTGGCAGACACAAGACGTTGAATCAATGTTGGTTTAACGTTGGTCCAACATCTACTACGACGTTGGACCAACTTTAAGCCAACATTGATTCAACGTCTTGTGTCTGCTGGGTAGTTTGGGATTCGACTTTGTAGACAGAAAACAAATTTCTAGGGAAGTGAAATAATAGTTTTTTTGAGGCAGAGTAAAAAAGGATGTGAAATATATAATGTGTCGAGTTCAAAAACTCCCATTCTCTCTAGTTGTTGTATGGTGGTCCCCTATGAAGCAAAATATGACAACACAGTCTCAACCGCAATTCAGCCCACACGTACGCCACCTGGTGAATGAAGAAAAGCGCGGCATCAACTAATCATGTCAGATCATGCTGACTTGGCATTATACACAGCGCTGGACCATCGCTGCCATGCAAAGACAAACAGCAGTAACTGCTCACTTGAAAAGTGAGCAGTTACTGCTGTTTGACTTTGTATACTGTCTATCAGCCGGCGCTGTCAGGATTGCACCACTCCATGTAGTTAGGTCATATGGTACTCTACCAGAGAGTAGAGACATGGCGAGCCATGGCGGCTGGGTTAGATACTGAACTCATGAGCCTAAAGCTTGGGATCGTCCCCATCCGGGGGCCTGGCAGGCCTAACTCGACACTCGCGTCAATTTTTTCTCTTTATATTAGACATTATTTGCAGCTTTTTATTCGCAATCTTTCCGACACTGCACTCATATATATTTATTGTTTAATATTAATTTTACCATATTCTGCCACACTCCACATGTCGAGTTAACAATGTAGTCTACTTTTTCAACCTGTACATAGGCGTGATAAAATTATGACATTCCATTTGTATCATTTTTGTTACTTGGGAAAAAAATGTAGCACATTTGCATTTAGGCCTTTAACTCCTGAGGCTAGAGCACTGAGGTAATCAAGTTGTGTCTCGCTACCGCGATCCACAACTTCAAGTGAAATTTGTGTGATTTGCTAAATACAAGTCCCATATTGATCAGTGTTTCATGATTGAAAGCATAATTATTTTACTTTTAACAACTGGTTATACAGTTGCTAATAAAAACAAAGGATACCCACTGTAGTCGACATCAGTGCTTGAAGGGTAGATATTGATGGGTTTAAGCTTTAGATCCGAATAATTTATGACTACAAATCTTAAATATTTTTTATCATCTTTCTCAAAATTTATGTGAAATTTTCACAGATACACGAGATACACAGAGTTATGATTTGTTATTGTTTTTATTAAAATCAATTTACCAGGTACTATGGAACACAAAATATTTCCCAATCACACTTTTATGAACTACTGCCTATCAAATGTAGTCCCCTAGCAGCCAGAGTGTCATAATGTGCCATTCATTTGAGTGGCAAATATGACACTCTGGCTTCTAGGGTCGATGTGTTCATATTATATTTACATTACAAGCAGCTCTCTTGATCTGTCCCACCTGTTAGGCATATACCCAGGTATTTCTTCACATTTTCTTTCAGTTTTTGAGATTTGCTTTTTTTATCGCAACTCCTACCTCAATATGAATGGAAATTTCCTGAATTTTTTAAAATAAAATTTTATGAAATTTCTTATTTCGGACATGCATGTCCAATATAAGAAATCGGGAATTTCGTCTTTATATCTCGCTTGACTGGTTAATGCGCGACACAAAAATTAAATGAAACTTACGCAGTTCTAGTCTATGGACATGTTTACAACATAAAACGTTCATACTAAGAAGCCAATATAAAATACTGATTTGTTGATTTAGCCTGATTGTGTCGTTTTAATTCACTCTAGAATCAGATATGTATCATCATGTACACCGGGATATAATGCTGAACTTAACATCCAAATTATTTAATTAATTCTACACCCACCATGTGGTGGAGACTTATTGTTTTAGTTATTGTTTTAGCTGTCTATTTTTATTCTTCAAACGCTCCCCAATTTTTATCCCATCTTCGCGATTCCTCTATTGGATTCCTCGTACCCAAAAACATGGGTATAGACATCAAAATCGTGACTCTAGCTATGCTAGGGCCCAAGTTATAGCCAAATATGTGATTACGCTGGCGGCCATTTTGAATGTGTTGTAAAACGAGGTTGAGGGGCGAGAAAAATTGAACCCCAATATTTCTGGCTTATTTGACCCCTAATAAAGTCAAAAAAATAATAAAATCAATTTTGGCTAGAACTTTTAATTTTAGGCATATTTCTGACATATCGCACCAGACTAATACGGATGAGAGCACTTCGGTTACGCCGCAACATTTCACCTTTGTGTGTAGCCACATTGTATGATCTGGGCTCAGGCAACTTTTTTCTGACATCTCTATAACAACCTTGATCCCTGATGTACACTTGGTCTCCAGGCTGGAGCACAGGTAAGGTAACTACTTTATGTCCTTTAATATAGTTTTGTGCAGATTTTAGTCTATAAGCTTTTCTTCCCCGCTGAAGATTTTAGGATATTGCACAGTAGGTATTAAATTTTCTATTGCAGTTGGCAAATTAGTTCTCGGCTGTCTTGACATCAAAATCTGACTTGGAGTTCTGCCGTTTTGTAGAGGAGCTGTCCTATATGCTAGTAAACCCTGGGAGGGGTTGCTGTTCCTTTTCAATTTTTTTTTTCAGTTTGTAGGCCTACAGCTCTCTCGGATTCTCCATTAGCTTGTGATGTTGTGGTAGACAGCTCTTTAAAATCGAGCCTTCTGGAAGCATAGTCTACTACCACCACATAGTGTTTTTTATTATATTCAAACAGATCTGTAACATCTCTATCCCAAATTCTATCAGGCGGGACCATGGCGAGTAAAGGCTCCTTCCTTTCTGCTCTGTGTAGTAAGCATTCGCAACACTTCTTGCGCATAGCCTTAATCATGTTAATCTGGGAAGTGATGTCAGGCCACCAAACACTTAGTTGAGCTCCACCTTTACATTTACTTATACCCAGGTGACCTGCGGTGGGATCCAAACCATTGCCTCCATGTTGTTATTCCCACATGGAGGCAATGGTTTTTCGCACATTTTGCGACTAATTAAATACATAACACGCTTATAACAATGTAAAAGTTTACTGAAAGTGTTAAGAACACGAAACAAGCAGTTAATAGGTGAACAAACGTCACAGAGTGTCAGTGAGAATCGAAGCCTTGAAAGCAAGACGGTTGATCAGGCAAGATTGCCCACCACAAAAATTCAAACTGTCCAGTCACAAGTACAACTTACAAGAGTACCGACGACGATAAAATATAAGGAATGATAGGAATTAGGCTATATGTGGATGATAGACATTGTTCAAATAAAAGTTCGTACAGAAATCATTTTTTTACGATATTTTTGAACGAAATTCAAGTAAAGACAAGCTTGCAATAAATATTTGAGTCGAGTCAGTCAATGTAAAAGTTTTAGACTAACAGTAGGCTAATGACCAGGTGCCGCCTCGTGTACATCACTCACCAGATGTCGCTTTGTCTACGTCACTCAACAGATGTCGCTTAATCTACACTAGTCATCAGTTGTCGCTTGAACTACATCAGTCACCAGGTGTCCCTGCTTTGATCTACATCATTTTACCACTCGATACGACCATAATACTAAATCATTACTTGCAAATAAAATGGCTACTTATCAGATACCTGCTCCTCAGCCAATGGCTATTCAAAGAGACGTAGTGGAGAGCTGGCAAGAGTTTGAAGATGCATGGAATGACTATGCTATAGCCACTGAATTGAGCACGAGAACTGTTACTGAGGACGGCAATGCAAATGAGGCTGGCATGCGTCTTGTTGCAGCCTCCCTTTGTGCAGTGATGGGGCCAGACTGTCAGAGGGTCTTAATTAATTTACCTGGGATTACAGCTGAAGACAGAAAAGACCAGAAGTTAATTTTAAAAGCTTAAGAGAATATTTTCTTCCACAAAAAATGTCCTATATAAACGATTTGTCTTCAATATTGCTCACCAGAAAGTAGGGGAATCTGTGGATGAATATGTACAACGTCTGCGTAGATTAGCAGATTCCTGTGAGTTTGCTACACTAAAGGATGAACTGATCAGGGACAGAGTGGTTATTGGTACCACGGATGAAGCAGGTAGAGAAAGGCTACTAAGGGAACGACCAGTACCTGACCTTAGTCGAGTAGTAACCAATCTGCGAACAGAAGAGACATCTCGGAGCCATAAAGAGGTGATCTCAGGGGGTTTATCATTTCAAAAACAGTAAAAAGAAAAGTTTTGGTCGACCAGCTCAATCCCGTCAATATCACTTTCACACACACAGCCAAGGTCGCCCCAGTCACATTCGGAACAATGAAAACTCGCATAAGAAAAAGTCTCAGGCTAAAATACAGAACAGCTGTAAATGGTGTGGATCTGCGGTCCAACATGCGAAAAAGGATTGTCCAGCGAAAGACAGCAAATGCTTTAGGTGCCAGAAACTTGGACCTTTTTGCCAATGTTTGTCGAGGTACACAAACAAATTAGATGGAAGAGGCCTAAGATCCAGGTTACTACCTTGGTGAAGTCACTTCGATTGACAAAGACTTTTGGTCAGCAGACATTGAAGTTAATGGCTCTACTACTCAATTCAAACTGGACAGTGGTTCAAAAATCACAGTTGCCGGAGATAACACATCATGGGTCAGAAATAAAAGTTCTTCAAATTTTAAAGGACCCGGAGGAGTGAATTTATCACATCTTGTGCAAGGCAAAATTAATGTAATTCTTGCCATAGGTGACAAGAACATGAAGGAAACAGTGTATGTCATGCGCAACCAAAGGTACAACTTCCTGTCTAAGGGGGCGATACAAGCTTTAAATTTTCTCATTCTGAATCCTGCTGTGTACGAAATTGAAAAAAACACACCCTTTTAAAAGGAGTTTCCGAAATTATTCAGAGGATTAGGGCTCTTCAAAGAACCGTATCAGAAATAGTCCTCAGAGAGGATACTGAGCCTCTTTGTATTTATACTCCACGACTTGTTCCTCACCCCCTTCTACCACAATTGCAAGATGAACTTACCAGAATGGAAGCGGATGGAGTGATATCCCCTGTGACTGAGGTTACTGGTGTTCTGGAATTGTCATCAGGGGCGGATCCAGGATTTGAAAAAGGAGGGGGCGCAGGTGGCTCGGAGACGAGTTTTCAGGCATATTTAGGCCAATTTAGGGGATTTTTAAAATAATTTAGCGCAAAAACGAGTGGGCGTGCGCCCCCTGCGCCCCCCTCTGGATCCGCGCCTGGTCATTGCTCCAAAACGAAACGGAAAGATCAAACTGTGCGCGGACCTAACAGCATTGAATAAAGCTGTCAAGAGGGGAGTTCATCCAATTGAATGGCGACAGTCAATCAAAACTTGGCCATGTTCCAAGAAAGCAAAGTTTTTTCTAAACTAGATGCCGGTTTTTGGCAAATCCCACTAGACCATTCTTCACGTTTACTTACCACGTTTGTAACACCCTTTTGGGCCTGAGGCGTGTGTTCGGATCCCACCACATCCACCATGTGAGAATAATAACAGGACGCTATTGTGGGTGAACAGGAAATTATTGACCGACACTATGGAACGTGATCCATGTCTAAACTCATTATACAACACCCCATAGTTCATTGTATTAGCTAGCTCGGTGACAACAGGGCGAGGGCCCTAGGGTAGTGATTAGCACCGCTGCCTTTCACGCCAGAGTTCGGGGTTCGGTTCCCGGTCTCGGCGGTTTGAAAGAAACAAAAATGTTTCTTCCCCATCCACGTGTGAAAGTCAGTGTTGTGGGAAGCCTCCGTGACCGAGAGGTAGCGTGCTCGGCCTCAGACCGCCAGGGTTCGAATTTCGAATCCTGTGTCTGGAGGACAGTGTCATCTCAATCATCTCACCTTCCTCAGGAGGTTCTCCTGGCCCAGTTTAGCCTATTTGTGCACAAAGGTGGCCTAAAGCCCGATTCATTTTATTTTGCTACATTCGTTTTACTTGGGGATCGACGTTTTTCAACAAGGCGCTGACTCAGCGTGATAACCACTCCAAGAAATATAGGTACGAAAATGCACACAACATTTTAACAACGTAGCGACAAACTAGCTTAGCATACATGTGAAAATGTAGTTGAAAAGTTGCCATTATAGGCCTAATAATAAATCTGACTGTAAGCCTGATTGATCGCGGACAAGTGTTAGATACGAGAGTTCAAAGGAAGTTGTACACGCTTTTGCACGGGCGCATTTTGTAGATGAAACCTTCACGACTCCCAAAACATTTGTGTAACATTTGTACAATGTTGGACTAACGTTGAAGAATTTGAGCCGACGTTGTATAAATGTTATGCAAATGTTTTGTGTTTACTGGGTTGGGGCTTGTCTGATAATATGCTAGATATCATAAAACATGAAACATTGACTATAATGTTGATACAATGTTGGTCCATCGTCTACAATGCTGGCCCAACATTACACCAACGCAGGATGATATCTGATCTAGACACTAAGGCCCTGTTTGATTCGCACCATCCTCAACCGGTTTACCAATCCAGAGCGTTTGATTCGCACCAGATCTGTCCAAACTGGGACCGGTTTGACCAAACCATCAAACCTGCCTGCATGAAGCCTTTGTCGTTTGAATCTTTAACCGGTTTGCCAAACTAGACGTTTCATTGACTGAAACTATTGGATCTGGAACTGTATTATCAAACCAGAGGTTTCTTTGGCTCAAACTATTTCTAAATTGGCGGTATATAACGCTTTTAACACCTTCCTTTGTGTAGGCCCAAGGAATATAGAAAGACTTCTTATATGTCCCTTGGTAGGCCTATTCTGTGAAACTCAATAGCCTTGTCCTCCATTGTTGTCACCGAGCTGGCTGATACAATGACGTATTGGGGAGAGTGTCTTATATAGCTTTCTTTTCACCGAGTTCCCATTCAAAACGGTTTCTGTGTCGTCACTGCGCTTCACAGAATACGTAGGCTTATGCCGCAACTATAGGCCTACTGGTATCAATTCAAATAATAGGCCTATCTGAATATATTCTACCCTAGCCAATAAAATAGTGGCTCTATCACATGACGAAATCGGCCAATAACCGACATAAATCAGGGCCCAGATGTTTAGAATGTCTCAGTCTTGCAAATTTGAGGGTTATGTTTTCCATTTGAGGGTTATTCTTAACATATTGATCAAGTCCGAGGGTACGGTGTATGTTGTCACCAAACACTTTGCACTGTTGGGAGTGTAGTCCGAGGAGTGTCCAAAGAATATATACGCTACTGGTGTCACTCTATATAATGGAAATTAGTCTGTCATCATCAACTGACAAATCAATGTGTTTACTAGGCCCTCTGATTCATGCTTCCATTTCACAAACAAATATACATAATTATAATGTGCATTGTATATTTAAAAAGCAGCATTTCATGAACATACTGACAAGTGTGGCACATTCTAAAATTACCATAGAAATTCAAAATGGCCGCCAAAAAATCTAAGCGATCTGTCATAATCTGTCATGAAATTTGAAAATTCAAGTCGGCCAACAAAATGGCCAATAAAAAGCATAAACGTAAGTTCAAAATCAACTATTGTTTGAAAAGTCAGTTAAAATCTAGTTTATTTATTTATGTATTTATATTATATTAATTTTGATCAGAGCGGGATTCGAATCCGGGTACTCCTGCGTGTGGAATTGATATATTGTCGCTAAGCTAACCGCCATTCCCACTGCATACTGCGTCATGTCGTAGGGGAGACTGGGGCACCTTGAGACATGGGGCACCATGAGACAGGCCTGTTTGACACAGATAATATTTTGCGATTTGTGCGCCATCTGGTCAATGATACCAAAACTAACCAATTTCGATTTTCCACCCTATTGCTAATGACTATTGGACATCCTTGGCATGCATGTAAGCTTAGGTCCATTTTTTACATGAAAAGTAGATTTTTGGGATGATCAATATTTGGTTCTATAGATCACATAATACTAGATTTCCCTATGATTTTGATGGTATCTTCCACTTGTGTTATCACTTTATAACTTATGTATAATGGTTTGGTTCAAATACACCCCACACACGAACTATGATATCAGATGTGAGGTCAGTCAGGGTGGGGCACCTTGAGACGCTGTCTCAATGTGCCCCAAAACTGTCTCAAGGTGCCCTAAGTTTGTCTCAAGGTGCCCCGAAAGTGTCTCAAGGTGCCCACACTTTTTTAAGGCACATATTTTAATGCAACATCTAACATTAGCCAACTGCAGGCTTTAGCTACAGGTATATGTGGTATTCAAATCTTGATTTTAGCTAGATCCGCGTTGTTTTCAAGTACCTAATTTGGCGTCTCAAGGTACCCCATGTGGTGTCTCAAGGTGCCCGAGTACGGGGTACATTGAGACACTTTTTTGAAAATCTTTTTTGTTAAAAAATGTAAGGTTACACATTTCTGAAAATTTTCATCTCTTGCTCAAATATATATATGTGTCGTCAAAATATTTTATTTTGAAAATTAAATCTATGTTTGGGGGGTTTGAATTTTTCCGTCTCAAGGTGCCCCAGTCTCCCCTAAATCAATAAAAACATGTCCCACTTCTGCATGCTCTGCGTCACCTAGTGACCCAGGAATCAACTACTGCCATGTATTGCACCATTCCATGTATTGCACCACCCCATGCGGCAGTGATATATAGCATTTTATCACCTGGTTTTTCATGGCGAGCCGCGGCTGGCTGGGTATATCTGAACTCATGAGCCTAAAGCTTGAGATTGTCCCCTTCGGGGGGCCCGGTGGGGTTAAATCGATACTCGCGTCAACATTTTTGTTTTGTTTAATGTTGTGTCGTAATTTGTTTCGATACTGTTCAAGTTTATCCGACAGAAACTTGTAAACTGGATTCCTTAACGAGCTTCTGTTTACAATTTAGTAATCTTTAAACCTTTAACTGCTAAGGTTATATTCGTTTTTTTTTATTATCACTTCAAATGTTAGATTTGAGACATGTTTCAGGTGCAACAACGTTCAAAATCAACGTGCAAGTCAATCAACAAAATGTAACAATAGTTGACATTTGACTTTTTTTCAAATCTGAATAATTTTCACTCACTTGAAGTTGTGTGTCGCGTCAGCGAGACACAACTTCAAGTAGGTGAAAATTCCAATTAAATAATTTGAATGTAGTGTAGTCATTCTGGCAAAATAATCTGGACAAACTGCTAACAAAGGTTTTATGATGTATTATGGTAGATATAGGCAGATATAGGTCCCGACTAACATTTCCTAAAAGTCCCAAGCAAAACACTTGTTCAAATTGCCTAAAAATTGCCTAAAACAATTTTCCAATACACAATACACGGAAATCGCATTTTTCAAGTTTTGTTCCATTTTGCAAATGTTAGGTATCGTTACTTATCTTTTTGGACACCAGGAATCGATTGCAGCTATCAGTTTGACTTTAAATGCAACGAATGGTTGATTTAAATTTGATTTAGCGATTTTTCAGAAAAAAATAATGATATTTTAAGTGATTTAATTTTTTTTTAAGTATATGAGTATATGACGTATTCTTGTTTAAATTATTCTTGTTAGCCTAGATAATAATATGCTCTCGTATTTAATGGGTAGATTATGTGGCGGAGTGACCACTTACAATATTGGTATTTAGTTTATCTGTCAAGTATTAGTATTGATCACATGAATCTATTAAGTGTATATTTTAAGTCAAAGAAAATAAGTCAATTGCGAGCGATCACCAAATGATCGTGGCATAAAGTTATGCTAATTATTTTCAAATTCAGTGTCATTAATTGATACCGTTTTTTTTATTATAGTTCAAGATTCATATTGGATAATCACCATTTGTCGCCTGATAATATCAAGTTCATGAGTCAACAAGTTATGATAGCGAGGTTAAGGAGAGGGTTTGACTCTGGGATTGAGCTCTCTTAATGATTTATGCCAGTGGCTACAACACAATATCCAAGTATTTTACAGTTTAAGAACTGATATTTCATGCAGAACATGTCTCTAATGGCAAAGGTCAAAGGCTCCTTACATCAGTGATCTAAATAAGTTGTTTGTCATCATACTATTTATGCTTTGACATAATTTCCTAAACATCAAAACTAACAAAGAATGGACTTTATGGAAGTTTTCAATAACGCATTTAGAACAAATGTAGCTTGTGAAAACATTTAAATTAATGTATAAAGAATGTTCAACGACATTTTTTTATCTTGAGTGTATCAGATTACACAATCTCAAACACTGAGTTAAAATAATATACATCGCCATATATGATTAACTACTAAATGCAATGTAGCCCTACATGGATTTTCATTGTTCAAAGGGTTAGAGTTAATATGATAATAAGCATATACACAATGCAATTGTGGATATTATCCATGTAAGTATTTTGAATTGACATTACACATGTACATAACTAATATAATATATACATCACCAGTGTTGGTTTGAAATCGTCTCTTACAATTAAAGTTGCAAAAAAACGTTTCAAATGTTTCTTTTTTTGTGATATTCAGATTCCTTGACCCTCAAAACATACGAATCCATATATTACATCAACAATTTGCATAGTTATTGGTGAAGATTTTTATTGGTGATTGGTGATTTTTAGCATAATAGCTAGTGCATATTGCGGCCATCTGGAATTTCGCAATTCAACAATAAAGGAGACATGTAAAACAATGTCAGCCACCCAGGCATTGTTCTTTGACAATTACTAAACACTTTACTGAAGTTAGTTTGCTTGTAACAAAGATATGCCATCACCTATATCTACCATAATAAATCATAAAACCTTTGTTAGCACTTTCTCCAGATTTCCGTGGATTTAGAGCCAGAATGACTACACTATAGTTAATATAGCCCCATACTAATCAACTGTAGAATCTGTAAATTATGTAAAGACAAGATCGAGATTTTCATCATAAATATTTGAAATTTTAAAAATTTACGTAAAAAATAAATAAATAAATATTATAGTAGTTCACCTCCATTTTCGTAAAACTAAACAAATTACACAAATTGTATAAATAATTATTATTTGTTTATTCATAATAATTAATTCACTTTGCAACCTGCTGCCCTGACATGTAGCTTACTAATAATTCATACATGTCAGTATTATGCAGATTTTATGACATAAGTATGAGATAAGATATTATCTTTTGTCTATTGTTAAAGTGAACAAATGATGTGCAAATTATAAATTCAACGTGAAACTTCCGTGAGATAAAACGTGGCGTGTTCTCAGTGTGAGTTAGATGGTTAGGCGTACGCCAGCGAGATAACTCTCAAACTGTGAAAAAATTGTAAAATTATTGCGTTAATTTATTATTTTGTCTGTTCGATGTAGTTCAATACGTTATAGTGACATAAATTCCCACATCAGCAACTGTATGCTTTATTAAAAAGCTAGTTAAAACCATAGTCCCTAATGATTATTTGCGGGGCACTGGGATCCCACAATTCAAAGCGACCCATCTGAATTCCACAATAAAGTCACAGCCCTGACCAACAGTCACGAAACAAGATCATATCGAGTACCGCATTCAGAGCAGGCTCTTATATCACAGTGAGACTATATACTTGAGCCACATGGGTGATAATTCAAACAACAATCAGTTAGAGCTCGATGATATTGCTCTTAGTTAGGCTTTCTGACGACATTAGGTTGTAATATGTATGATTGTACACCCGTTGTGTTGACATGGTGTTTTTGAGGAGTCCCTTGTGGTGGCTATTTATAAACAAATGATAGACACTGGCCGCGCATGCAGGTTTTACAGATGACCACAGCTTTAACGTTGCTGCCTTTCAACTACTATCAGACAGACATATGTTTTATTGACATAAATATAAGTCATGATCGACTTATTTCTTGGATATATACATGCCTACAGGTAGGCCTCTATATAGAAAATGTTTAGTTTGATAAAATCACACAAAAATATACATAGTACTGTATCCACAATTAAAATCATGCTAAGCGACATCGCCATCATACATATAAATATACATTATACAGATATGGATATATATGCATACTTCAAATTCCGAATATTTTGAATATTTAAAAAGATAACTACTAAAAATAAAGTTGAACGCTATTTCAACATATGAAAATATAAGGCCCCATGTCTATCTGTTTCCCGTACCAAAATCAGAGACGAAATAAGTAATGTCCGAACACGTTAAAAATATTGATCTCCTGTCAAGTAACACTATTCCAATATCATCACAGTTAAGTCACCACAATTACAAGTTAGATGTTGAGGAAATACAAGTTATAGTTGCCGTTATGCAAGTCAGACCTGCATATAAGCATGACAAGTTAGACCTGCATATAAAATTTAACTTGTCATTCGACAAAAAACAACTTGTATCAGCAACACTAATTTGCATTTCATCATTTCTTAACTTGCATGTCGCGACATACAAATTATCATCATATTAGCATTTA
The DNA here is from genome assembly GCA_964017125.1 of Flabesymbios commensalis. Taxonomy (NCBI): domain Eukaryota; kingdom Metazoa; phylum Annelida; class Polychaeta; order Terebellida; family Flabelligeridae; genus Flabesymbios; species Flabesymbios commensalis. The sequence continues at coordinate 60,513,355 of OZ024916.1, read as the reverse complement.
AACCTTATTATTTTCTCAGCTGATTTGGTACGTTATTTAGCTGTCTGAACAAGAAATAATCGCAATTCATCTTCGCTAGGGCGAGCTGCTTACTGTATTCCACACGGTCTGCAGCCACAGTTACTGTTATTTGTATTCAAAACAGCTACTAATCTATCAACTTCTGCTTCCTCACGCTTCACATAGCCATCACATACTACTGGGATTGTTTTGGTGACATCTTAATCCCCATATTATCAACCGTTTAATTACTACGGCCACTAACAAAAAATGCTCGTTAGCGCGTTTCAGGAAATTGTTTCCATTAGAACTTCTTTTGATTTGGCACATATGTTCAAATATATCATGCTCAAATATGTCAGCTATGCTCAGCTATAGCTTTATACCTGATTAGCGTCTCGGAGTAAACATTGTCAAAATGGCCGTATAGCGAGTGATTGAGTAATTTTGTGATATTTACATAATTAGCCATGCAAGGCAAAATAGCTGGACTATGTATTTAAAACAAAATGTAAGGTCTCGCATAAGGATAACTCATGACAAATTTCGCAGAAATAAAATCTAAAATGGCCGACTGGCTGACCTTTTTAATCGGGTTTTCTTTTTATCTGGAAAATTTTGCATGATTGTTAAAGCGGTAATAAATAAAATGACTGGTGTTGCCCAAGGACAGCATAGAATTTTTTTTTCAAATAAAAAATCTAAAATGGCCGATTGTCAGCCATTTTGTTTTAAGTTTGCTCGCTATCTCGGAGGCTTTGCATGGTAGTTGGGCGGTAATATTAAATAAAGTGTTTCGTGTTACCAATGGATCTCAATAAAGATTGAGATTCCTTGGTGTTACACAAAGCCAATATATGACAAATTTAGCTGATATAAAATCCAAAATGGTCGCATTGAAAATTTGTTTCACTTTTGCTCATTATCTGGGAATCATTGCATGACATGATAAAACCCAGATTGTTTTGGTGAGTGCCCCACGTGCTAATTCTGGGGTTTCTGATCTGGTTCATGTCCAAATTGATGGGCATCCTATACCATTCAGTACTTCTGTTAAAAATATCGGCGTAATTTTTGATAAACAACTCAATATGGAAGCACATGTTAAGTCTCTGTGTCGTTCGTGCATGTTTCATCTCAGAAACATTTCCAATATACGTCGTTTACTTTCTCACAAAATTGCAGAACAACTTATACATGCCTTTGTAACATCCAGACTGGACTACTGCAACTCACTGTTATCAGGACTACCATCCTCAACAATATGCCACCTCCAACGAGTTCAGAACATAGCTGCTAGAATACTAACTCGCACGAAAAAATATGACCACATCACTCCTATACTTCAACATCTCCATTGGCTTCCGGTAAAGGAAAGGATTATTTTCAAAATTATGCTTCTCACATACCGTGGGGTTAGTGGAATGGCGCCGACGTATATTGAACGTAGGTAGAATAATAAAATAAAATTAACTGTCCTGTGTTTCATAATAATAACCCTTCACAAATTTATTTGACACCCTGGTAAAACCTGTTGTGCTATATGAATGGGAAGTATGGGGATGTGAAAATTGTGATATTGTAAACTATGATTTCATAAAGATATCTTGCATATAAAAAATCTTCATGTTACATTATGGCATAATATGTAGAGTTGGATAAACAACCCTTCAAATGGATATTAAGTGTAAAATGGTTATTTACTGGGCTATATTAATTACCAGTATGGACAACAAGCTCTCTTAAATTATTTACACTTTATTATATAGGCTTAACGTTCGCGATTTGTTTCATTCTGTGTGTATTAGGTCAGTTAAAAATATATTTGATAGTGTGCAGTTGGATTATATGCATATGGCATAGCTGGGAAGCGAGATGGGCTCATCTCAGCACAAGTCGCCACAGCAAGCCCGAGCCTTTAGGCGAGAGCTTGATGTGGTGACAAGTGCTGAGATCAGCCTATCTCGCCGTACCCAACGATACAGGAGGGTTTTCGAGAGAGTGCGGGATGTGCTGATCTCACTATACGTCTCGGAGTGCGAGAACGTCAGGGATATGGACGAATCAATCGTTAGGCCTACCTGAATCTGATCGACATGTTATTAACCACAATGGAAATAAGAGTCACCAGACCCTTTAGGATGTGTTTATCCCTGGTGACCAGCATGGTAGCCCCGACTATTGTGATCATGTATTTTACTGTGCTGTTTTATTGAAATAAATCGAATCAAAATCATCCTAATTAATATTTTTTAAGTTTAGGCTAAATGACCAGTTCATACAACATTGCAAGGAATTAATGTATAAATAACACATGGTGGAGAATGTACGGTGTACCGCATAATTCGGCTTTAAGAAATATCCGATCGCATGATTTTACAAATATCAACATTATTAATTTTAAAGGTGCAAACGTATTACGATAAATGGTTGTGAAGTCGCTGTTTTAAATATATCCAATCGATATCCATGATTTCTGTAAAATTCACATTTAGCAATCAGATGGTAATGTCATTCACCATGCTGGGGATCTTAGATATGATTACTAAAATCACTTTACCAATAGTATTGATAAACAAACTTTTTTTACTCAGAAGCTCTTAATGAAAAAAAATATTGAACTTGAACCCAAATTTAAAAAAAAAATGCACATAACAGCTTATTGCACTGAGCCATTCAATTCAATCTGGTTGTTGATTTACGCTTATGCCTCTATGTATTGACTATCTGTTATGCTGTCTATCCATTGTTGAAAGATCAGCGTAAGAAATAATTAAATGACAAATTCTGGAAACAAACTATCCAGCTGGAAAAAATGTTCAAGAAAAATAATTACATTGTTGTGTCAAAATCAAGTGCATTAGTAAATCTGGTAATTTCAAAGTTTTACTTCCATATCAATTGAATAAATCAGTACAATTATTAGTCTATAATGTAGTGTATTTGTAATTAATATTATAAAATGTAGTGTATTGTATTTTCTAGTGTCAGCGCTCTCCTGGCACTTCTGTCATTTTCCACTCACTAAATCACTAGTACATATTTGTTACATGTTACTTGCTAATAGCAAGGGCATTTTTTATGTCAACTTGTTTTGTTACCAATACTGAATTGTAACGTATATTTGTATTGTATATTTGTATAGATATGCAGGCTAATATGACACAAGGGCTACACGCTTATTACTGCATATTATATTTAAAACTGAATCTGTTGTGCGGCTTTTACTCTAAGCAATGACACAGGGTCCTGAATCCGGATCTGAATTACGATAGCACACATAGGTAGATTATTTATCCCATAATTACCACGATTATAATGATTTGAAGTTATGTCTTGTTTCGCATTTCTTTTGACAGGGAATGTCTACATTACGGTGAAATTAGAGTCGAATAAAATAGAGAAAAATACAAAACGATGATTTTTAAAGGTCAAATCTATGCGTGTATGTGAGTGAGTCTGGTTGCATAAACAGACCAGTGGGGTCGGAGAGAGTGACGTAACAGTGGTCAAGCCTGGACAGCCCCCGCGCTTAATCCGTGGTCAAGCCTGGTCCAGTATACAGATTAAATCGGCGCTCAACATTGGCACACCGTCTTCGACGCTGGCCCAGCACTGAACCAGCACAGGATTAGGGTGTTGTTCCGTATGGCGTTTCCTGGTGACGGAAAGTACCGCTGCACAAAGCCAAAAGGCAGTAACTGCTCACTTGAAAAGTAAGCAGTTACTTCCTTTTGGCTTTGTACACAAGTACAGACATGAGGTGTCATCAATGCGAAACAGGGACATGATAGTCGCCGAAGGGAACCAGTGGATAACTGTGAAGGCAGATGACACGATATATCAGACGTAATTATTTAAGAGTGATAATATCTGCGAAAATAATGTAAACCACACACTTCACTGTTTGTGTGTCTGTCTGTCTATTGGTCTCTCGGATTATATCCTGCGGAAGCGTGGAGTTGTACGGAGGAATTCAAGGTGAGTGAAAAGTTAGATTAATTCAATCATTTAAAAAGACCACACGAGTTGCATGGCAGTGCTCTTTCCATATAGATTGTAATTACAAATATTACATTAGATATCACGAATATACACAAGACGTATAAATTGTGGTTTAGTAATTGTAATCAGAACCCAGCAAACACGATACATAGAGTCAATGCTGGTTTGATGTTGGGCCGACGTCTACGACGTCGGCCCAACATTAAACCAACATTTGCCCAATGTATCGTCTTTGCTGAGTGGGGATAACCAAGAGCAATATTAATAATGCACACTTTAAATGCGTGCAAGTACTTATGCACGTTAATTGATTTGTTATTTTTCGCAATAGTTTTTATCAATAATAACCTAGCAAACACGATACGTAGACCTAATGTTGTTCAAGAATGTTGAAGCAGCGTCTACGATGCTGGTGCAACAACATTAAACAACATCGTCTCTGCTGGAAAAAAATATCTATGTCAAAGTAGGCGTGTAAATCTGGTCATTCTTGTAGTACATGTATATAACTTTATTATTTTTTCACTTACCACAAAATGAGTCTTATTTATGCGTGTGATTTTTTCTATTTTTACAGAGCTCTAGCACTATGCTAGCTGTATACAAACACACAGCAGCGCCACTGATTGTGTTTTTCAGCATTGGATTCCTCACGTATTGTGCCTATATTACCGACCGTGGTAATGTCTCAAGGAAATACTCACTTGTCGGTAAGCAAATATATACTGTGTGATGCAAGGCCTAAGTGCAATAACTGATTACTTGAAAAGAAACAGTTACTTAATTTTTTCTTATCACGGCAGTACTGTTAATTTTATCTATTTTTTCTCCAGTTATTTCGTATATTTCTCTTAAGTTTAGCTGTGTTTTTTTTGTATAGCGTGTAAATTTACAGAAAATTACTTTTTAATGTGGAAGCGTTAGGTAGTATTAGCGTAAGCTAGTATATAAGCATGTATATACTGAAGTGTAATATACAATCACATTGTGTATAATATTATTGAATTTAATCAATAAATTTATATCATTTAATTTTTTTTAAACTTTAATTATAGAAGCTCTCCAACAGCAACTTTACTAGTTATTCGATTGGAATAAAAAACTAAAAAACTTTCAGTTCTGTTCAGTTCAGTTCAGTTTCACCCACTCGTGAATAGTGAGTGTTCGGCTAAACCATTTTATAAATATGTAATCAGGGTGGAGACGCTGAGAAAAAAGTTTGAGATTGTCATATACTCTTATTAAACTTCAATAATATTAAATGTCGTCTCGAACATTATTATCCTAGATATTTATAAATTTCGCTCATTGGAATTAAAAATATTGTCCTCTACAAAATAGGAATATTGTAATACAAACACAACAATAAAACTGTTTTTTTAAATGATACTTTTAATTTAGAAATACGCTCAATGGTTATGCTAATTTTGTTTACAGCAACATTGTCGGTCAAAAAGGATATACATATTGTGCAGCAGACTGATGGAGTAGAAGTCAAAACGATACTGTCACATGATCAACAGGATAATAAAGCGATATCGCAAGTACAAGAGAAAGACGCATTGCTTAAAGTTGACGACAGAGAGATAGCTACCATGCCATCAGTTCAGGCTTGGCTTGCTGAACAAGGAAATCGAATAAATCGTATAGATGACCATTGTGGAGTGAAAAGAAGACCTGGCAAAAGGTCACTGTTCACAAGCGCTATGTTTATCGACCATCATAACCGTATATTGTACTGTGCTGTTCCTAAAGCGGCATGCAGCAGTTGGAAACAGATGATATGGCAGCTTGGACAAGAAAGTACAAAAACCAGAGAGGAGCTGTTAAATGCTAGAGATTCACCCAGCTGGCCAAGTGGATCCATACACCGCAAAATGCAGCAGTATGGTTTAATGTCCCCTGGTAGCTTATCGAAACAGAAGAGGGCTGAGGTTCTGAAGTCATACACGAAAATCATGACAGTGAGACATCCTCTAGAGCGTATCAAGTCAGTGTACAGAGATAAGCTGTACGTAGACCCGCGTACACCCGATCAGGCGTGTCAGAGCTGTAAAGACATAGGAAGACAAATACTACGTAGAGTTCGTGGCAATCACACCAGAAAGGAGATTCAAAGCGGAAGAGGTGTCACGTTCCATGACTTTCTAGAGTATGTAACCAAAGCTCGTGAACCACACTGGAACGAGCAGCATGGTCTATGTAACCCTTGTCACATGAAATATGACTATGTGATGAAGGTGGAGACGATGCGAGAGGACGCGAAGCATGTTATCAGTAGAGTGTTCAACTCCACTTTGCCTTTCATTTCATCAAATCCATCTGACAAGCACATCACTCAGGACTATAACATTCCGAATGGCATCATGGAAAAGCTACACAAACGTTACCAGCTTGACCTTGACATGTTTAATTATGACTGGCACTAATTAAAAAAATACTTAAATTTTTGTTGTTCAATTTTTCTTTTCTCGCCCCCCTTCCCCCTGGCCAATTTCTATAAATGTATTCGAATACTACCTTCCTTTGACAATCTCGCGTACTTGCGTAGTTGAATATCACAGGGCCCGTATTCTCGTACAAGTTACGATATATCGTAGGCTTCTGATTGATCGAGATGGTCATCTCGACCAATCAGAAGCCTACGATATATCGTAACTTGTACGAAAATACGGGCCCTGACGAGTAGGGCTGACCCATCTACATATTGGGATTTTATGAAGAATTTGCCAAAATTGTCGCAAATGGACAACATATATGTGAACACATTCTAGATGTTAGGCGGATGAACAATGAGCTAATTTGAATAAATTCAAAACTTTAGAGGCGCTTTCACCATTTTGACCTTGATAGTTGACCTCTAGCTTTCAAATCACCTTAAAAAAAAACATTTCTAAGACTGATCAGACTTTCAGCAAATTCCATTATTTTGCAATCGAAGATTTTCTCAGGTATTATTGACTAACGGTATGTGAGGTATTTTGTTTAGTTGAAGAAAAATCGGTTTCTTGGAGTAGTTCGGGGAGTAGTTTTATTTGAGGGGGGGGGGGGCACTAAAGGAGGTTGAAGAGCAGTTTTGTAACGGTTGTCAAGCTGAAACGTGTTTTAAATGATAATTATTTTTTTAACAGTACTATGATTGAGTATCCTCATTTGATTGAGGTCACATTTTCACAATATGCCAGAAAAGGATATCACTAGATTACACGCGTTCAGACTGGTTACCAAGGCCCACGTTTTAGTCGGTCCGTTCAAATTCTATAACGATTACATTGGCTTCCTGTCAAGTTTCGCATCCATTTTAAAGGTGATCTATCACCCCTTATATGGTATGAATAACTATATCCTTATATGGGGTGATTGGCTATCATGTGACCCTCACAGAGGGTCACATGACAGCCACTCACCCCATATAAGGAAACACTTGTGCCCCATCTTCTGGCAACTTTGATTTATTTGTCACAAAAGTATTCATAATATATACAGATATAAGCGGTGATACATCACCTTTAAAATAATGCACAATAAATTTTCGATACATAAAAGTCATTCAACCTGCATATTGGACTAACTTACTTGTTCGGCCGAAATGCTCAAAATATGTACGCTTCACAAATTCAAATAGATTTGTTGTTCCTCGAATAAAAACTAAAGTCGATCCTTGCACTGTAAGGGTTAGGCCAAATTAACATCACAGCGCCGGGATCGACTTTAGTCGTCAGAATCTGACGTCTACAGACGTCAGATTCTGACGACTAAAGTCGATCCCCGCACTGTAAGAATCAACATATTTATATTGGCCGCAGACCTATAACATAGGTATTCAAAATAATGAGAAAGAGCTAACTATAAGACATTTAAAAGGATTTCAAATTGAAAAAAAAACTTTTTTACAAATTAATTTGGCGTTTAAAAGGTAATTGCGGTTTGTGCCCTGTAGAAATAGAAGGTGTGATTTCACGCACGCAATGTGAATTGTGTTTAATTCAGCGTCGTGTTACAGTGTGTTATCCGGGCGGAATTTTCCCGAATCAAATTGGCGTGAAGCGCTTTGATTTTTACTTACGTGATATAGTTGGACCACAGGTGGCGTCACTCGCATGAACTGTAATTGAGCATTCCAACCTTCTTTTTGAGAGCGGGGGTGTACCTGAGCGACATCTATGTGTGGAGAATGGTAATTAAGTATACAATGAACAGATGAGGGTACGGAAGCGATATCACACATTTCAATCATAACTTAAAATAGACCATTCATCCATAAATGCTTGAGATTATTTTATTTCTACCGCAATAATATATTGAAATAACAATATACTAATGTCATTACTGCCAGTTTATCAACACATTACTAACACTTTCCGTGGTGAAGCTGTGACCTCAATTAATTCATCTGAAGAATGGAACATTGTGTCTGTGTGTGATATCGCTTTCATACCTTTTTGGTATACTCAACTACTTCAAAGATTTTTTTCGCACCCCCGACCGTCCGGCTACGGGGGCCGGCCGGCTCAGGCGTCCACGGCAGTGTTATGTGTCACCATATTTGAAAGGTATAATCCCTTTGGGTGCATGCTAAGTCTTGGAGGGAAGAGTCTCAGAGATGGTAATTAACCATGTTAACTCGCTGAGCAAACCTGGGATACTAGCAGCTCCAAATACTGAGATCTAAAGATAATCTCTCTGCCAATTCAATGTATTGCAGGATTTCCAGAGAAATATAATGTTACTCCCCTTTCAACATTGGGACATTGTTTCGATGTTGTGTCCTTGGGGAAGGCACTTAACCCTTACATGCTTCACTTGACTCATGTGTAAATGAGGACCTGGTAGGACAGATATGGCATGTGTGCGATTAGTTTCCAGCGCTGAAATGGCTGCAGTGCTGTTTGCTCCAAAAGGGATTGGAAATGGCACATTAATGGACAGGACCAGCGACCAGGGGTAATGTAACCCTTACATGCTTCACTTGACTCATGTGTAAATGAGGACCTGGTAGGACAGATATGGCATGTGTGCGATTAGTTTCCAGCGCTGAAATGGCTGCAGTGCTGTTTGCTCCAAAAGGGATTGGAAATGGCACATTAATGGACAGGACCAGCGACCAGGGGTAATGTGTGAAGAGCACAGAACATTGTTGCCGTGTCGTCCTCTCCGACGCCGTTGATGGATGTATTTGCTTTACCCGAAAAATCCAACATGGCGGTGACTAAGAGCGATCCCGATCCCAATGTCCGAAAAATGTCCGTAACTTTTTAATGCCTGTGCGACCTCTGTGCTGAGCATGCGGGCATGGAACTAAAATGTTACTGATTCTAAAACCTTTTTTTGACCTGATTACTCTCCGATATTTCCGATATGACAGTCCAAAGAAATGTCCCATGATTTTGTACGCGCTCAATCTGTGGCTGAAACCTTTTCAGCCACTGGGGCTAAGAACATTGTACCGGTATGTGCGCTACATAGGGACTCACCATTATTATTATTGCTCGGACCAGAAAGAGATTGATTCAGATCAGGAGGTGCAACATCGATATCTCGCCAAAATTGAAAGAAAACTTTTTTAAGTCTTCAATGTATTATTTTTTGAACCTGCTTGTTAAAGAATGATTCAACTGCAAGACGCGCATGCCTGGGACGGTCAAGTGTAGGCCAACAGTAGCCTATTGAGTACAGATTGACGGCATTAATATAGCCACTGAACTGATTACAAGATACTACTCAAACGGGACATTGATCCAATGCTGTTTTAATGCTAGGCCATCGTCTGCGACGCTGGCCCAACATTGAACCAACATTGAATAAATGTACAATGTTTGAGAGAAAGTCCGCCTGCCCAGCAAACACAAAACATTTGTATAACATTTATACAACGTTGTTCCAACGTCTTCGACGTTGGTACAACATTGCATAAAGTCATACAAATGTTTTGTGTTTACTGGGCATGTCAATACAAGCTTGGGTCAAGCAGTTTCAACGTCCCCGCAGTAATACAGTCAGTTTGTTTGCAAGCAAGCGACCAAGTAGGGGTAAGGGCCAAGATCTTTGAATTATAAACTCATAGATGTCGCTCAAGTATATATGAACTTGGTGTGATTTGAGAACTTGCTCTTAATGAGGCTTTAGGTATGAAACGCATATTTAGTATTATTATGGAATAGGGACTTGGCCTACCCACGGGCACTATTGCCTTCTGGGGGACCCTTGTCCCGTGAATTTTAACAGTTGACTACACCTTTAACGAAGAGAGAGAGGCGATCCACAACTTCAAGCGACTGACAATTATCTAGATTTGACAAAATAGAGGTCAAATATTTTTAAATTTTGTTGGTTGATGTCACGTTTTATGTTTAAAACATGTTTAAAAGGTGGCATTGAATGAGCTAATAATAATAAAAAAAAGGGTTAATAAAGATAAAAAAGTGTTAAATTCGGAGTTTTCTTCACTATCTAGAAAATATAATAATAAGTATTGATGAGTGTCTTAACGCGTACATGCATGGTGTATGCTTCTGTATTCTCCAAAGACGATCCATCTCAAACACATGGTCTCTTTTAACTGTTTTATTTTGTTCTGTTTTATGGTTATTCTCTCGTGTCATATACCTACCTTATTTCAATAAACAATTTGATAAAATTACAATTCAATACTTGAACGGTATCTGTTTGCATCGAAATAGCTTTAAATTAGTTCCATTAGTAAAAGAATAATATCACTCGACTTCGTATGGTAATATATATCTTCATTTACCATTACATGCATGGTTGAAAATCGCCAACTAGAATGGTCAGTGACATGAACGCAATGTTCTCTTGCATTTTTAATCTATCTGTCTGTCTGTCCATCGGGGTTTCGGATTATATCCTACGGAAGCGTGGAGTTGTACGGGGGAATTCAAGGTGAGTGAAAAGTTAGATTAATTCAATCATTACGAGTTGCATGGCATATAAATTGTTATTACAAATATTGCATCAAATATCACAAATATACACAATACGTAGAAATTGTGGTTTAGTAATTGTAATCAAAATGGCCTACAGTAATATTAATAACCCACACTTTAAATGAATTTGTTATTTTTCCTATTTTTTTCAATAATAACCTAGCAAACACGATGCGTAGACCCAGTGTTGTTCAATAATGTTGAAGCAGCGTCCACTACGCGTGCAACAACATTAAACAACATCGTGTCTGCTGGAAAAAAATATCTATGTCAAAGTAGGTCTTACTTGCTATCACGCCGGCGTGTAAATCTGTTAATTTTTGTAACACAGTACATATAACTTTATTTTTTTCCATTTACCACAGAAATGAGAAAAGTCTTATTTATACATGTGATTCCTTCTTTTTTTACAGAGCTCTAGCACTATGCTAGCTGTATACAAACAGACAGCGGCGCCACTGATTGTGTTTTTCAGCATTGGATTCCTGACGTATTGTGCCTATATTAACGACCGTGGTATTGTCTCAAGGAAATACTCACTTGTCGGTAAGCAAATATATACTGTGTGCTGCAAGGCGAAAATGCAGTAACTGGTTACTTGAAAAAAATAACAGTTATTCCTTAAATTTGTTCTTTGCACGGCAGTACTGTTAATTTTATTTCATTTTTTCTCCGGTTATTTCTTATATTTCTCTTACATTAATCTGTGCATATATCTGTATATCGTTAAAAGCTACACCTTATTACTTTTTATTGGGGATGCGTTATGTAGTATTGGCGTAATATTTGCAGTGAAGCGTAATATACACTCACATTGTGTATGATATTAATTATTTTATTCATTGAATTTATGTCATCGTATTTTTTATACTTAATTATAGTAACCCTTCAACCACAACCTTCATAATTATTCTTTTGGAATTTTCACGTTTTCGGTAAGTCAAATAAAATTATTTTCAGTTATATTCAGTTCAGCTTCACCCACTCGTGAAAAGTGATTGTAGGGTAAAACCATTTTATAAATATGATATCAGGGTAGAGACACTAAGAAACAAGTTTGAGATTTCATATAGCTGTTATTAAACTTCAAGTGACTGCATTACCAGGATTACAATTGTATTAAATGTCGTCTCGAACATTATTATCCTAAAATTTAGGATAATAATGATTAAGGCGACATTAGGACCTGAATATTTATAAATTTCGTTTATAGGCATTAACATCTTGTGCTCATCGAAATGTCTCCGAAAACTACAAATAGGAATATTGTAATCCGAATATAACAATGAAGTAGTTTTTTTATATAAAGTTTTTATTTAGAAAGGCGTCCGATGATTATGCTAATTTTGTTTACAGCAACATTGTCGGTGAAGAAGGATATAAATATTGTACATCAGACTGAAGAAGTAGAAGTCAAAACGATATTGTCACATGATAAACAGGAGAATAAAGCGATATCGCAAGTACAAGAGAAAGACGCATTGCTTCAAGTTGACGACAGAGAGATAGCTATCATGCCACCAGTGCAGGCTTGGCTTGCTGAACAAGGAAATCGAATAAATCGTATAGATGACCATTGTGGAGTGAAAAGAAGACCTGGCAAAAGGTCACTGTTCACAAGCGCTATGTTTATTGACCACCATAACCGTATATTGTACTGTGCTGTTCCCAAAGCGGCATGCAGCAGTTGGAAACAGATGATATGGCAGCTTGGACAAGAAAGTACAAAAACCAGAGAGGAGCTGTTAAATGCTAGAGATTCACCCAGCTGGCCAAGTGGATCAATACACCGCAAAATGCAGCAGTATGGTTTAATGTCCCCTGGTAGTTTATCGAAACAGAAGAGGGCTGAAGTTCTGAAGTCATACACGAAAATCATGACAGTGAGACATCCTTTAGAGCGTATCAAGTCAGTGTACAGAGATAAGCTGTACGTAGACCCGCGTACACCCGATCAGGCGTGTCAGAGCTGTAAAGACATAGGAAGACAAATACTACGTAGAGTTCGTGGCAATCACACCAGAAAAGAGATTCAAAGCGGAAGAGGTGTCACGTTCCATGACTTTCTACAGTATGTAACCAAAGCTCGTGAACCACACTGGAACGAGCAGCATGGTCTCTGTAACCCTTGTCACGTGAAATATGACTATGTGATGAAGGTGGAGACGATGCGAGAGGACGCTAAGCAGGTTATCAGTAGAGTGTTCAACTCCACTTTGCCTTTCATTTCATCAAATCCATCTGACAAGCACATCACTCAGGACTATAACATTCCGAATGGCATCATGGAAAAGCTACACAAACGTTACCAACTTGACCTTGACATGTTTAATTATGATTGGCACTAATTAAAAAAATACTTAAATTTTTGTTGCTCAATTGTTTTTTTCTCGCCCCCCTTCCCCCTGGCCAATTTCTATAAATGTATTCGAATACTACCTTCCTTTGACAATCTCGCGTACTTGCGTAGTTGAATATCACTGATGAGTGGGGCTGACCCATCTACATATTGGGATTTTATGAAGAATTTGCCAAAATTGTCGCAAATGGACAGCATATATGTGAAAACATTCTAGATGTTAGGCGGATGAACAATGAGCTAATTTGAATAAATTCAAAACTTTAGAGGCGCTTTCACCATTTTGACCTTGACAGTTGACCTCTAGCTTTCAAATTACCTTCAATAAAAACATTTCTAAGACTGATCAGACTTTCAGCAAATTCCATTAATTTGCAACGAAAGATTTTCTCAGGTATTATTGACTAACAGTATGTGAGGTATTTTGTTTAGTCATACAAAAATCGGTCTCTTGGAGTAGTTCGGGGAGTAGTTTTATTTGAGAGGGGGGGGGGTCACTAAAGGAGGTTAAAGAGCAGTTTTGTAACGGTTGTCAAGGTGAAACTTGCTTTAAATGATAATTTTTTTAACAGTTCTATGATTGAAGTATCCTCATTCAATTGAGGTCACATTTTCACAATATGCCAGAAAAGGGTATCACTAGATTACACGCGCTCAGACTGGTTACCAAGGCCCATGTTCTAGTCGTTCCGTTCAAATTCTATAACGATTACATTGGCTTCCTGTCAAGTTTCGCATTCATTTTAAAGTTGATCTATCACCCCTTATATGGTATGAATAACTATATCCTTATATGGGGTGATTGGCTATCATGTGACCCTCACAGAGGGTTACATGACAGCCAATCACCCCATATAAGGAAACACTTGTGCCCCATCTTCTGGCAACTTTGATTTATTTGTCACAAAAGTATTCATAATATATACAGATATAAGGGGTGATAGATCACCTTTAAAATAATGCACAATAAATTTTCGATACATAAAAGTCATTCAACCTGCATATTGGACTAACTTACTTGTTCGGCCGAAATGCTCAAAATATGTACGCTTCACAAATTCAAATAGATTTGTTGTTCCTGGTATAAAAATTAAAGTTGATCCTTGCACTGTAAGGGTTGAGTCACATTAACATCACAGCGCCGGGATCGACTTTAGTCGTCAGAATCTGACGTCTACAGACTAAAGTCGATCCGCGCACTGTAAGAATCAACATATTTATATTGGCCGTAGACATAACATAGGTAATCAAATTAATGAGAAAGAGCTAACTATAAGACATTTGAGAGGATTTCAAATTGAAAAAAAAAGTTTTTTTACAGATTAATTTGGCGTTTAAAGGGTAATGGCGGTTTGTGCCCTGTAGAAATAGAAGGTGTGATTTCACGCACGCAATGTGAATTGTGTTTAATTCAGCGTCGTGTTACAGTGTGTTATCCAGGCGGAATTTTTCCGCATCAAATGGGCGTGAACCGCTTTGATTTTTACTTACGTGATATAGGTGGCGCCACTCGCATGAACTGTAATTGAGCATTCTGACCTCAGAGATTTTTTTGAGAGCGTGGGTGTACCTGAGCGATATCTATGTGTGGAGAATGGTAATTAAGTACACAATGAACAGATGAAGGCATGGAAGCGCTATCACACATTTCAATCATAACTTAAAGGGACTGGCCCAGGCTAAAATCATCAAAAAATCGGTGATTTTATTTTGGCTTCTTAATATGACCATATGATGTAAACATGTCCATAGACTAGAACTGCACAAATTTTTTTAATTTTTTGTGCTGCGCATTCACCAGTTAGGCTAGATATAGAGACGAAATTACCAAATTTCTAATTTTTGACATGGTTGTCAATAATTAGAAATCAGGAATTTCGTCTCTATATGTAGCCTGACTGGTGAATGCGCAGCACAAAAATGAGAAAACTTGTGCAGTTCTAGTCTATGGACATGTTTACATCATATGGTCATATTAAGAAGCCAAAATAAAATCACCGATAGACCATTCATCCATAAATGCTTGAGAATATTTTACTTCTACCGCAATAATATATTGAAATAACCATATACTAATGTCATTATTGCCAGTTTATTAACACATTATTAACACTTTGCGTGGTGAAGCTGTGACCTCAATTAATTCATCTGAAGAATGGAACATTGTGTCTGTGCGTGATATCGCTTTCATACCTTTTTTTGTATACTCAACTACTTCGAAGATTTTTTTCGCCACCCCCGACCGTCCGGCTACAAGGGCCGGCCGGCTCAGGCGTCCACGGCAGTGTCCAGGCCGCCCGAGCTGAGTGACAACACCAACGGTTGGATTATGTGTCACCATATTTGAAAGGTATAATCCCTTTGGGTGCATGCTAAGTCTTGGAGGGAAGAGTCTCAGAGATGGTAATTAACCATGTTAACTCGCTGAGCAAACATGGGATACTAGCAGCTCCAAATACTGAGATCTAAAGATAATCTCTCTGCCAATTCATTGTATTGCAAGGAAAGGAACGTGTCGCAATGGTTACAACGTGGTGCTTTGCCAAAGTCGCTGCTTGCCGTGTGGTCTCGAATTCCGCTTGTTGCAGGATTTTCAGAGAAATATAATGTTTCTCCCCTTTCAACATTGGGACATTGTTTCGATGTCGTGTCCTTGGGGAAGGCACTTAACCCTTATATGCTTCACTTGACTCAGGTGTAAATGAGGACCTGGTAGGACAGATATGGCATGTGTGCGATTAGTTTTCAGCGCTGAAATGGCTGCAGTGCTGTTTGCTCCAAAAGGGATTGGAAATGGCACATTAATGGACAGGACCAGCGACCAGGGGTAATGTGTGAAGAGCACAGAACATTGTTGCCGTGTCGTCCTCTCCGACGCCGTTGATGGATGTATTTGCTTTACCCGAAAAATCCAACATGGCGGTGACTGAGAGCGATCCCGATCCCAATGTCCGAAAAATGTCCGTAACTTTTTAATGCCTGTGCGACCTCTGTGCTGAGCATGCTGGCATGGAACTAAAATGTTACCGATTCTAAAAAAAACTTTTTTTGCCCTGACTACTCTCCGATATTTCCGATATGACAGTCCAAAGAAATGTCCCACGATTTTGTACGCGCTCAATCTGTGGCTGAAACCTTTTCAGCCACTGGGGCTAAGAACATTGTACCGGTATGTGCGCTACATAGGGACTCACCATTATTATTATTGCTCGGACCAGAAAGAGATTGATTCAGATCAGGAGGTGCAACATCGATATCTCGCCAAAATTGAAAGAAAACTTTTTTAAGTCTTCTATATATTATTTTTTGAACCTGCTTGTTAACGAAGAGAGAGAGGCGATCCGCAACTTCAAGCGACTGACAATTATCTAGATTTGACAAAATAGAGGTCAAATATTTTTAAATTTTGTTGGTTGATGTCACGTTTTATGTTCAAAACATGTTTAAAAGGTGGCATTGAATGAGCTAATATTAATAAAAAAGAGTTAATAAAGATAAAAAAGTGTTAAATTCGGAGTTTTCTTCACTATCTAGAAAATATTATAATAAGTATTCATGAGTGTCTTAACGCGTACATGCATGGTGTATGCTTCTGTATTCTCCAAAGACGATCCATCTCTAACACATGGTCTCTTTTAACTGTTTTATATTGTTCTGTTTTATGGTTATTCTCTCGTGTCATATACCTACCTTATTTCAATAAACAATTTGATAAAATTCAATTCAATACTTGAACGGTATCTGTTTGCATCGAAATAGCTTTAAATTAGTTCCATTAGTAAAAGAATAATATCACTCGACTGGTAATATATATCTTCATTTACCAATTTCATTACCCAAGGCTACTTTGAGGGTCCTCCTTAAAAAAGAAATCAGTGTCAGGGGTGGATTTACCAGGGGGGAAGTCATTTGAGGAAGAGTTAAGATTACTGATCTGACTTTTCAGAATGTTAAATTTAAAATTTATTAGGAAATTCTTGATTTGTTTGTTTGTCGATGACGTCATTCAAGACAGCGGTCTATATAGTAGATCTATTTATCAGTCCAAAAAAAATCAGAAAAAATACCCCTGAGCTACTCACGGGTCGCATAAGTAACAAAAAAAACTGCAAAAGCATAAACACATCGGGACAACATTTAGTGTTGGCAGGGAACCAGCTTGATAGCGTATGATTACATTCGATACCCCTCTCTGAATCTCTCTAAATAATAAGAATAACCATGATAATTATGTGAGCACCAAACTCACACCATCAAATCAATCTATAATACTTTATTTCACTAATCTTTAACAAACAATGTGAAAAATACGCCACGAGCAAGCACTCCCTCCCACCAAACACAAGGCAATAAATCAATGTTGATTTGATGTTGGGCCGCCGTCGTGGACGGTGGACCAACATCAAATCAACATTGATTCAATGTATTTTGTTCACTGGGCTGCGAGTCCCAACTTCACCCTGAGTCAAGTGCATTCATTTAAATAGTGTCATATAACAGTCTCATAGAAAAATGAGGTAGTAGGTGCATAATAAAGCACGAGTTCAGTTACTTATAGTGGTCTTCTCAATACCCTTTAAATTACAATTATTTTGAATATAATAAATATTACTAATGTTCAGCAAGACTTTACTCATGGCCTTTATAAACAGTAACATGTCAGTTGCAATAATTCAGTGGGTATGTGAATGAATGAATGAATGAATGAATGGATGAATGAATGAATGAATGAATGAATGAATGAATGAATGAATGAATGAATGAATGAATGAATGAATGAATGAATGAATGAATGAATGAATGAATGAATGAATGAATGAATGAGGTAATCGATGGATAGATGGATGGAGCTTACCACCATCCTCATAATTTTCATGCAATCACACATACATGTTCCATTTGTGACACGAAAAATAATGTCGCAGAAAAACACAGGGCGCGATGACTGAATGAATGAATGAATGAATGAATGAATAAATAAATGAATAAATGAATGAATGAATGAATGAAATAATGAAGGTCTAGTGAATGCCTAGTATAGTATTGAACCATGCCAGTAGATCATCTTATTTTGCAGTGTTTGACAAATTACTGTATGACCATTGATCAACAGCTGACATACCACGATGCATCATTATCTGTGGGACGTCAGCTGGCTATGATTCATTCATTCATTCGCTTGTGATAATCCATATCTGAATTTATCTATAGTTATATATTATTATAAATACCCTATATATTATAAGAAATACCCATTGCCATCTTTATTCACCCTCAGAACAATCTGCAGAGCAGCACCAACAGACAGTATCGTTTACGTAAACTAAACAGTCACTGTCTTTTAGCTCTGCGGAATAACAATAATGTCGATTCTAGTTATTTTCTGCGTTCGTAATGAATAATTTGCACCCGCTTGAAATTGTGTGTCGCGGTAGCGACACACAACTTCAAGCGGGTGAAAATTTAAAGTAGCAGTTATGTAACCTATTTTAAATCAAATATAGTATTTTTAGTCACTTGTGCGCTGGCGAGACACAACTTCAGGTGACTGAAACTTTTAAATGATTAGTTCAGAGGTCAAAGGGTTAGCGAATGATGCACGTGACCTTAACCCTCTAACCGCTATGTTTATCATCTTTTTTTTAATATGATGCCAAACATTTGTAAATCTTCATGTTTAAACACACATTATTAATTCCCAATAACACTACCATTAACAGTGATTTGATTGCCCAATAATAAGGATTTAAAACCATTACCACCCCGATTAGCATGATTAGCAGTGAGAAGTTTGAACAAACTATTTTATCGTGTAGCCGAATATATCAGCGTCTCTCTGATATCGTGCAATAAACTGTCTTTTCAACGTTGTAGATATCGTTGCGTTGCCAGCTGCTCCTTTGTATTTGGCGGGATTCGCTGCAACAAATGGTAGCGTGGAATTGAACACGCGCCGTATAACTTGTTTGGCGTCTTCTGTCATGGTTTCCACTTTCATTATGTAGTCATATTTGATGGTACATGGCAAGCAAAGGCGCTCTTGTTCTGTCCAATGAGGCTCAAGGGTATGAACAGCAAAATCGAAAAACTGAGGAAAGGTAACACCACGGCCGCTCTCTATATCACTCTGTGTATGATTCTCCCTGTAGTCTTTATTTTTTTTATAAATGGCTCTGCCCCACTCTTTGCACGTTTGACATTCCATGGCGGGTCTTAGTGGATCCACATACAACTTGTTTGTGTACACGGATTTGATACGCTCAAATGGGTGGCGTACTGCTATAATTTTAGTATAGGAAGCCATCACAATAGCTCTCTGTGTTTTATTAAGTGACCTCATTTTTTCCATGCCAAATTCGCCTAACCTGTGATGTATTGTACCTTTAGGCCAGCTCTCTAACAGCCTGTCATTGAGCAGCTGCTCGTTGGTTTTATTTCCCTTGTTCATCAGCTGACAGATCATATTTTTCCAGTTGCTACATGCGGCTTTAGGCACGTGACAATAGAGAACACGATGCTTATGGTCCACTACCATATTAGGAGTAATTACCCGCTTGGAAGGTGGCGTAATATCTCCCGAGCACACAGATTGCACCCTGTGTCTGCGTAGAGCTTGTTCTGCCTCCCACTTGGCATCTCCTGGTTTAGTGAGGTCTGCAAAGACATTGCACATAGTACAGGTTTCCAGCAAGCACAAAATATTTGTATATCATTTATACTATGTGGGACCAACGTCGAAGACGTTGGGCCGACGTTGTATAAATGTTAAACATATGTTTTGTTTTTTGCTGGGTTATAACTCATTGCGTGACGACATAGAAAACACGAGGCGTTGATTCAATGCTGGGTTAACGTTGGTCCATCGTCCTAGACGGTGGCCCAACGTTTAATCAGCATAACGTATAAATGTTATACATATGTTTTGTTTTTTGCTGGGTTATAACTCATTGCGTGACGACATAGAAAACACGAGGCGTTGATTCAATGCTGGGTTAACGTTGGTCCATCGTCCTAGACGGTGGCCCAACGTTTAATCAGCATAGAGTCAGCGTCCAGTGTTCACTGCATGGGAATCACATTATAAATCAGCAAAGACTAGTCGGTGGGTTAATGCTGCTTTATTGTCAGCCTAGAGTAGCAGACGATGGGCCAACGATAAACTAGCATTAACGTCTCGTGTCTCACGGGTAGTGGTAGTAAAATAATTAACGTCACTTTTAGGTCATTTAAGTGACTTTGTAATAGGTTTAATCAGTGCAATCAATAGACGAAATGAATTATGTACAGATGATGACGTCAGAATGGGGTTCATGTGGCCTTTTACACAGTTCCGCTATCCTCTGGTCGGATAGTCCCTAGGGTAACAATTAATAGTCCAGGGAAATTGCATTCATCTTACGTGAGAGACCGGTAGTTTAAGGCCGTACCATGGCCACATCAGTGTCTGCACCGATGCTAGCTGCATTAGCACCGCTGTTGAGCGAAAGAACCAGGGTAAACCACTGTCAATCTGACAGAAGATTATAGCCAGCATATTAAATATTATTATTATTATTGAAGGCATTTATATTGCGCCTTATATCAATTAATTCTAAGGCGCATAAATAAGGATCCTTGAGCGTAAAGATTGCTTATTCAGCATTATGCAAATATTTCATCTCAAATTCAACAAAGTGTTAACAATTATTTCCGTGAAAAACAACTACGCATGATCAGTATTGAAAGAGAAATGTATGTCACCGATTCCTATTTATTTGAACTTTTTAGAATGACATAAAAATAGGAAATATGAAATAAATTGTTGTAAAACATTTTGCTACCAGCGTCTGGAGTAAGAAATATTCATGAGCAAACTTTACACTCTACAACTGCTTGCTAGGTGAAATATCACATCTGTTAGCCGGCGCATGGCAGTACAACAAGTTCATAAGAACCTAAACGTTATTATGCAAATAGCAAACGTTGACGTGTATCATGATATCTGATATCTAATGTAGTAAAATAATAATGCGAATATTTGTTCAGTCACCGTACAGTTACCAACTAAAGTGTTCTCTCTCACTGCATTAGCATGATTAGATGGAACCATGGTGTGGTATCGTATGCACTTTGATCATAGTAATAAAATAATATGTTTATTGGGGATAACATGGCTAGTCGAAACACTATTTTATAACATGATTTACTAATTGTGATTCCACCTTTACAACCACAAATTGGGATCAGTATCCTCATTTCACAAATATTGACCATTGTGAGAGATCTCGAGACTATGAATGAAAGAATAAATGGGTTTTTGGGACACTTTTGTGTACATATAGGCTAAAATGGACTAGGAGAACCTCCTGATGGTGGTGAGATGAATGAGATGACACCGCCCTTCAGACACAGACTCGAAATTGGTGTTAACTGGGTGATGAGACGGTGACATGAATCTCAGCGGATGTATTCGTGCCGAAACCAAAAAGAATCGTCCGCTTGGATATGAAAGGGTGTATCAGATACACCCTTTCATATCCAAGGGGACGAAATGTCTTCAGAAATAGATAAAATATGTGCAGGTGTTGATCTCAAAAAATCATTATCTTAAATTAGACAACATCTAGTTTTGATATTCTTATAATTATTTTATTCATTCAACACGTTTAACCATGTGTAAAGCCAGAAACGATGCCGTCTTTAAGTGAATGATGAAATACTGCTCTGTAATGACAAAAAAGATTATCTCTTTACATATAAAGTAAACAGGTACTGCATTTTGGCTCTGCACAGCAGTGCAGTTAATTATATTTATATTATATTTTATTTACAGCCACATTTTCTTTGTCTTGACTGGCCTTATAAGTCTATCATCAGTAACTCAATCAATACATATTTACAACACAAAGGTTATATCTAGTCAGAATACTTGAAAATATGTCAGTGAAGATTAATAGAACTTTGTTCAGTAATCTTCATTTCCAGCTGCATAAGTTATACAATCTAAGCCGCAGCGACTGGAAAATATATTTTTCCAACCAGGCAATTTAATGAGCATAATTGTCGGGTCTAGCTTCCCAAATACCCAAGAGGGGAGCGTCTATAGCTGTATGAGGACAACAAATCATCCGCTGATAAACAGATTAACTCAATAACTCACCAAACTTGTGCTGTATTTGTATTTTCTTGATGGGGGTGACCTTTACAAAGTCGCTGTAGTAGCTGAGACAGGCCAAGAAACCCACGCCAAACACCACATTCACCAGGAGTAGCAGGTGACGCAGCTTGGACAGCATGGCGTCTGGAAACTGCAGGAAAAGACACTGATCAAACATATTAGGTGAAGTACACTGGACTACCTACGAGACCATCCCAACAAACACAATACCTTAACCTTTAACCGTCAAATTGTTTAATTAGAATTTTCACCCACTTGAAGTTGTGACTCGCTGACGCGATCCACAACTTCAAGTGAGTGAAAATTATTCATATTTGACAAAATAGAGGTCAGCGATCTTGAACATTAATCACATTAATCACCAGTTTTCAAACATGTTAAGGATAAAAAGTGACATCAATTAGTAAGACTTCAAAATCGTTGACTTTATTTTGTTAAATCTGAATATTTTTCACTCACTTGAAGTTGTGATTCGTGTCAGCGAAACACAACTTCAAGTAGGTGAAAATACCACTTTAATATCTTGGCTGTTAAAAGGTTACTAGTGGTATGTAACAGAAGTTGGGACCATATTAACTCAATATTAGATTTAGCATATTATATAAATTTGGTGATATGGTGATGTTTTTACAAGAGGATATTTAAAATAGGACAGACAAAAACAAAATTTGTATAGCTTGGGAGAATAAAAAAAAGAATTAAATTGTACTCATATATAAAACGCTATAAAACAATATAAATCGTTCACGCTATCGCTCACAGACGAAAGGAGATGCTGTTTGGGGATACATTCAGGAAGTAAAAAATGCTGGTTACTGGTTCTGAGGCCAAAAAACCCTCATGAATACACTGAGGGAATTGGATTCTTTAACATGTTTAAATCACATGAGTTTGTTACTTTAAGTCACGTGCACTATATTACACGTAATATGTGAAATACGAAGCGAATAACAAATATTGTACAAATAAATACAGCAATAATATGTTAGAGTGGATGGCATCCACGTGTGCTAGTTTTGAAAGAGTCAATGTCGATGTTTGCTGCAGTAAGCTTAAGAAATGCTACAGATTTAAAATAGACAATTCAGCAGCGAAAACAAAACAATATCCTATTCTGTTGTTTCATGTGGTCAGAGCTCAACAGTTGTATTCACGACACAGACCGCATGATTACCATGATTACCGTGATTTGAACGTTCATTGGAGGGTGTAAGGGGAACTTTACGGTACGTATAAATTTGGTGGCGTACTTCTCGGTACTCATCGCATGGTTCGGTGATTAAATTAGCCAAGCTGAATATGGTACAGCAAACACGACACATCCAGCCAATGTTTAACCAATGTTGGGCCAACGTCGTAGACGGTGGGCCAACATTGGTTAAACATTGGCTGAATGTGTCGTGTTTGCTGGGAATTATTTGGTACAGCGAACTACACTTTAAGAGTTTAAACATGTTATAGCGACCACTGCATGTTACGCATGGCTAACAACCCTAGACTGTATGATGGATGTGCTTCATAACCATGGTAATCTGGTAATGACCCAGGGTAAATTTACCCTGCGATTTAAAAACAGCCGTAACTGCTCACATTTCAGCTGACAACATACAATAGTTACTGCTGGTTACCTTTGTAGGTCAAAAATCTATGTGGACGATATTGTACATTACTTACTACACTAGACCTCACCCTCACCGAACACGAGACATTGAACCATTGTTGGTTCAATGTTGGGCCAGCGTCGTAGACGGTGGACCAACATTGAACCAACAATGGCTGAATGACTCGTGTTTTCAGGGTCTGTTGGACGAGCAAAGCCAAAAGGCAGTAACTGCAACGAGATACTGCATTTTGGCTTTGCAGAGCAAGAACTAAGCAAACTATTACAGATAAAAAATGGGGTTTTTTTTAAATTTGACGGTATCATAACGGTATCGGTAATACCAATATTTTTTTTTTATACCAAATAACTATTGTTATAATATCATAATAACCATGGTAACTGTACGTGTGGATTGATAAATCATGTCTTTCTTGTTTTGCTGGGGTTTTTTACAGAATAATATCAACCCTTACAGCTGTGAAATATTTTTGTATAAATCATGGAGACCAAATTTTTTTGTCAATTTGAAATAATCCTAAATATCTTAGTTAGTTCCTTCCGATTCATTTGAGTACCTATGTTATGGGTCTACGGCCATTATAAATAGCTCTTGTGCGGGAATGGACTTCAGACATGACGTCTACAGACGTCAGATTCTGACGACTAAAGTCGGTCCCCGTGCTGTAAGGGTTAGACCCTCTTGAAAATACTCACGAACAATTCAGCAGCACAGGGGTTAAAGTGAGATCAGTAAATCGTCCCATTGCCCTTGGATATGAAAGGGTGTATCTGCCACTTTGTAAAGTGGCAGATACACCCTTCCATATCCAAGGGGACGAAATGATATGAAACACGTAGTAATAGCATTTTGCAAAAAAATGCCACGAAATATAAATTTGTGTAGAAAATATGGTTTATTTATCATGCAAATTTCTGAAAAAAATCATCTTGTTCACATAATGTTTTGACGCAAACAATATAAAAATATATCCTGTTTGGTCATAATTGTTAAACAGACCGTTAACATGGTTAAATATTGATTAATACAGTAGGATGATAGTAGAATACATTGACGGAAAGAGCCAAAAAACATCTTATTATCACAATATTACACTTCACTTTACCTGTTTACTCCAAATATAACCTTTAACAGGGACTGCTCAAATTACATTGCAATGATCTACAAAAGAGCCAAATACATCACATTATCACAAGATAACACCAAAGCTCTCACTTTACTCCAAATATTATAATTTTTAGAGGACTGCTTAAATTACATTGAACTAATCTTTGAAAAACGCAATCTGTGTTACGAGCAGACCTGTCATAAAATAAGATAAATTGCATGCACCCCACGGTACGCATATCTACATAGAACTCCCGTCGTCAACAAATCGTCCCTTTGGCTATGGAAGGGTGTGTCTGCCACTTTACAAAGTGGCAGACACACCCTTTCATATCCAAAAGGGACGACATTTCTGTCATTATATTATTTATAGTTATTAGAGAGAAATACTTTACCGCTCCAGTACTCACCAACAAAAGTATTATCATGCTCATCATCGTATTATATTCACATGGAAATGACCACGGGCAAAAATACAGAAACATTAGAATATAATTAAATCTGGTTTCTATAGCACAATACCATGAATACGTATCTGCTAAAAACACGAGCTGATTTAATGCTGGCACACAGTTTGCGACGCTGGCCCAACATTAACCTATCATTGGCGTGTGGTATCGTGTTTGTTGGGTACAGGTGCGGTCGTTTGCTTCCCTGAGCACTTGATTGATTGATTGATTGATTGATTGATTGATTGATTGATTGATTGATTGATTGATTGATTGATTGATTGATTGATTGATTGATTGATTGATTGATTGATTGATTGATTGATTGATTGATCGATTCATTCATTCATTCATTCATTCATTCATTCATTCATTCATTCGTTTATTCTTTCATTTATTCATTCATTAATTCATTCATTTCTCAGTGCCTATTTTGTGAAGGATATCTCCCATATTCTCAATTCCAGTTATTTAGCATAACCCGTGATTTCAGTGTTATTAAATTGTTTGTTTTTGTGTGCATCATAATTACTTACCCCATCATGAAATTGCTCATAAAGCATAGAATACATAAGATATCTACCATAAAAATAAAAATAAAAATTACCTCACTCATTGACAAACACATTCATGATATTAGTAATAAGGCCACTATGTTTTTTTCTCTGTTTTAGATGAGCGCGCGCATTAGATTTAGGCAGCGAATTACCAAAAAAAAAGCGCGCGCATTGGATTGTTGCCTATTTCCTAAAAAAACAGTTAATTTCGAGCCATAAAAAACATAAAAAAAAGCTTATTTCGGGAGATGTTTTGTTTTTTGTTTTTGTTTTGCTTGTTTTTTTCGTCGCCCTCAATAACTTTTTTCTAAATGGGTCAAATGTTTTTTTTTAATTCGTCGCCTTCATTAATTTTGCTAGTAATTTGTCCAATGTTTTTTTTATTTCGCCACCCTCATTAACTTTGCCAAAAATAGGTTCAATGTTATTTTTTCCCCCAAATGTGTTTTTACCATCCTCCCTCATTATTTTTTTGATTTTTTCTGATCTAAAACAGATAAATTAAATATAGTGGCCTAAGGTGTAGGCCTACTAGTATTTCATTTTCTCTGTGTGTTTTTCTAATAATTTTCGAACACTTGAACACCACCTGCTTACCAGCTTACAGATTAGTAAATATAATATCACACTGATCATGCTGATAGCAATATGGTAAATCTGTAGCAAAAATATCGATATATTTACTGTCTACATACTTTTTCGGCGTCTTGTTTTTAAGAAGCAGTATACAGGTATACAGGTATACGTACATTTAGTTGGATCACGGCAAATACGACATATGTACCCATTGCTAGTTCAATGTTGGGATAGCGTCTACGACGCTGGCCCAACGTCTCGTGTTCGCCGGGAACGGTACACAACTAACATGATACATTCAGACAATGTTGGTTTAATGTCGGGCCACCGTCTGCGACGATTGTCCCAACATTAAACCAGCATTGGTTGAATGTAATTGTAACGTGAATGCTAGGTCATGTTTGTTTAAACTATATTCCCAGCAAACACCAGACGTTGACCTAGCGTTGGATTATTGACGGCCCACCGTCTACGACGCTGGGCCAGCATTAACCCAACATTGGGTCAACGTTTCGTGTTTGCTTGGTTTTTGGTGAAACCAACCTTCAGTATACAGTATTTCCACTCTATACTAGTCTACAGCCACTCTATAATCCTGATAATCCCTTCATCATGACGGCAAACATTCCCATGTATTCATCTGTTCATAGTGCACTATTCAGCTGGGTGAATCCACTGCCAATACTTTGTTTTTACCATATTCTGAGAGAGCTACATCTTTCCTCAGTGTGATCAATACATCGTGTGACAGTTCAGTGAGCAGTACATATGATTTAGTCTTGACCATTCAGACGATACACTGCAGTGAAGACACACCTCACAAACCCCCATACTCAGTGATACGTCCATACAAATGCCGCGTGTGCCCTTGGGACGGAATGAAGTACACAAAAGTACGCGACGATAAAGATCCGCGTGTATTATCAGTGATTATAGTGCTGTACCAGGTCATCTGTGTCATTGTGTCGCCCCTACTTCGCATCATAAACACGGAATCTCCACATTATTATCTTGACAAAACACCAGCTATGTAATGTTGGTAGCCGAGCGTGACAACCCATAATCTGTGCTGTTTTGGGGCATCATTTGACAAATCTCTACATTTAGCCCTCGTCGTTACGTGGACCAATCATGTTACCTGCGCCATCAAACAGCTCCCAGCAACCACTAGACGTTGAATCAATGTTATGCTCAGTTCAGGGTTAATCGGTTTGATCAGAAGCTAGGGTAAATCCCAGTTATCATGGTTATTGGGAATGAAATGAATTTTTATTCATCAAGATTTGCAAATATTTTGTCTCAAATTAAACGCAGATGAGTAATTTTCACCCACATGAAGTTGTGGGTCGCTATAGCAAGACACAACTTCAAGTGGGGGGGAATTTAAATTATTTAAAGCTGCTCCTTAGGATGAGACATTTTCAATGTTGTCCATTTTGAAAATTTAACTTAGATTAAGCTATATAGCCTACAGATCTTAACTAAAAATACAAGAAAGTCAAAAAACAATTTAATAGCACTAAAAAAGAGTGAAATAGTTATATTTCCAGGTCGTATATTGCCATGTAAACAAAACAAGTCAGCAATATACAGCACTTTACACCACATATTCCCACGCCTTGGACGGTATGATCAAAGCAATCGCTGCTAATTGGTGTCCTCTATATTGGGATTCGCATTAAAAAGCACATTCTAGGGGGATTATATGGTGTTACTGATTCACTATTTACGTGGAAATTACTCACAATATCGACCTAAAACTTTAACCCAGTATAAAACATATGTTCTACCTTAATACTAACTTATCTTAATTTGATTAGCTGGAATAATGCCACAGATTGAACGTGGTAAAATATCACTGATATAGTTACGGTCCGCCACTCAACCAAATAAACAAATTATATTCGCTGCAAGTGTACACGTGGACAAGCCAATTGGGGACCGCTCGCTTTTCCGAAGGTCCATTGTTCCGAAGGTTCGTTGTTCCGAAGGTCCGATGTTCCGAAGGTCCGTTGTTCCGAAGGTTCATTGCTCCGAAGGTTCATTGCTCCGAAGGTTCGTTACTCCGAAATTAAGGTTCATTGTTCCGAAAACAAGGTTCAATATTCCGAAAAAAGAATGAATTTACATGGAAAATAATTGTTTTTTGTGTTTTTTAATCTGCGAATTTCTTGAATGTTTTTAGATCTGCATAAAGGGTCGTTGTCGGATCCAAGATACAATTTTATAGAGAGAGCAGTGGCCTGGGACCAGGCAGTACAAACCCAGTACAAGCTGGCTAGATATGTGGGGCTCTAAGCAGTTTTTTTTGGGAGCAAATAACAATATTAAAGGAACAGAACAATTTAGGCTGTTTTTAGTAGATGTTATAAGCACGACATTTTGACCTGATAAAAAAATGACAAAGCTGACAAAATCGAGGACATGTACTTCAATATTTCCTCTTTCATATTAAGATGGGAGCCCTCTAAAAAAATTGAGAAAAAAATGTTTTGCTCTGTTTATGTTGGTGGGGTCTATGAAGTGTGATCATGGACAGCTGTACACCGCGAAGATTGTGGGCGTGGATTGTGAAATTTGCTTGACCAGGGAAATGTTTGTTATCATGGCGGTGCGTGAGTGCGATCTACACACTAATATTGAAAACATCACCACAAAATCTAACGACGTAGCTGAAAACGAGCTTGAAATGGCTAAATATAGGTAAAATGTTACTGATTGTAACAAATCTATTTTTGACTTGATAAATTGTGGCCAAGCCTTAGCCGTGGCCCATAAGAATCACTACACGTAACTGTTCCGTCGCAATCTGTGGCTCAAACCTTTAGTTTCAGATACAGTTTGGGCTATACGAAATGGAGTTCGTCAGCTACATTATATTGAGCGAATAGATCACTTTCATGATGAAAGTGTCAAAGCTCACATACATGTAACCTGGTAAATCAATATATATTTTGTCATTTTATTCCAATTTTCCTTTTTCAACATAAATAGTGTTGTGTGAACATGGTCAATAAAACAAAAATAGACGCAGGGAGATTTTATTTATAATACTCACAAAAAACACACGTTTTTATCGCTTATTTTGTAAAGAGTTAAATATTATTATTACACTGATTAGGCACATTGGTAATATTTTTATGCTTAAGAAGGTAAATCGTTCAGAGTTTTTGATCACAGTTTTGACATATTTGATCCCGTTGTGCGCCTCACTAATACAGATAAAGATGCCTAATACAATAATAACATGTAGGCTATTATACAATACCATGTATGTGGCAAAGAAAAAGGGATAGAGAAGTCCGCTGCATTTTGGTGATCATGTGACCAGCTGCTTAACCATAGCCGAGACATGCATATGCCCATAGTAAGAAAAACATTGTACTACAATATTGTTTTTGTGCAGTTGTAATTGGTGATTAAAAATTGTTTATACCAAATAAACTGGATAACACAGAGGATTGGATAAATCACTGAACTTAAACAAAATAAAATAATACTTAAAATTTAAAGGTATTGTATATGTAGGCTGCGAAATATATGTCTTAGACATGGTGGGATATTATGTATATGATGTCGTCTATGCATACATGTAGCTACATGTATGTTGGATAAAATAACAGTTTTATCATGTGTAGTTTATGTAATATGAATTGGTCTCATTTTTGTAACAATAGTCTTTCGATTTGTTAATCAAAGTTGAGAACATGCTGCAAACCTTTAGTTAATGATGTGTATTTGTTTTACATGTTTCAGTTAGAAAACCACCTGAACGAAGTAAAACTTGTATAAAGCGGATTAAATATTTTTCTTGCACTAAAATTGGCTCAGTACGTACCAATAATCCACCTGCTATGTGATAATATCCAATTTAATTTGCTAATGATAAATGATATATGATTCACATTGTGCTGTTAGTCAATAATTATTATTATATGTGTTACCCCATTGAAACGAAATGACACAGCTTTCATTGATTGTTAGTTGATTGGAGAGTGATATAACGTAAACATTAAAGATGTTAAAACAAAATCACGAATTATATGTCACTCTGTAGCTCTAACTAGGTTCAAAAAGCGCCTGGAACCATTGGTATAAGTTTACAATGTGTTTGATAAAGATGATAACTTGAGTATTCGGCAACCACAAAGTGACATATCCAGTACGCGCTGCTGAACATGTCAAGTATGAATACTTTATACTTGACATGATGATACATGGAGAAACATTAGCAATTTATAATATATTTGATTTTTATAATAATTATAATTAAGTCAGCTATGCGTTTTTATTTTTTAGTGATGAATCTCAAATGACTTGGATCATTGTTATTACATCTGAGTTCAATATGTGTATTTATTGAGCTTATCATGTTAAAAATATCAGAATATTTTTATTGTCATAGCAAAAAGTTTTTTCTCCATCCATTCGTAAAACTAAATATTGAGGGGAACCTCCGTGACTGAGAGGCAGCGTGCTCGACCTCAAGACTGCCAGGGTGCGAATCCTGTGTCTGGATAACAGTGTCATCTGATTCATGTCGTGAACCATCTCCTGGCCCAGTTTAGCCTGTATGTGCACAAAAGTGGCCCGGCCGAA
The DNA here is from genome assembly GCA_964017125.1 of Flabesymbios commensalis. Classification (NCBI taxonomy): domain Eukaryota; kingdom Metazoa; phylum Annelida; class Polychaeta; order Terebellida; family Flabelligeridae; genus Flabesymbios; species Flabesymbios commensalis. The sequence goes on along the minus strand of OZ024916.1, from coordinate 60,481,980 downwards.
AGCCCTAATCATTTCATTTTTGTCATAGCAAATTAACATTTTCCTGTCTGAGAGATGTGAGATTTCGGAATACTGAACCTTCGGAATAATAAACCTTCGGAACAATGAACCCCTATTTCGGTTGAATGACCCTTCGGAACAATGAACCTCTATTTCGACACAATAAACCTTCGGAACAATGAACCTCCGGAGCAATGAACCCCTATTTCGGATAAATGACCCTTTGGCCCAATAAACCTTCGGCACAATAAACCTTTTTTTCGGAACAATGAACCTTCGGAACAATGAACCTTCGGAACAATGAACCTTCGGAAAAATGGACCTTCGGAAAAGCGGACTGTAACCAAGTCAATTAGGTCTGACCGGTTGAGCAGGTTGTTTTAATTGTTAGGTGTGCAGGTGCGCTGATTAGCACGCCCGCCTTGCATGTGAGGGGTAGATGGGGCTCCTGATGGGTGGGAAACATTGCCACCATGTGCAATTTGATTGCGCAATTTCTTTTCAATTATCAGTTTCAACAGGTGAATGTTGTTGTAAAATAACCTTTACCTATTTAGCGTCAATCACAGATGTAGGCTATTATTACTCAATCTAAACACGGTAAATGGGAAGTGAACATAGCCATTGACAATAATTTCATGCCAATATAATGTAAGGTGCCTTATTTTATGTATTTTTAATATCACTGTTGATATGTTTGTACTTTGTTTGAATAAACTTTATTGATTTGATTAGATTTATTATAGTACATAACTGGTAAGCAACAATAAGAAAATGTTGAGCAAGATAAGTGAATAGAATGAAATAGAATTTTCCACAACGGTGCAATATGGGCTACTGCCACTGGAAATAAAGAATTTCAGCAGTAGACCTATTCAGGCCTACATCATAAACATATATAACAAAATAACTCTAAACCAATTGAATTAAGATATCTAACCTACTTATAAATGTTGAATTAAAAAGCTTTTATAGAAATATAAAAAAACATGAGACGTTCCCAACCTTGGTTTACTGTTTGCAACGCTGGTCCAACGGTAAATCAGCGTTGCAAATTGGTCCGACGTCTCATAAATTTGCTGGGCATATATCGCTAGAAAATCACTTAATAAGTGACTGACAAAGCCTATATAGGCCTAATATGGGTGATTGATTGATGTTGACAATAAAAATTATTCATATATTGTGGCGCCAGGTTGGCTCATTGGCTAACTCAGGGGGTATCGGGCTTGAGTCCCACGACGGCCGATATCTTTCCTTGGTACACACATATGCAGTGACCCAAACTGTTTAAATTTTTGGGATAATGACAAGAGAAACATATTCATAACCGATTTGCGCCGCATCGAAAAACATATAAAGAAATAAAGAAAACAAAATGACCAATATGTCAAAGTTGACATGTAGCCTAAACGGCCAATAATAATAAAAAATATATATAATGTCTCTGATTATTGATGACCAAGCATAAATGGATATACGCCAAATAACTGAGCAATATAATTGCACCTCACATGGTTCACGTCCTCTTTACTGCAGATAAAGACGGCGATAATTTGGCGACGCAATTTTTTTCAGTCACAAAGGGCTGGAAAGCGAAATAGAAAGTGAAAAAATACAAGAGAGCCAAGAATAGCAATTGACGATCACAGCTCGATAATACAATCACTTCTGGTGATATGCTGTTGCACCTTCACCACGTCCAGGTATGGTCAGACATCGGAATGACAACTAAAGTGACCTATAATGAGTAGACCTATACTACAATACATTAGGCCTATATAAAATATAATGGCTTGAATTAGTGATTGATACCATTTTGGCTATTATTTGTTATCTGTTCCTTGATAATTCCGTCTCGCTTGTCAGTCATTGTGTCTCTTATTTTTCGTCATCTGGGTTTCTGGAGTCTTGCACGCCTACAGCACGCCTACAGTGTCGCATCTTCAAGTGTCTCGCGCTTTCAAACACAGTGGTATTTTTAGTCACTCTGATATCTTGCTGTTTATCACGCTCGGACCACATGTACATGATAAAAATTGTGTTTATATGAAGGGAGTGTATGAGATTAGATTAGTGTACAGTCATGAATTTCTTAGTGATTTTTTGAAGGTTTAGTTATACCGTATTCAATCGAGTAATGCCCATAATCAAATAAACGCCTACACCCCTGATTTGAAAATAAAACCCACGTTATAGCATGTACACTATAGATATATATGATAATAAAATAATAGCCTACTCTAATACTCCCCCCCCCGCCTCTAAACACAGGGGGTGTTCTAATTAATATGACAATGAAATGTAGGTAGGGGCCTAATAATTTACATAGGCCTAGGCCTATTATAATTCATATTTTCTCCGTAGGGCCTATATTTTCCTTATAAAAAATGTCAACCCGAAAATTGTTTTACACATGTATAGGGCCTCATACCGGTAATGTTATTATTCGTGTAGACTATAACAGTTTCTGATAGTTTCCGTATATTTACAGAAATATGAATTAAAGTCGGCTACTTTTCTCATAATCATAAAATGAGCTACATAGCCACCGCCACCCAGCCGGGAGATAACCCCCATCACCTTTTCCAATGAGTGGGCTGAGCCAAAGTACCAGGATGACAGGCAATGTGCACAAGAGGAAAGATCAACAAACATGCTCAGCGGAATTTTGTGGAGATGTTTTTTTTATTTTCTCACTTCACAGCCAGTAACCTCACTCAATTCAATAATCGTCTGAAAATAAAATTGCCCCATCATACAAAGTAAGTGAATATGTAAAAAAAATCGAAAACGGTAAATATCGATATGAGAGCGAAAAAGCATCCACCACGGTGAAAGGTCAATCCGGGTATAGTCAGGACATGAGGGGAAACACCTGCAACACTGATTGTCTGCCCAACGCTGGGCCGACGGCATCAACATGTGGCCCAATGCTGTGGGAACATTCAACCGTCCTTTAACAAGTGTTTAGGTATACACAAAGTTTGTTTGGGTTTTAATCGGATTCACAGGAATGTTAATAAAAAAAATTAAAAAATCTAAAAACTAAAATAAAATCATGATCTGGGGGATACACTACTTCGTTACAAAACTAAAAACAAAAATTGATGTCATCCCAAGGAGCTGCTTTAATTTAGCGTTTTAAGTGTTAACCACCCTTGAAGCCTCTGGCTCAATATTCATTTTGTATTATTCATTGAATCTGGATTTACTGGCGCATTTTCCAGATTGAAGTTTTGATATAATTATGTGTAATCAAGGAATATATAAGACTTATATATTCCTTGGTGTAATTAAAAAAATACATTTAAATAATAGTTGTTCGAAAATGTGCCCACTTTGCTTTGCATTAATTGTTTTAATGTGCTGTACTTGCGCATGTCCACATTAAAAATTGTCTTGTTAATTATTTATAAAATGTTACTTTGAATTCTTTGCAAATTTTCCTAATTTACTGTAGTATAGAATGTTTTGTTTTCTCTTGTGCTCTCTATGGGTGTAATACACCTATAATTTAGTATATCGCTCGATGCGGCGGAGAGACATAATAATCTTTAAATTTAAATTCTAAAATATTTTGTATTGTTTATTTGAAGCAAAACTTATCTCAATACCAAGCGAAATATGTGTCATTTCAGGGATAGAAATGAAATGAAATGAATCGGGCTTTAGGTCACTTTTGTGTACATACAGGCTAAATTGGGCCAGGAGAACTTCCTGAGGATGGTGAGATGAGTGAGATGACACTGCCCTCCAGACACAGGATTCGAAATTCAAACCCTGGAGGTCTGAGGCCGAGCACGCTACCTCTCGGTCACGGAGACTCCCCACAATACTGAGTTTTAGGAGTGAATGGGGAAGACATTTTTTTGTTTCTCTCAAACCGCCGAGACCGGGAACCGAACCTCGAACTATAGCGTGAAAGGCAGCGTTGCTGACCACTACCCCAGGGCCTCCGCTCCATTTCAGGGTTAGGCTACATGTATTTAACCCTTTAACCGCTAAATTATTCAACTTAAATTTTCACCCACTTGAAGTTGTGTCTCGCTGACGCGATCCACAACTTCAAGTGAGTGAAAATTATTCAGATTTAACAAAATGGAGGTCAACTCCTTTCAAATCTTGCTGGTTGATGTCTCATTTTCTCTTTAACATATTTAAAATGTGGTACTTGAAGTGCTAATAAAAATAAAAACCCGAATATATGCAGCACCGGCGGTTAAAGGGTTAATATACAATATCACTGGCATGACCCTCTTCACTCCCGGACATTTCTTCTCATTTTCATTTACCTTAAGGTGTGAATTGCTGCTGCAATTCACACCTCAAGTTAAATGATAATGCCCCGATTTTATAAAACACAGAAAGACAATATAGAAAAACGTCATCATTGTGATGACATTTGCGGTGTGACAGTATTGTGTGATTTATGGAATTCGACGGCCAATTTAAAAATGTATTGCAATTTTGGATATGACAGGGTTGACAGGGTGTATCTGTCACTCATATCCAAGGGGACGGACTATATCTATATATGTGTACATCTTTTCTTATATAAAAATCGCATTATTAATGGTGACATATCACCCGTTATATAGTATAAATACATTTGTGACAAATAAATCAAAGTTGCCTCAAGATGGGGCACAATTGTTTCCTTACATGGGGTGATTGGCTATCATGTGACCCATGTGAGGGCTATCATGCGACTCATATGAGGGTCACATGATAGCCAATCACCCCATATAAAGAAACAATTGTGCCCCAGCTAGTGACAACTTTAATTTACTTGTCACACAATTATTCACACTATAAATGGGGAGATAGGTCATCTTTAAATATGTGTTTAGATCAAGTTTCTACGCTTGTGTATCGCTATATAGTTTATGTATATGCTTATCTACGTGTACATCATTTTTCTTATATAACTATCAGTATCTATTGGTTTTGCTTGAGTATCTACGCTTTTCCGTAATTTAGTTGCCCTCACAATATTGTTGTTTATTTTATTGCTATGTAATATTATCATTATTATCTGATCTTAGCATGTTTAGTAACATATCAAGCAGTAGCATATACTTCTGTTTTATTTCAGTTAATAATTATGGTAAAAACGTATTTCAACAAAATGACTAACCTCTTGTATATTATATGTGTTAGCTGTAACTTTTAAACTTCTTTTTATTTTCGAAACTCTGAATTACCAAATGCTGCGTACGTGGAGGTAACTAATCTACTGTTGAGAGGCGGGTTTCGCCTGCGATACCCTACCAAAGTAGTAAAGTGAAAAACAAACAAACAAACAAACAAACAAACAAACAAACAAACAAACAAACAAACAAACAAACAAACAAACAAACAAACAAACAAACGAACAAACAAACAAACAAACAAACGAACGAACAAACGAACGAACGAACGAACGAACGAACGAACGAACGAACGAACGAACGAACGAACGAACGAACGGGCGGGCGGGCAGTCTAGAGAGCGAACGAACGAACGGGCGGGCGGGCGAGCGAACGAACGAACGGGCGGGCGGGCGAGCGAACACGAACGAACGAACGAACGAACGAACGAACGAACGAACGAACGAACGAACGAACGAACGAACGAACGAACGAACGAACGAACGAACGAAACAACGAACGAACGAACGAACGAACGGGCGGGCAGGCGGGCGGGCGGGCGAACTCGAACGAACGAACGAACGAACGAGCGTGCGAGCGAGCGAGCGAGCGAGCGAACGAACGAACGAACGAACGAACAAACGTACGAACGAGCGAGCGAACGAACGAACGAACGAACGAACGAGCGAGCGAGCGAGCGAGCGAACGAACGAACGAACGAACGAACGAACGAACGAACGAACGAACGAACGAACGGACGAACGAACGAACGAACGAACGAACGAACGAACGAACGAACGAACGAACGAACGAGCGAACGAACGAACGAACGAACGAACGAACGAACGGTTTTGGTTGTGTACTCATATATTTGTGTGCATCAATTCTGAAGAAAGGATATTCAGATTAACTGGATCTTTAGGTGCATCTTACAAAACACCCTAGCTTTCGTCTTAATAATTATCTCAACTTTCACTTTTTTTCATTAGAAAAGTTAGGTTGAATTCCAATTGTTTTAGTGGAAAATATTAGAAAATAGTGACAGTGAAGATAAGATTAAAGATAGGATCTTTTAGGAAATGCATCACTGGCCTCTTAGTGTTGGTGTGTGTGTAGCGAAATCACCATCTTAGATGTATCATCGATCAAAATATACCAATTAAAGAGAAAGGTTAGCTGAACATGCGGAATAAGGGGAATTTACATATACATTGACAGCTGAGCGTCAGCAGAATGCCATTGTGCTGAAAGTGGCACGTGGTTTGGTTACTAGTCTATGCATGCATCCCATATGGAGACAAAGTATTTTGAAGATCTACAAGGGAATACTGTGTCGTATATATGTCACTCTTTGAGTGGCTTGTACGACACATTGGCTGTTAGGGATCAATCTGGCATATTTGGTGCGATGAAAAACGTCTTGAATTATCTGTTTGGTTTGGATTATAGGTATTTGATCGCGTTGAGTCAGTGCTAGGAACCCCAGTTGACAAAAGACATTTCTATAACATGTATACAGTATACTATTTTAATGAGAGTGTTCAAGTAAAGTCAACACGTGCATCTGTATATATTTTCACCCACATTTGTGGCTGAAATAAAATATTTCGAAAAAAATATTTGTGCCAATAATTATCACGTTTCCATTTATGGACATTAATTAAGTCGATCGACATTGTGAATTTCTCTGGGATAAATTTCATGAAGTGGCAATGAAACTAAAAGAAAATTATTGCAACGTTTACAAAGGTGACCCACACTGAACGTATTCATGCCTCCGAACTAAATGCAAATCAGCTCTCAAATGACGTTTTCTTATAAACTCAAAATGCCTAACACAACAAGACACGTATCTGATCCGTAAAATCAACTCATTTGAAGTAAAATAGTCAGATTTGGATATTACATATTACTTAATATTCGAAGAGAATAGGATACTACTGTGATCGTAGTCAAATATGACCATGCTTCTGTTGGAAACGGTGTTTGGTCGTCTGTTGATGCGACTTCTTATAAAATTTGTATCTTTCTAAAATATAATCCCATCGAACAACATGTTGAATTTTCAAACATTTTTTTGTGAGACAGTTCGGTAGTGTTTTGATAACAGTTGTTTGAATTGGAACCTTTCTCGTATTATAGGCCTATATCAAATTGAAGCACATTTTAGGCATCTCACATTATTATTTAAAATCAGTTTGAATAGGAATTAGGAAAGAAAATCCAGCACAAAATATAAAGCATATAAAGCTTATTCCGCATATATAAAAAAAATCACAACTTAAAGCTGCATAACTGTTTTGTTTATTTTATTCAAACGATTAATCCATGGAGAATGGTGTTTTATTTTTTTATTTTACTGCTCTGGTTACTGAGTTATTAAGGATTTAAGTTTTTTTTTTTAAATTGCTGCCCCACCAAAACAAACCGGATCACAGCGGAGTAAGACATACTGTCTATATAAGCAGGACATTAAAAGTACCAAGTGGCAGATAACGGTCATCATAGAAAAAAGAGAGGAAGATTTTTTAAATTATTGCTATTTTTTCAAGTGATCATAGATACAGTTCACAGTACAACGTGCATTGTCTCATTTCAGTTAGACATATCTAGAAGTTATTACTTTGTGTGATATGGATGATATGTGCATGTAATGTCATGTTTAATATCGGTACCGGTATGGAGAAGGTCACTCACATGAAAAATAGAACTCTTTCGGTATGGTGCTTTTAAGTTTGGGCCAGCATCAGAGCCTTTGGCCCGCCATTAAGACGCTCTCCGCAGACCGTGAGAAATTGTACTCGGAATTGACATCAAAGTCAGTGATGTAAATCATCGTTTTCGCTCTTTGGGTTTTCGTGATTTTCTTGAAAAACACTTGCATTTTTTTATTATGTATCTCATGGACATTTCAAAATATAGTCAAAATGCTACTAGACAATATCAGACTTTATTTTATTTTATCGTAAATCATCACATACAGTGATATACATCGCGCTATGTGGTAAAATAAAATAATATTTAAAAACATCAGACTTTACTGTAACCGATTTGACCCAGTATCCAAAATCTAGATCTGCGGCTGGTTATGAGGGCTTTGTATCTCAGCTAACACGAGGCATTGATCCAATGGCAGAATAATGTCGGCCCATTGTCTGCGGTACTGGCCCAACATTATGCCGGTTTAGTGCAACGTATCTGTTTGCTATTAAGGGGGTGGTTTCGTGCTGGCCAATGTAACATTACATTGGCCCATAACCTCACCGTTATTACATGAATATTGTACACACACCGAGTCACTACTTAATAATACTTGATGGTGTACCGCATGGTGAACTAATTCCGCTACATTTACCCAGTTTTAGTGCATTTATAAGGCCTTTAAAACAATAGCAATGATTGTTTTGTACGTTTTAGGTTATTTTAATCGAAATAAACAAAACAGTTATGCAGCTTTAAGCCTACTGCGGTCTGAAAAACCCAAAGAGTATTGTAAAATAATTAAAGGGGGAAAACGCCGGATATTCATCATAACATTTTCAAAGTTCATTTTGAGAAATTCGCGCTTGGCAATAAAAGTGGTGATGCAAGTGAGATGAGCGGTGAGCTCAACAACATACTCCCTAATGAAATACTAAACAGACCCTTTACACCCCAGGAAATCTTGGAAGCTATATCAAAAACCCCAAAAAATAATAATAGGGTTTAGATCATATGATAAATGAACCTCTGAAACATTCACGCCACGGATTTGTTCCATACTACACAATAATATTTAACTTGATCTTCGAATCAGGGCACATGCCTGACAATTGGTGTCAAAGCGTAATTTGACCCTAATGATCCCAACAGCTACAGAGCAATTTCATTGATGATTTGTTTTGGTAAACTTTTTAAAAGCTGATTAAACAGAAAATTAACCATTTTTATTTAAAAAAAATGTTGTACAAGCAAAACAAACCGGGTTCGAGTCGGATTTTTTCAGCAATTGATCAGCTGTTTGTTCTAAAATCACTAGCTGATTTGTACCTGAGTAAGCGCAAGAGTGCTGTTTCGTCGATGATAATTTTTTTTATAAATAGATCAACTTTGTGGTCAAAGATTCTAGCCTCCGGAATTTCAGGAAAAATATTTGATGTCATAAAAACATGTATGAAAATCTAGCGTAGCTTTAACAGCAGATGGTCAGTCAGATTTTTTCACCTGTAACATCGGCGTTTGGCAGGGATAAAATATGTCCCCGCTTCTGTTGCCCATATATCCACATGAACTAAAGTCGTTGATATCGTGTAAATGCAACAGATTAAAAGACATTGAAAACGTACAAAAAGAGCATCTTCATGAATAAATCGTAACATCCTGAAAATCCTAAAGATCTACAAGCATCATTGGATGAATTTAAAAAATATTGTGATACTTTCGACCAGTGCGCATAAATGTAAATCAAATCAAAATATTATTTTTTATTCCATAGCAAAATTAAAAAGACACCATATTTTTAACTTCGGAAATTTATAATTGATACTGCAGAGGAATACAACTACTTAGGATTAGTCTTCAACTACAATGCCAAAAAATTAAAGTAACTAAATCACATTTATATCAGAAAGAATGCAGAGGTATGTTGGCTCATTTAAAAAAAACTAGAAAGGGAGTTCCCGAGCGCTGAAGCCCGGCTTTAGTCTGTTTCAGTCATAGACAAAAAAATCGGCTTATTTTTTCTAAACATAACAGTGTATTGGTCTTCGTCATGGGCCAGAATTCTAAATGTCCAGGATATAATTAAGGAAAGAACCAATGAGACAAGTTCAAATATATCTTCGACGTGTATTCCTTCCGCCACCATCGCCGGTGCTGGCCAACATTCATTCAATACTTGCCTACCACGTGCCTCGTACAGAGGATGTAGGCCTACCCAGCAAATTCCGGTTCAATGTTGGGCCAGCGTCGCAGCCCACTGCTGGTTCAATCATCGGGTGATTGTAAATACAATCGTGAATAATTTTTTTTCTGAAGACTTGTTAAAGACGAAAGTACTTAATCTAAGGATCTGAAACGTTATTTTAGACATGTTCAAAAGGACTGGTATACATACATGTGAACCGTTTCTCACACACAGCACCCCTCTTCCCCCTAGCTGGGACATAAACTCAGCAAAATAAACCTAATAGGCTACGGCCTACGGCCAACCCTAGTCAGAAATCTATCTCTCTCGATGCATATAATGTTAACACTTTTTAAAGTACAGGGTAAACCAGCAGTGTTGTAGGGAGCTGAAGTATGGGGCAATGAGAAATGTGACATACAAGTCCTTCATGATATGTGTATATGCTAGTTTTGTGAAACAGATATAAAGCAGATATAGGTGATGAATTTCCTTATTTATTTTGTTGTCCTAATTTTAAAGAAAAACAAAAAATGATTAATTTAAAATATAACATGAGACCTTCAACTTTTTACCCACTTTGCAAACAGACTAGGGGTGAAAACCTTAAAACGTTGGCTATGTTTGTCAAATTAATAATATGTAAATTTTAATATTACAAAATGTGAATAATTTTACACTATGTCACGTGCCGTTCTGGCAAATCTGTTGTCTTGTCTTCTGTTTAAGAAAACCATCAGAATAAACTACTTGTTACTTTTTACGTTCTCATCACAAACTTTTATATAGATATTGATGCATTCTTAGCTATTTTTGTTTATCATTATCAATAAGTTATGATTTGTTTTATTATGTGACTCGCCAGGAAGTTTTTGGCCTATTATAATGTATATGCAATATTAGATAACACTCCCCTAGCGTGTTGCACTATTGAGTAACGACATCCAACGCTCATGTGGCGTCTGTTTTCACACGCAGGGGTGCATTTTGAACATGTTTGAAATTCTCGTCTTTCACCTGCGATAGCATAGCGATAGTCCGGCGATGGTCAGCGATTGCCAGCGTTCGGCTGATTTTGTCATTCGCTACGCTGTCGTTAACAGTGATCGCCAAGGTGTGACAGGGCCATCAGATGCAGTACTTCCGTGACAGCCCAAAAGACAGTCAAAGCTCACCTTCCAAGTAAGCAGTTACTGTAATTTGTCTTTGCAGAACAGTATCCTGGTCTCATGCCTGAGTACTGTTGTTTCTTATTCTAATAGTAACGGGTACTTGTAATGCTTGACTTGGTACTCGTGACTGTATACAGTAGCAGACATACGTACAACTTCACCTAATTAATAAGTATCAGTACAGGGTCAAGTCGTCATGCAAGATGTCAGAGACGGACAAGTCAACCTCTCTATGGCCACGTTTATTAACACACATCTACTGGATGATTACCTCGATGAAAAGTTGACGTTTTTTCTTAAGACGGATCTTTGTTAAGAAATTGGGAGTGATAATTGGTAAGATATGCCTACATTTATTTGTATATGTCACTATTTATTTTGTTAGTTTCTTCTCTCTTTTCCCAGTGCGAGTAGATTCGATGGTGAAGAAGCAATAGTATTGTTTGTTTTAGTGTAATAGATAGTTGATAATTCGACGTGTCAGAACCATAATCAGATAGTAATAAATGGTAGTTAGGACGTTATCAGGTTGTGGAACTCATTGTACATAATGTTGCTTGTTGTGTTCAGCATATTAAATGTAAATTATTGCATGACATCTGATCATTTTGTGACATCAATCGAGTTATTGTGCGTTTTTGAGTATATGTACTGTATGATATTCTACTTGACTATTTTATCCCTTTAACTGCCAAATTATTCAATCTGAATTTTCACACACTTGAAGTTGTGTCTCGCTGACGCGATCCACAACTTCAAGTGAGTGAAAATTATTCACATTTAACAAAATGGAGGTCAACCGTTTTCAAATATTGCTGATTGATGTCACATTTTATCTTTAACATGTTTAAAAGGTTGTACTTAATGTGCTAATAAAAAATGAAAACCCGAAGATATGCGGCACCGGCGGTAAAAGGTTGAAGCTGGTACTGAAAGATGCCTCTATTTTTCATAAGCACAACGTGTAATATTGTATTTATATTCTGTACTCATCAAATTGGTAATCTTAGTTAAATTATTCATCACCATAATGTTTCAACCCATACGACCACAAGTGGTTGCCGTGTCGTCCTCTCTGAGGCCGTGGATGGATGTATTTGCTTTACCCTAAAAATCCAACATGGCGGTGACTGAAAGCGATCCCGACCTCAAGTTCCGAAAAATGTCCATAACTTTTTAATGACTGTGCGACCTCTGAGCTGAGCATGCAGGCATGGAACTGAAATGTTACTGATTCTAAAAGAACGATTTTTGACCTGATTACTCCCCGAGATTTTCCGATATGACAGTTCAAAAAAATGTCCCACGATTCTGTACGCGGTCAATCTGTGGCTGAAACCTGTTTCAGCCACTGGGGCTACACAAGTGGCAGATATTATAGCGTAATTACGCCACCAATATAAAATTTAGGAACCAGATGATGCTAACTGGCACATAACTGCTCATTATAGTGCATAATTAAGGAAATCATAAAGTATAATCAGGAATAGATCAGCGACAATGTATTTCTAGTATCAGCAATAAACAACTCGCAATCGAATATCATTTTATGGATTTTTTCAATAATTTTACAATAGTGAAATATTATTATTATAACTGACGTCAAACTTGGGTGATTGACTATCTCCTATCAGAGAATCATGGACACTTGGCATTTTTTTGGAGATTGGTGTCTGTAATTAATGTCAATAAGAGGCCTGTCAACCATATTAGTGAATTAAAATTACAGTATATAATAAAATAATATAACAGTATAATATAAATCCAACTGTTCACCAGTTATAGTTGTTGGTATAGTTACGGCTGTCTAGCCCGCAAGAAATGGCGTCCGTACGGGTTATTGTGACCCATACGAGCGCCGTACCAACGATTTGGGGAATAATTCTTGCGGACTTCTCCAGGCGGCCATAACAAGAAAAATCCTATCTTGTTAAAACGTTTCTAGCAAGGTCTTGAACACAAGAAAACCACTGGTCGTGCGGTTTACGTACACTTGTTTTAGGAACAAGTACGTATTTGTTGTTAATTTCTTATCTCTTTTCCCATTACGAGTAGATTTTATGGTAGAAAGGCATAATAGGCTTGTTCGTGCAACATAAGGACATATCAGTTTAGCATCACGATGGCATTATAGCTGCACGATATGGCATCAAATCATCAGAATATGAAATCATAATACCAGCATGTAGCATCACAGTAAACAAATGCTGCCTTAAACTGTCAGGTTTTTACATTTACATGCTCAGCAAATCAGGATTTGGTATTATAATGTTAGAATTTGCATTAATTTATTCAGAATACTACATTTTATTGTCTGTATTATTGCATCTTGATCTCACAGATTAACATTTTAATGTCATGATACAGCATGCATTTTCATCCCCCGCCCACGAAGTAGGGGCGGGGGATATCGGCATCACCAAGTCTAGCGTGCGGCCGTGCGGCAGTGCGTCCGTGTTTCGTTTCGGGACGTTATCTCTGAAACCGTTGGCCGGATTGCTTTTATATTGCATACACACATCCTTTATTATGTGCCTTTTGGGGGTTATGACCTTTGACCTAATTTTTAACCTTTGATTTCGAGGCGATTATTGACTTTTATTGATTGCGGATGATAAGTTTAGTTTTCCGACGATATCTCGCAAAGCGTTTGCTGGATTGTTTTTATATTGCATGAACACACATCCCTCAGGGGCTGTAGATATGCCTTTTGGGGGTTATGACCTTTGACCTAATTTTTGACCATCGATTTTGCGGCCATTATTGACTTTAATTTATGGCGGATGTTAAGTACATGTTCTGGACGATATTTCATGAAGCATTTGCTGAATTGTTTTTATATTGCATGCACACATCCCTCAGGGGGTGTATATGTGCCTTTTGTGGTTGTGACCATTGGCGTTGTTTTTACCTTCGATTTTGGGGCCATAATTGGCTTTAATTGATGGCAGACGATAAGTTTATTTTCCGGACGATCGCTCGGGAAATGTTTTCTGGATTGTTTTTATATTGCCACACACATCCCTTAGGGGGTGTAGATGTGCCTCTTGGGGTTTTTTGATGTCACATTTCATCTTTAACATGTTTAAAAGGTGGTACTTTATGTACTAATAACATTTTAATCTTTGACTTTGAGGCCATTATTGATTTTAATTAATGGCGGGGGATATCGTTAGCGTCAGCGCTCTTGTTTAGGATGCAACCCAATGACAGTATATAGCTTTAGAATTTGAGGATATTGGATTATAAATGCTAGGATTTAAAATATAATGGAAGGATGATATTAAAATGTGGATATGGCATGTTAAAGTCAGGTTTTGACATTGTAAGGGTAGGGGGTGAAGCTATATTGTGATTGTATTGCATTAAAGCTATTGTTAGACATAGAGTAATCATTTTTCAGTGTGATCTAATATTTTGCAAGATGTGTAATGGACACTATTCAGGACAGGAACAGTACACATAACACAATAATTATAGATTCCATCACATACCACACAAACGCAAATATAGCGAAATATTCCGTGGTGTTGTACTATTTAGTCTCCTGATTCTGCTGATACCATTTTACTGGCATACATTTTGGCTGCTAGCTTGGTATATGGGTAACTCTGGGTGATGGATTATAATTAATACATGCCTCGTTCGTCATTGACATAAAGAGACCAAATAGTGATTGTTTTGTTATATTAATGTTCTACTTTGTATTATGATATTATCAATGTTATTTTATAGTTTACAAGAACATTACGTGTCCAAAATATGAATTGTTATAATTGTCCATAATTGTGTTTTGTCCCTGAACTTTGTTTTGTAACATATATAATTTCATTTAGTTGATTTTATACAATTTCACCATGCTGATTTCAAATGTGATGAGTGCCAGATGAGTGCCAGATTGTGATTGTGAACATTTTTAGTAATATGCAAAATTCAAAACCGCGCCATACGAAAATAGTTAAAAATCAACATTGTCCACAAAAATATATTTTTTCGTACTAATAGTGTTTTTCAAGGCAGAATGCAATATTTGACTTTGATTTGAATTAACCTTTGCATTTGGAGTATCAGGCGGTGGATATAGTGAGGATCGAACAACTCAACTAATCATTTAACCCTTTGAGTGCGGGCGACGCTATTAAGCGCATTTATACTGTTTTTCCACAACTAAAATTTGACAGAAATTGAACAAATATGCATGTATAATTCTTGAGTAAAGCCCCCATTGTGAAATTTAGCAGGTTTAATTTTTAAGTGAGAAGGTATTTTCCTTTCATTTGAAGTTGGCAATTGCGTGAGCAATGCCAACTTCAAATGAAAGGAAAACGTTAAGTAGTAATGAAGCTCTTAAAGAGTTAATTGTAAAATACTGCTGCTGATGTAGATCAAATTAAAGCTAGTGGAAGAAGATTCCACTTGATCATTATAGCATATACATGTAGCCTGCTCAGAAAATAATTTAATCAATGATCAAAAATAACAATGTTTTGATTATAAATTCATAGTTTAAACCATGAAAACATTGAAAACAAATTTAATCATGGAAAGG
Source organism: Flabesymbios commensalis (assembly GCA_964017125.1). Lineage (NCBI taxonomy): Eukaryota > Metazoa > Annelida > Polychaeta > Terebellida > Flabelligeridae > Flabesymbios > Flabesymbios commensalis. The sequence continues at coordinate 60,466,242 of OZ024916.1, read as the reverse complement.
GCATACAGAATACGTTCGTACGTTTGCTCGTCCGAAGTATTATCAGTCAGTAAATCACTAATAATTAATATATGACAATAAGTAAGATATTATGTTAGACAAACATATTGTTATTTTATTTCTAAAAATGATGACGATCATCTTCAATTTTGCCTGCGCAAAGATTAAATAATTTACTAACAGTTTTATGTTTCATAAGTTAAAAAACAACAACTGTTGCCATCTTGTGTGTGTGAAATATTGGTCAAATTATTTAAAAGAAACAAGAAATGATAAACCATATTATCTAGGTGATAAACCAAGATTATTTTTCATAACATGAAAAAAGCGGTGCAGGTAGAAGGGTTAACCCTTTGCCCGCTGCTAACAATGCCGCCTGCAGACTGCTAACCTTTAACCCTTATAAAAGCGCTGAATTAATGTTGTATGAATCGTAGTCCGAGCTTGACGTGAACAGCATGGTTCAACGTCAGAGATGGACAGCATAGCAAAAGCTGTTAGTCCCAGAGCTAGGGGGGTTTTATTTGTGTTGAAAGGTCCATACGATCTAAGAGTTCCACCTATAGTGAAATTTTCTCAGGAATCCGAATCTGCGCGTCTTACAAAAATCATCCTGTCCCAAAGTACCGTAAAAACCCTTTGAACACTAGTACCGTCAAAATCGCAAACCGCAATTTGAAATATTGCGTATGAAGTGATTGTTTGCTAAAATTGTGGTAATTTTCTATTTAAATAATTTTTTAATTTTTTATTATCCTCACATATGACACAGGCTTTCACATGGATGTGAAATATTTTGTGTCTGATCAATGACAAATACACAATATAGCTTTAAGTTGGTATTTTAACACGTAATTTTACTCATTTTTCCTACTTTTTCACTAAATAGACAAAATACTTTTCTCTCAGCCAATTTTTGTATAGTATAAATGTTTAGTTTTGATTCAAACATGTTCTAGAAATATTGTTGACTTAAAATTAGCCCATTTGGAATAAAAATAATGAGTTATGTGAACATATCACTCGCTTTTTTCGTTAGACGTAAAATTAGCTCGCTTTTCTTCAGGCTCGGGAAAATTGATCATATCTCACATTTTTGCCCACTGAGTAGTCAAATTTTGAGCTATATCAATATGTTTGATATCAATAGAAAGCTACTGGCACATGCCTTCACATGGATGTAAAATATGTTGTGTCTGATTATTGACAAATGCACAAGAAAGCTTTAAGTTGGTATTTTAACCCTTAATTTGACCTTTTTTCATACTTTTTCAGTAAATAGTCAAAATACTTTTTACTCAGCTTTTGTGTATAATTAATATTTAGTTTTGATTCAAACATGTTCTAGAACTATTGTTGACTTGAAATAAACCCATTTGGAATAAAAAATAGTGAGTTATGTGGGCATATTATATACTTTTTTGGTTAGACGTAAAATTTGCGCGCTTTTCTTTGGGCTCAGGAAAATTGTATGTATCTCACAGTTTTGCCCAATGAGTAGTCAAATTTTGAGCTATATCAATATATTTGATATCAATAGAAAGCTACTGGCTCAGGCCACAGATTTATAATATTTTGTGTCTAATCTTTGACAAATGCACAACAGAGCTTAAAGTTGGTACTTTAACCCTTAATTTTACCTATTTTTCATACTTTTTCAGTGATTTTTGTGTACAATAAATATTTAGTTTTGATTCAAACATGTTCTAGAATTATTGTTGACCTAAAATAAACCCATTTGGAATATAAAAAATAAGGAGCTATTCGAACATATTACACACTTTTTGGGTTGGATGTAAAATCTGGGCACTTTTCTTCCAGCCCGGGGAAATTGACAGTGTTTCACATTTTTGTCCAATGAGTACCCGGTACCCAAAACAAAAAAATGTACCAACATCTTTGATATCAGTTAAAAGTAACTATCAAGGGCTTTACCGTGGATACATAATATTTTATTTCTGTTAAATACGAAATGTACAACAATTAAGCGCTAACTTTGTATTTTATCCCTCCATTTGAACAATTTCCAACGTTTTCTTAGTGAATACCAGCAAGCCTTCTCGCTCATGTTCATGGTATAAATGTTTGTTATTATTTTTACATTCTCTGGAGCCATTTTTCAAAAGTTATTTTGACGACTGAAGAAGTGATCACAGCCATTTTTAAAGTTATCTCAGCCACTACAAAAGTTATCTTAGCCACTGAAAAAGAGATTATCACAAATTTAAACGTCATCTCAGCCACTACAAATGGGATCTTGGCCACTGAAGAAGTTATCACAGCGACTTTAAAAGTTGGTCACTGTTGATCTTGGTCACTGATGATCACAGCAACTTAAAAAGTCATCTTGCCAATGCAACAGTTATCTTGGCGAGTGAAGAAGTGATCACAGCCACTTTAGAAGTTATCTCAGTCACTACAAAGGTGATCTTGGCCACTAACAAACTGGTTTCAGCCAATTTACAGGTTATCTAAGCCACTACAAAGTCATCTAGGCCACTGAAGAAGTGATCACAGCCACTTTTAAAAATATCTAAGCGACTACAAAAGTGATCTTGACCTGTGAAGAAGTTGTTACAATAACTTTGAAAGTTATCTCTGCCACTATAAAAATGATCTTGGCCACTGACGAAGTGCTCACAGCGAGTTTAAAAGTGATCTCAGCCACTACAACAGTGATCTTGGCCACTGAAGAAGTGAGCTCAGTCACTTTAAAAGTTATCTCAGCCACTACAAAAGTGATCTTGACCACTAACAAACTTATGTCAGCCCGTAAAAGTGATCTTGGCCACAAAAATCTGATCTTGTCCACCGTAGAAGTGATCACATTCACCTTAAAAGTCATCTCAGCCGATACAAAAGTGATATTGGCCACTAATAATCTTATGTCAGTCCCTAAAAAAATGATCTAGGTCACTACAAAAGTGATCTTGACCACTTAAGAAGCCATTACAGCCACTTTAAAAATCATCCAATCCACCACAAAGCTGATCTTGGTCACAAACAAACTGATCTTGTCCACTAAAGAAGTGAACACAGCAACTTTGTAGTGGTTAAGATAACTTTTTAAGTGGCTGTGATCATTTCTTCAGTGGCCAACATCACTTTGTAGTGGCTTAGATAATTTTGTCAGTGGCTGACAACAGTTTGTTACTGACCAAGATCACCTTTGCAATGACTGAGATAACCTTTAAAGTGGCTGTGATCACTTCTTCAGTAGCCAAGATCACTTTTGTAGTGGCTGAGATAACGTTTAAAGTGGCTATGATTACTTCTTCAGAGGCCAAGATCACTTTTGTAGTGGCTGTGATAACTTTTAGAGTCGCTGTGATCACTTCTTCAGTGACTAAGATCATTTTTTTGTGGCCAAGATCACTTTTACGGGATGACATAAGATTGTTAGTGGTCAAGCTCACTTTTGTAGTGGCTGAGATAACTTTTACTGTGACTGAGATCACTTCTTCAGTGTCCAAGATCACTTTTGTAGTGGCTGAGATAACTTTTAAAGTCGTTATGAGCACTTCGTCATTGGCCAAAATCATTTTTATAGTGGCAGAGAAAACTTTCAAAGTTATTGTAACCACTTCTTCAGTGGCCAAGATCATTTTTGTAGTCGTTTAGATATTTTTAAAAGTGACTGTTATCACTTCTTTAGTGGCCCAGATCAGTTTGTAGTGGCTTAGATAACTTTTAAATTGGCTGACACCAGTTTGTAAGTGGCCAAGATCTCCTTTGTAGTGGCTGAGATAACTTCTTACGTGGCTGTGATCACATCATCAGTGGCCAAGATCACATTTGTAGTGGATGAAAAAACTGTTAAAGTCGCTGTATTTACTTCTTCAGTGGCCAAGATAGCTTTTGTAGTGGTTGAGGTAACTTTTAAGGTGGTTGTTATCACTTCTACAGTGGCCCAGATCACTTTTGTAGTGGCTGAGATAACGTTTAAAGTTGCTATGATCACTTCTTCAGTGGCTAAAATAACTTTTGTAGTGGCTGAGATAACTTTAAAAATGGCTGTGATCACTTCTTCAGTCGTCAAGATAACTTTTGAAAAATGGCTATAGAGAATGTAAAAGTAATAACAAACATTTATACCATATAAAGTTAACATGAGCGAGAAGTCTTGCTGGTATTGACCAAGAAAACGTTGGAAATTGTTCAAATGGAGGGATAAAATACAAAGTTAGCACTTAATTGTTGTACATTTCGTATTTAACATAAATAGAATATTATGTATCCACGTTAAAGCCCGATTTTTGTAAGACGCGCAGATTCGGATTCCTGAGAAAATTTCACTATAGGTGGAACTCTTGGATCGTATGGACCTTTCGACACAAATAAAACCCCGCTAGCTCTGGGACTATGTGGTTTTCTATGCTGGCGGTCAGTGTACGCCGAGACCAAAAATTTCATGAAATATGTGAGGGTAGCCCTATTTAGATGATAAAGTCACCTATAAAGACAGGGTTTTAAGTCCCCACGTTAAGGCATTATTCTATTGAGATGCACATCTGTCATTACATGATGATATAAAAATAATTGATCAAACAATGGCGCAGTAATTCATTGCGCACTCGATCGGATGCGCACCATATTTCGGGGACACAACATTGCGAATGGCAATGATTACAGACTCTGTATCACACACAGAGTCTGTTATTACGGACTATATGAATCCTGGAGGCAAAAGGGTTTATTTCAATTTGAAATCATCATAAATGTTTTAGTTAGATCTCTCCGATTCATTTGAATACATATGTTAAGAGTCTACGGCCACTAGAAATATTTTTTAAGGCTGTCACAAATTATTTTAGCATGGGCCTATTGCAATCATATAATGTGATATATATTATTATCTTTAAATATTAGTCATCTGGTGTGAAAGTGAATTGTGCGGGTTATCAATCAATAGTTTACCACTTTTTACCTTAGATGCATTTTCTCATGCCTACCGGGGTAAAAAGATGCATATCAAAATTGTCGCGGAATCATACAAAAAACACATTTCATACGCCCTAAATAACTACGACATGGGGTTTTAATGGAAGGGCCACATGTTTGTTTAATTTGATATTTAAAAAAATATTTTTGCAAATTTCAATGATTAAATACCTGTAGTAACCTGTCATATGACCTGCTTATAAAACAGAGGGCGACTATGGTCATTCTTAGCGATCAAAGGGTCAAATATTGACAGCATAACTCGTCCCCTTGGATATGAAAGGGTGTATTCGCCACTTCACAAAGTGGCAGATACACCCTTTCATATCCAAGGGCACGATATATTATACATGTACTTGATGGTCTGCTTTCTTTTCGCTGAAGATCGACCATGGTGACCAAGACTTTTCAACTGCTGATGACCGTCAACATAGTGTTTGGTATAGGGTTTCTCATTTTCATCAACTTCTTCGGAAACTTGACGAAAATCTCCATTGTTAAGGTTTCACAGCTGGACCACACGTTTGGTGAGTCAATTTCTACAATAATACTGAAGAAAGTATAGGGTCGTCTGTGAGGTAAATGTAAATCGGGCGTTAATGTTCAGTTTGATTTGACATATAAAAAGTGTTGATTGTTAGTATTTGAAAATCTATATTGTGATAATAATAGTAATATCGTGCATGAATGACTGAATGTATCCTCGTATGACTTGGGCCCTGCCAGGGTCATTTGATCCTTCGACACTAACTCAAATTGCCCTGGTAGGGCTAAAATAATTCAAGAAGGATATCAAACATTGCTCTGTAAACACATACTATTCTGCCGTGCAAAGCCAAAAGACAGTATCTGCATACTGATAATGCATTTTGGCTTTGCAAAGCAATCTTATTTATTCTCTACAACAAACGGAGTGATAGCACAGGGCAGTATACTCAACTTTTGGCATTGCACGGCAATATTTTAAATATTATCTGGTACTTGTACTTTCAGATATAGCCATACCGGTCAAATCTAGTGTGGTAGAAGATATGATCTGGGAGACAGAGCAGTTCTCTCGTAGGAAGCAGGCCCAGAAGGTTTGTGCGAGATATCATCCAGGTGATAGTATTAAAATCTCCCATAACATGCCTGAGCCCAGTATGGTAGTGGATCATAAGCATCGTGTTCTCTATTGCTCCGTGCCAAAAGCCGCTTGTACCAGCTGGAAAAATATGATCTGTCAGCTGATAAACAAGGAAAATAAAACCAACGAACAACTGCTGAATGACAGACTGTCAGACAGCTGGGCAGGCGGTGAAATTCACCACATGTTAAAGGAATGTGGTATGCATCTCTTTAAAAGTCTGACCGATAAAGACAGAGATATGGTGATATCTTCATATACTAAAATACTTGCAGTACGACATCCATTTGAACGTATTAAATCAGTGTATACAAACAAATTGTACGTGGATCCCAAAAAGCCACGCATGGGTTGTCAGGGTTGTGAAAGTTGGGGCCGAGATATAATGAAAAGGAATCAAAAGACAAAGCGGCGGACAATGGAACAACTAGAAGCAGGACGAGGGGTGACTTTTGAGGAGTTTATTGAATACGCAGTTGATCGGGACGAGCCTCACTGGACAGAACAAAAGCGTCTGTGTAAGCCATGCCACATCAAATATGACTACATAATGAAAGTGGAGACCATGACAGAAGACGCAAGACAAGTTATACGGCGCGTGTTTAATTCCACGCTGCCGTTTATCGCTGCAAACCATGCCAAATACAAACACGTGAGTGAGAACTACACAATACCAAAACAAGTGAGGAGAAAATTTCGTCGCCGGTACAAGATAGACGCTGATATGTTCGGCTACACACTCTAGGATATTGTTATTTTCATGGGTTAACTTTTTACCCGCTATGTTATTTAAACCTTAAAGCGCTGAAATATTTTTATATAAACCGTGGAGACCAAATGTTGTTGTTTTATTTGAAATCATTATAAATGTCTCAGTTAGCTCTTTCTGATTCATTTGAATACCTATGTTATGGGTCTACGGCCTTTATAAATATTTTAATTCTTTCAGTGCGGGGACCTTCTTAACGTCAGAATCTGACGTCTACAGACGTCAGATTCCGACGTATAAAAACGGTCCCCGAGCTGAAAGTGTCAAATTTTAATTTTCAGCTACTTGAAGGTGTGTGTCGCTACTGAGACCCATTACTTTAAAGGGGGGGGGGGTATTTGTTTATTTCGTAGATATCTTAATATATAGACACTCTTTTCATTCCCAATAACAGTGATTTGATCGGTTAATAAAACGACTAAAAACGATAATAGTGGGGCATAGTGCTTAAAGGGTCATATGATACGACTTGCACACTGTGACAAACTAGGAAGCACTGTTATGATGTTTCAAAAATGATTCGATAATTTGATAATGCATCAACCATGATAATTATATTCTAAAAGTTCAAGCCATGGAGAATACACCAGTGTAATGTTGATTACTGGGACATAATTTCCGAGCACGTAGCGCTTGTCGATTAATCCCAATAATCAACATATACAATATGTATTCACAGCTTCAGCGATGTAATTGTACACTACTGCAGTAAATAATAATATCATGGGTCAATATATCGACAATCATGGATCGTCTTACAATTTCATCACGTGTCCCAGCAAACACAAAGCATTTGTATAACATTTGTACAACGTCGGCCCAACGTTTTCGACGTTGGTCCAACATTGTACACGTGGATAGTGCACGTGAATAGTAGCACCCTAGTTATTTGCTCAGATTGTGAATGTAAGTATATTTTCATGAAGATGAAATGAAAGTTATATTAAAGTTAAATAGATCGGATTAGTCAATCCCGGGTAACACAAGACGTCGACCCAATGTTAGTTTAATGTTGGGCCAGTGTTGCAGCATTGAAGCGACAGTAGGTCAACGTCTAGTGTTTGCTGGGATCTTTGCTTTCTTAGAATCTTGACATTTTTAGAATCGCTGACATACTAAAAAATTATTTTCTCTCCTAAAAGTCTGAACCGATTTTTTTTCCTTAGCCGCGTTTTTGCTGTGTTAATCCAAGGGTTAACGAGGGATAACCCTTTAACCGCCAAATTATTCAATTTGAATTTTCACTCACTTGAAGTTGTGTTCGCTGACGCGATCCACAACTTCAAGTGAGTGAAAATTATTCAGATTGGACAAAATAGAGGTGAACTGTTTTCAAATCTTGCTGGTTGATGTCACATTTTATCTTTAACATATTTAGCCTACTTAATGTGCTAATAAAAAATGTAAACCCAAATATATGCGGCACCTGCGGTTAAAGGGTTGATCCCAGAGAAAGCGAAGCAAGGGTGATTTTTTTCCAGAAAGTGAGATTAAACTATGTATGTAGACACACTTTCGAAGATATTTTGTTTAATTGTTTGCAAAATCTATTGAACCTCCGGCCAAATTATGGTATTCTACCCCCTAATTTAATGACGGCGGTGATTTGCTGATCTAGTCATGTGACAGGCTGTGCCACTCTGTCATTGGTCGGATTAGAATAAATTGGTCTGAACCTCCAGTGGTCACTATGCCTTGGGCCAACATTATATCCCTTTATGACTTCAAATATTTTTTGTTCTCTTTCCATGAGAAAATTATAATAACTAATAAATGTTATAAGTATATACGTATACTATGAGGGATAATATTATTGATAAACATTATATGGGTATTTCGAGAAATGCATTTCTGGTATTTCCCATACTAATCCATACAAATAATATGTGTAAAATCAGCATGGCAAATACTGTTTATGAACTAGCTATAAATATAGATATAGATATATAAATTATATAATATAAAATCAGTTTCAAATGTGATATGACGTTTTAACTGCCGATATCGCTTGACTTCAAATGTACTTGAATCGGGTCAAGTGTGCCCATAATCAAATTATTATAATAAAATAACTATAATAACAAAATACAATTATTAGACATGATTTACAAATCCCCTATTAAAAAACCCTCAGTTCCCATTAATTGAAACGAGACATTGGTCCAACGTCTCGTGTTTGCTGGGATCTGACTATCAATTTGTATTGCGTGTTTCATTTTCCCATTCCTATTCATAACCAAACATTTCAGTGTCTATTTTGTAGAGCTTGTAAATTCTTTTCCTGAGCTTATCAGGTATTGTAGCGTTGGCAGTGATACTTTTATCTGAAGGATTTGAAGAGATGAAAGGCAGTGTAGAATTGAAGACACAGAGTGCGAGCTGTTCAGCATCCTCTCTCATCGTCTCCACCTTTAATATATAATCATACTTGATTTGACATGGGTGACACAGATTGTTTTCCGGTGTCCAATGTGGATCTCTGTGAAAATGTGCATAATACACAAATTCATCAAACGAAACGCCGCGACCGGCCTTGATTTCCCTCTTTGTCAAATTGCGTGATCCTTTTTTTAATATGGATCTGCCCCAGCTATTACATGACTGACACTTCTGTCCAGCCGTCTCGGGATCCGCGTGCAATTTGTCCCTGTACACGGATTTAAGACGTTCAAAGGGGTGTCGCACAACTATTATTTTAGTGTATGAGGACATAACCTCATTGCGCTTATCCGCTGATAAAGTACGGATCTGGTACAAACCAAACTCTCTCAATCTGCGGTGTATGGAGCCGCCTGGCCATTTCTTGGACGATCTCTGCTGTATCAGCTGTTCCTTGGTTTTAGTGTTACCTTCAGCTCTTAGCTGCCACAGCATGTTCTTCCAGCTGCTGCACGCTGCCTTTGGTACATAACAGTAGAGAATTCGCCGTCGGTGTTCCACCACCATCTGCCCTGTGAAGGTGATGTGGTCCACCTCGTCAAGATTCCTGTTTTTGCAAACTTTATTCAGTTGTTATTTTCGGGCAAACTGTTCTTTCTCCCAGTTGCTTCCAACAGAAGATGCTCTGTTGATGGACATCACACGCAAGTCTGCAACAACAACAATACATAGAGTATATATACAACATACCGTACAGCAATGCAAAGTCGAAATGCATTCACTGTTTTCTTCAGAAGTAAGCGGTTACTGCCGTTTTGTTTTGCAGTTCGCATGTATTTATGTACTTTCAATAATGCCCAGCATTATTATAACTTCAATGATATGCCTGGAAACGCTCGAGAAAGTAAATGAAAAAATAACCTTATAAAACGATATTTTAATTAGTAGGGCCTACCACGAGGGAAGTAGGGCCTACCAAATGAAGACCTGGATTTGAGGGCACTCAGGTGATATAGTCTCTTATTGGAGTGGCAGATGAGTCACTTTAATACGAGGAAATAAAGAAATTCAATTTCGTCTGATGCAATGCTGCTCTTTTACTCTTTTCTCAATTTCTAAGACATTTTTTTCATTTTAAAATTTGCCGAACAAGTAAAAGGCGACCTGAAATGACTTGATATCGGCATATTATATTATTCTTCCATTTCTCGAGTCAATTAACTTGTCTGTTAGCTACGAAAGCATAAATGCATAGATAAAGGGAATAGACGTCACGTCTCTTACGGGAGTGACTGTGGGCTCGAGGCTTTTCCTGAAGAGGTAAAGCGTAGATGTCAAGTTTAGTGTTTTGAGGAGTTAAGCATTTCAGTTTTCTACCACTTACCGTATCCATTATTAATATGTGCTATCTGTCTACGTGTAGATTTGACTAGGTCGTTGGACAAATAGACGTAAGTGAGAAATCCAGCTCCGAACAACAGGTTTGCCAAGATGAGCATGTATCTCGCTTGCCTCAGCATTATGGAATTCTGTAATCTGAAATATAGTGGATATAAAGGGCAAAGTTATAATAGTCCTATGTTCACTGATGTTGACTCAACTCCTAAAGCTCTACGTCATTAAAGTAATTAAAATTAAATTTCATCACAAGGTAGCAAGACACAAGTTCATAATTACGCATATTTGTTTTATGTGAGACCACAAATTACAAAAAGACAGGATATGTAGATATATGACAATAAATTGTCAGGATGTTGTATTAATATGTACTAATGTCAGAGTATCGAATAACAATGTTAGGATATGGCAATATTCATCTATATATATATTTTATTAAATAACATTTACAATACAAATTAGCAGTTTAGCATCATTACAAAAGTACATCTGACCATAATCATGATACTCATAGCAATATTAATAATAATAATAATAAAGACTTTATTTACTGAGGGTACAGATAAAAAATATACATGTATACATACAAATTTCATAAAATAGGCATTTTCATATATATATATATATCAAACCCACTGAGCGAAGCTCATCTGCCGTGGGGCCCTCATATACCAACGAAAACATACAAAAAACGCATAATAAAGTATACATAACTATATACAATGTTAGTATATGAAGTAAGAGTGGGGGAAGTGGGGCTAGTTGTAAGATTTTCAACATTGTAGTATTTTTACAAGTGATAATTACCTATATAAATTAAGTTATTTTATCAAGCTAAGAATTTATTTCCCGTTTATTACATAATATAATTTAGATAAATACCATCAATAGTTGTAGTGGTGCAGTAAAATATGACCACACCTAAAATGTTACAATTTGTCAAGTTAACGTTCCGTTCGATTTTTGTCACGATATCACAATTTTAAAATAGCCACTGCGGGTGGGATGATTATTTGTTGTAGTCATGCCGCCCCACAATAGAAAAAATGTACCAGGAGGTTTAGATCAGAACAATAATTCCGTTTCGAGTATTTCATGGTGAAGGACTTATTCCATTCCGGCCTGATTAAAATTGAAAGTCACAATAGCAATTTTTTCACGATAGCAAGCACGTATCTGTAAACAAATATCTCATTTTTTTCAATCGTCGAAATTTAAGATGAACAGGATTTTCTTATAAAATCGCCCAAATGGTTGCTAGGTTGCTGCGTATGACCGTTTTTAAATGCCTAATGTGGTATTGTAACCAATTTTTGGACTATTGCTGCTATCGTGGAATTTTCATACCCGATATATGTACTATATATGTCTTTTCTCTCTTTGTCACAATATTTGTTTTGATTGATGTGTAAAACAAATAGTTAAACATTATATTGTGACAAAGAGAGAAAAGACATATATAATACATTTATCAGGTATGAAAATGTCACGATAGCAGCAATGGTCTAGCTATCTGGCATGGTTTTTACGCATATTGTAGGCAAAAGTAGCCACCCTACCGTCGTACAAAACCCCGCCCAGTGCGTCAGTTCAAAAAGGTTAATTGGGAAGCTATCAGGCAACAAATTAGGTGCTGCTGGATCTCCTTTTCAGAAAACAGTCCCAGCCGTTCTGTTAATGAAAATTGATTGAAACTTAAATCCATCCTAAATCAATGCCTGGACAAATTTATACCAACTAAAATGACTTCCCCTCGGGGAAATCTACCTTGGCTATCCAAATCACTCCTTGCATATATTCGGAGAAAAGCATCAGGTCTACCAGGTGGTCTTTTTTGAAAAACAAACTTTCTGAATCTTTAGAACAAAAAATTTCAAAACCACTCTGTCGTTATCATGGTTATATTAAAGCTAAACGTCATGATGGAAATGGTGTCTCTCCCTTGAAGGAAAACGGCCAGCTGCATTCAGATAGCAGACGTAAGGCCGAAATACTAAACAACCAATTTTGCTCAGTTTTTACCTCGGAAGACACCACGAATATACCTAAATTACCAGGACCACCGAATACTGAAATGCCTAAATTTGAAATTACCGTTCAAGGTGTAACCAAATTACTTGAGGGTGTAAACGGCGGAGTGGCATCCCGACCTGACGAGCTCCCGAACTTGATTCTGAAGAATGATGCCAACGAAATATCTCCCTTTATCACAATTATTTTTGACCAATCTCTACAGACGGGCAAATTACCAGATGACTGGGTAGAGGCTAATGTCGCCCCAGTCTTCAAAAAAGGGGATCGGCACTCTCCGGCAAACTACAGGCCGATATCCCTCACATGTGTTTGTGCCAAATTATGTCCCATTTTTCTGAAAACAAAATTTTAACACCTGTACAGCATGGCTTTCGATCAAAACACTCATGCGAAAGCCAGCTTTTGATTACAACTGATGAATTTATGCAAAATTTTGAAAGCAGGACACAAAACAGATGTTGTTGTCTTGGATTTTAGTAAGGCCTTTGACGTTGTCCCCCACCAGCTCCTCTTGCACAAACTTGACCACTATGGAATTCGGGGAACAACTCTTAATCGAATTGAAAATTTTCTGACCAATAGAACCCAAAAAGTAGTAGTTGATGGCAGCTCTTCACAATCAGCTCGCGTGAGGTCCGGTGTGCCCCAGGGTACTGTTCTCGGACCCCTACTCTTTTTGACCCATATTAATGACCTCCCTTCCACGGTCTCCTCGCAGGTTTGTCTCTTTGCAGATGACTGTGTCCTGTATCGCCCGATAAAAAGTAGAGTAGATCAGGAGCAGCTGCAGAGAGACCTATCTCCGTCACAGGACCGGGCGAATCGATGGGGGCAGCGTTCAAGAGTCAGCTGGTCGACTAAGTCCACCAGCCCTTCCCCCCTCCAGCCTGATACTCCAACAAGGAGGTGCTACTGGAGCACCAATTCAAAGTTCAAAGTTCAAAGCCGCAGGTTGGCCATTCTGAATTTGATTAGATTGAAATTTTTCATGGTATATCCCTACCTGAAACTGCACGTTTTGTTAGATAGTAATGGTCGAGCTATCTGACCCGGTTTTTGCAATATTACGCATATTAAAAAATATAATGGGTCAAAAGTGGCCACAAGTTGGCCATCTTGAATTTGATCAAGTTGAGATTTTTCACGGTATTTCCCTACCTGAAACCGCACATTTTGTTTAATATTAATGGTCTAGCTATCTGGCAAGGTTTACCAGTTATCATGTATATTCAAGTCAAAAGTGGCCTCGGGACGGCCATTTTAAATTTGATCGAGTTGACATTTCCACGGTATATCCCCACCTGAAACCGCACATTCTGTTCAATAGTAATGATCTAGCTATCTGGCATAGTTTTCCGATTATTACGCATATTGAAAACAAAAGTAGCCACAGGTCGGCCATTTTGACTTTGATCAAGTTGAAATTTGTTATGGTATATTCCTACTTGATACTGCACATTTTGTTCAATAGTCTATCTATCTGGCCCGGCGTTCGCGATATTACGCATATTGATAAAAATAATGGCCGATAGTCCTAATTGGCCGTCATGACTTAGTTTCTGTCCGAATCCTGAAAGTCAAGGTCATATGGGTCAAAGAAAGGTCAAATGTAAAATAATCAAGCTTTAGTCATGACTAACTTCAGAAATAGATAAAGAGAGAACTTTATCTATTTCTGCTAACTTGTATGTGGAGTTTGATGTGCATTCCAGTTACGCGAAACAAGTTATAGTGGTAAAAGTGGCAGACAGACGGACGGACAGACGGACGCCCCTGGTGACGACAATGGACACTCGCCAAACTTTTTGGCCTAATAACTGAAAGCAGCAGATCTTACGCTGTGCTGACATCGTAAACCGATCTGATTCGAAATTGTACAAGAAACAATACGTATCGTTTGAATTTTTTACAATAGTTTTGCAAGATGATGTATATGTTTGTTGTCAGCATTAAATTTCTGACAATTTCAATATTAATATGACAATATAACCAGATAATTAAAGTTTAACTGCCATTTATTTTTGACCCCATATTGCGTAATATTTTCATGACATTATGTTCGGGTTTTTATTTTTATTAGCATATTAAGTACCACATTTTAAATATGTTAAATATAAAATATGACATCAACCAGCATGATTTGAAAAGAGTTGACCTCCTTTTTGTCAAATCTGAATATTTTTAACTCACTTGAAGCTGTGGATCGCGTCAGCGAGACACAACTTTAAGTGGGTGAAAATTCAAATTAAATAATTTGGCGGTTAAAGGGTTGAATTTCTGACAATGTGAGCAAACACTTTAACGTTTATTGATTTGTATGACCTTTGATGTAAGGCTAAGGCTTCGGGCTTTTTATCTCCAGGAATTATATAGTATTAAAACACACCACTACATTATTTTCTTAGTCCGACCACTACAATCCTAAGCCGGGAATGGAGAGTTATTGTTGACCAAGTACAGAACAATTATCATGGTATGCCTATGGTATTAAAATCAGCGATGTGTGACAGAGCTGTTGATTACGAGGGATCCTCATTATGTTCGGATGTGTTTTTAGTCAGTTAAAACCCTCGGAGCTCTACATTCTTAGCTGTGAAAAAGGCCTCGGCCTTCGGCCTCGACCCTTTTCACAGCTAAGAATGTAGAGCTCCTCGGTCTTTATCCTATACGTAATCGAATTATATAAAGTCCAACCTAATGATGGACCTCGACATTCCTACTCAACCCTAGCCAGCTTTACATAGCAAACGTGATATCCAACTTACCCTGCTTTCTCCTACATCGGTTCAGTGTCGACAGTGCCCGCAAGGAAACTAGGGCGCATCGTGGATACTGGCAGCCGAGTCACCATGGTCACCACAGTGCAAAAAATTGGGAATTATCCCACTTATACAACACATAAAAGGTCTGCCCTTTATTGTACTGGTAGATATATAATAAGGGACACACAGAATAATATATTAAAGAATCATAAAGCTGGATTCGCTTTTTATCATTTTACACGTTTTTACATTTACCCCGTACCCAGCAAGCATGAGATGTTCAACCAATGTTGGCTCAATGTTGGACCAGCGTCGCAGACGCTGGCCCAACATTGAGCCAACATTGGTTTAACGTCTATAAAACATACTGATAATTCAGTGAGCATAGACAGTTAACCTTAACGCAACAATGATTCCAGGCCTTGTGTTTCAACTTTGCCGAGTATGTTCTCTGAAACTCGTTTTCAATATAGGCCTACATGATGAATAATGTACTACAGCAGTACGTGAGGCTGTATGTATATAATTATGTGTATCGTGTTAAAGTGCATGTTATTTTTTGTTCAAGGGTTCAAGGATGCTTTGATGAGATGAAAATCTTTCGTCTTCTTCACAAATAAGAATTTAGAAAAATGAAATGAAATGAAATGAATCGGGCTTTAGGCCACCTTTGTGCACATATAGGCTAAACTGGGCCAGGAGAACCTCCTGAGGTAGGTGAGATGATTGAGATGACACTGTCCTCCAGACACAGGATTCGAAATTCGAGGTAGCGGTCTGAGGCCGAGCACGCTACCTCTACGTCTCGGTCACGGGGGCTTCCCGCAATACTGACTTTCACACGTGGATGGGGAGGAAACATTTTTGTTTCTTTCAAACCGCCGAGACCGGGAACCGATCCCCGAACTCTGGCGTGAAAGGCAGCGGTGCTAACCACTACCCTAGGGCCCCCGCCCAAGAATTTATAGCAGGCACGCACGCATCAAGTTAAATACACGCGGTCCAATGCACATAACTGTATACCATGTAAACCATTCCCATGGTTAAGGTACATATCTCCATGGTCAGTGCTCTCATATTAATACCGAATAACACGATGCATCGACCCATTGCTGGCTCACTGTTGGGCCAGCGTCGTCGACGGCGGACCAAAATTGATCCAACATTGAGTTGATGTATTGTGTTTGTTGTCTACGCCTATTATTAATGATCTAGCCTGACGTACAAAACCACACATCACCCCAACTTGTGTTTTAATAATAATTAACCGTTACTGCGCGGAAGTAGACTTTAGACGTCAGAATCTGACGTCTTTAGACGTCAGATTTTGACGTCTAAAGTCGATCACCGCGCTGTAAGAGTTCAAACATTTGTAATGGCCGTAGATCCTTAACATTTAAATAAACCGTAAAAAGTAAAACTAAGACATTTTTAATGATTTTCAAATTGAATAAAACCCTTTGGTCCTCATGGCTTATACAAAAGTGATTCAACGCTTTAAGCATTAAAAAAATAACTCACCCATCATTTCTTAAAGCCTTCGATCATTCTTCTTAATCTGTTGGTCCAGCTTCAACTGTAGACCGTGCGCGCTTGTCGGTGAACCCGAGTTAACCTGGGTTGCCCAGTTGCCGCCCGGTGTGTATCACTGTGTTTATAAGGGGCATCAATGTGCCTATTGTCCATATCTTTCCACGCGCTAGAAACTGTTCATGCTAGATCACCGTTGTGCCACATACGACAGGGGATAATTTATTTGTCCCAGAAAAATTGAGTAGCAGTTTAGCAGCCTTGCATGTGCTAAACTGCTATTCTCTATGCGAAAAATTGCTACACCAACATATCATTGTGTAGCATTTGCCCAAAATTGTGTAGCAAACTGCTCCGCTACACTAGACAAATTATCCCCTGTTATACAGAAGTATTAGTCTCGTTAGATATATCTATCTATAGGCATATATCTATATAATAATTATGTGTTATGTACTAGTATATATATATGTGTAATTATCTGGTTGTCATAATGGTAGCAGTGACAACAGAATTATTAGGTTACGCAAAGCAAGATATCTAATTGCGTTCATTGTATGTCTTTTGGCGTCTATTAATATGTGATATCAAATAACAGTAAAAAGGCCTCTTAATTGTTCATGGTATGCGCGAAACGAATATAAGGTGTAAATGAATAGGCTACCTGGTAGGACAGAGATGGCTATGTGTGTGATTAGTTCCTAGCGCCGAAATGGCTGCATGTTGTTGGATGATCCAAAAAGGGAGTTAAAATTGTATATGAATGAACAGGTCCAGTGACCAGGGGTAGTATGTGTGAAGCGCACAGAGCATTGTATGTGCGCTATATAACAACCCACCATTATTATTATTATCAATATTAAGTCCTCATATTGTGATGTATATAAAATTACCATATCTAAGAGGATAATTGAGAAATATAATTGATTTTAAAACATATACTGTATTTACAAAAATATGTTGGTTTATTGTTTTACAATTTTTTTTCAGATTTACACAGTGTCATTTTTTGTGCTGACTTAAAAAACAGACAAATCAAATAAACTTGAAATTTGTAAAATCCGCTTATGGAGTCAGGTGTGAGTTCAGAATGTCCGCATTATTCGGGACATCTAATTTTTTTTAAATGTGATGGCATTAATCAGTTAATTTAAAAAGACCTTTTTGTGGTTCAGTTTGTGTCCAAAATTATTTGTTTAACAACTGTGCTATTGTATATGTAGTAGTGCAGTATACATCGAAAGGTGGTGTGGCTATGGCTGACGCAGCTAGTCAGCAATACTCATACAGGCTTAATGCCAGATTGAATGACCCTGATTAACCTCTGATTAACCACTTGTTCACTTGAAGACCAAGAATACAAAATCCGGTACGGTACAACAACAGGATTTCTACACAGACAATTATCATTTGTAGTATGCCTCATTCTCCACACATAGATGTCGCTCAGGTCAACCCCCGCTCTCTCTCTGTAACCACACGCCATGTTTTGACAGAAACTGCTCATTTTGAGCAGTTTTGTTGATATAACAACTGTAGGCTTATAAACACGCTTGAGTGTCCTAAATATATATGGCAAATATAAAATATCACTACTCCGCCACATATGAGTTTCTATTGACAGAGAAATAGAAAAAAATCAAGGGATTACTTTTCCCGCCTACGCGCTGCTGTGACACGGTTCATGTTTATGTTTTTCTGACAGAATTTGCAAACACTGACAAATAAAAATTACTGAATGACATGCGAATTGTGCTGTTTTATTTTATCCATTTCTGACCAGAATAAATATTTCCTACCTGCGACAAACTCTTAGATCAAATGAAATAGTAAAAAAAGATAAATAATGAGTCGAAGTGGACACCATGGTTATACGGATGGTTATTCAAAACTTGAAACTCACATGAAAACGGCTGATAAATCTGGTCAATCGCCATGCGTGCATACGACGATTTGAGCGTGTGGTATCAGAGATATAATCTCTGAGGTCAGAATGAGTATGCCTATCAATGCTTGCTTCACCTATGTTTGGCAGTGCAATATACATGTACCCGACAAAGACAAAACATTTTCTAACATGGTTAAAAAGTCAAATGAAAAAGTTTTCGACATTAAAATGTCGGGTCAAGATAATATGATGAAACATTAAAAAAAAGGTTCTGCAAAACATCAATTAAAAGAAACGTTTCTAACACGTTTTTTATAACATTTTTTATAAAATGTAAATAATATACAAATATTTTTAAAACGTTTTATAATGATGTTTTTGCATAATATTGTTAATTATTGTTTTATAACATTCTGTTGACCCGACATTTTCTAAATATCATTGAAATGTTTTTTTGTTTGCTGTGTAGGTCGCATACACTCTACTGTACTCGTCTTCAATAATTATTTAATGTCAGAGTGGCATATTTCGTTTTCGTCAGGTATATTAAATATTTCCACCAGTACGTATATCCATGTTGTTGTTTTGCGTGTTTTGTTAAATATGTTAGATAATATTCTTCTGGTATATATCTAAGAACCACGTATGATAACCAATGTGGCTAGACCTATATGCATACATATTCAACTATTACAGTGCGGAGATCGACTTTAGACGTCAGAATCTGACGTCTACAGACGTCAGATTCTGACGACTAAAGTCGATCCCCGCACTGTAACAATTCAAATATATAAATTTCGTAGACCCATAACATAGGTATTGAAATGAATAAAAAAGAGCTAACTAAGACATTCATAATGATATCGAATTGAAAAAACCCGTTGGTCTCCATGGTTTATACAAAAATATTTCAGTGCTTTAATAGTTAAACTTGATGAATTCTCTCCAGACGGGCTGACCGGCTGGGAGAGCGTCTTTTTTGTATTTTCACCATAGCTTTATTGATAGCCAAACATAGCCATGTCCAGGTAGTAACGTTGGTGGAACCTTCTCCTGAGTTTGTCTGGTACTTGAGCATCAGCTGTGATGGTCTTGTTAGAGAGGTTTGACGTGATGAAGGGAAGAGTGGAGTTGAAGACACGTTGGATAACCTGTTAAAAAACGGACAAATCAAATAAACTTGAAATTTGTAAAATCCGCTTATGGAGTTAGGTGTGAGTTCAGAATGTCCGCATTATTCGGGACATCTAATCTTTTTTAAATGTGATGGCATTAATCAGTTAATTTAAAAAGACCTTTTTGAGGTTCAGTTTGAGTCCAAAGTGATTAGTTGATCAAATGCCTTGTTTAACAACTATGCTATTGTATATGTAGTAGTACAGTATACATCGAGAGGTGGTGTGGCTATGGCTGACGCAGCTAGTCAGCGATACTCATACAGGCTTAATGCCAGATTGAATGACCCTGATTAACCTCTGGTTAACCACTTGTTCACTTGAAGACCAAGAATACAAAATCCGGTACGGTACAACAACAGGATTTCTACACAGACAATTATCATTTGTAGTATGCCTCATTCTCCACACATAGATGTCGCTCAGGTCAACCCCCGCTCTCTCTCTGTAACCACACGCCATGTTTTGACAGAAACTGCTCATTTTGAGCAGTTTTGTTGATATAACAACTGTAGGCTTATAAACACGCTTGAGTGTCCTAAATATATATGGCAAATATAAAATATCACTACTCCGCCACATATGAGTTTCTATTGACAGAGAAATAGAAAAAAATCAAGGGATTACTTTTCCCGCCTACGCGCTGCTGTGACACGGTTCATGTTTATGTTTTTCTGACAGAATTTGCAAACACTGACAAATAAAAATTACTGAATGACATGCGAATTGTGCTGTTTTATTTTATCCATTTCTGACCAGAATAAATATTTCCTACCTGCGACAAACTCTTAGATCAAATGAAATAGTAAAAAAAGATAAATAATGAGTCGAAGTGGACACCATGGTTATACGGATGGTTATTCAAAACTTGAAACTCACATGAAAACGGCTGATAAATCTGGTCAATCGCCATGCGTGCATACGACGATTTGAGCGTGTGGTATCAGAGATATAATCTCTGAGGTCAGAATGAGTATGCCTATCAATGCTTGCTTCACCTATGTTTGGCAGTGCAATATACATGTACCCGACAAAGACAAAACATTTTCTAACATGGTTAAAAAGTCAAATGAAAAAGTTTTCGACATTAAAATGTCGGGTCAAGATAATATGATGAAACATTAAAAAAAAGGTTCTGCAAAACATCAATTAAAAGAAACGTTTCTAACACGTTTTTTATAACATTTTTTATAAAATGTAAATAATATACAAATATTTTTAAAACGTTTTATAATGATGTTTTTGCATAATATTGTTAATTATTGTTTTATAACATTCTGTTGACCCGACATTTTCTAAATATCATTGAAATGTTTTTTTGTTTGCTGTGTAGGTCGCATACACTCTACTGTACTCGTCTTCAATAATTATTTAATGTCAGAGTGGCATATTTCGTTTTCGTCAGGTATATTAAATATTTCCACCAGTACGTATATCCATGTTGTTGTTTTGCGTGTTTTGTTAAATATGTTAGATAATATTCTTCTGGTATATATCTAAGAACCACGTATGATAACCAATGTGGCTAGACCTATATGCATACATATTCAACTATTACAGTGCGGAGATCGACTTTAGACGTCAGAATCTGACGTCTACAGACGTCAGATTCTGACGACTAAAGTCGATCCCCGCACTGTAACAATTCAAATATATAAATTTCGTAGACCCATAACATAGGTATTGAAATGAATAAAAAAGAGCTAACTAAGACATTCATAATGATATCGAATTGAAAAAACCCGTTGGTCTCCATGGTTTATACAAAAATATTTCAGTGCTTTAATAGTTAAACTTGATGAATTCTCTCCAGACGGGCTGACCGGCTGGGAGAGCGTCTTTTTTGTATTTTCACCATAGCTTTATTGATAGCCAAACATAGCCATGTCCAGGTAGTAACGTTGGTGGAACCTTCTCCTGAGTTTGTCTGGTACTTGAGCATCAGCTGTGATGGTCTTGTTAGAGAGGTTTGACGTGATGAAGGGAAGAGTGGAGTTGAAGACACGTTGGATAACCTGTTAAAAAACGGACAAATCAAATAAACTTGAAATTTGTAAAATCCGCTTATGGAGTTAGGTGTGAGTTCAGAATGTCCGCATTATTCGGGACATCTAATCTTTTTTAAATGTGATGGCATTAATCAGTTAATTTAAAAAGACCTTTTTGAGGTTCAGTTTGAGTCCAAAGTGATTAGTTGATCAAATGCCTTGTTTAACAACTATGCTATTGTATATGTAGTAGTACAGTATACATCGAGAGGTGGTGTGGCTATGGCTGACGCAGCTAGTCAGCGATACTCATACAGGCTTAATGCCAGATTGAATGACCCTGATTAACCTCTGGTTAACCACTTGTTCACTTGAAGACCAAGAATACAAAATCCGGTACGGTACAACAACAGGATTTCTACACAGACAATTATCATTTGTAGTATGCCTCATTCTCCACACATAGATGTCGCTCAGGTCAACCCCCGCTCTCTCTCTGTAACCACACGCCATGTTTTGACAGAAACTGCTCATTTTGAGCAGTTTTGTTGATATAACAACTGTAGGCTTATAAACACGCTTGAGTGTCCTAAATATATATGGCAAATATAAAATATCACTACTCCGCCACATATGAGTTTCTATTGACAGAGAAATAGAAAAAAATCAAGGGATTACTTTTCCCGCCTACGCGCTGCTGTGACACGGTTCATGTTTATGTTTTTCTGACAGAATTTGCAAACACTGACAAATAAAAATTACTGAATGACATGCGAATTGTGCTGTTTTATTTTATCCATTTCTGACCAGAATAAATATTTCCTACCTGCGACAAACTCTTAGATCAAATGAAATAGTAAAAAAAGATAAATAATGAGTCGAAGTGGACACCATGGTTATACGGATGGTTATTCAAAACTTGAAACTCACATGAAAACGGCTGATAAATCTGGTCAATCGCCATGCGTGCATACGACGATTTGAGCGTGTGGTATCAGAGATATAATCTCTGAGGTCAGAATGAGTATGCCTATCAATGCTTGCTTCACCTATGTTTGGCAGTGCAATATACATGTACCCGACAAAGACAAAACATTTTCTAACATGGTTAAAAAGTCAAATGAAAAAGTTTTCGACATTAAAATGTCGGGTCAAGATAATATGATGAAACATTAAAAAAAAGGTTCTGCAAAACATCAATTAAAAGAAACGTTTCTAACACGTTTTTTATAACATTTTTTATAAAATGTAAATAATATACAAATATTTTTAAAACGTTTTATAATGATGTTTTTGCATAATATTGTTAATTATTGTTTTATAACATTCTGTTGACCCGACATTTTCTAAATATCATTGAAATGTTTTTTTGTTTGCTGTGTAGGTCGCATACACTCTACTGTACTCGTCTTCAATAATTATTTAATGTCAGAGTGGCATATTTCGTTTTCGTCAGGTATATTAAATATTTCCACCAGTACGTATATCCATGTTGTTGTTTTGCGTGTTTTGTTAAATATGTTAGATAATATTCTTCTGGTATATATCTAAGAACCACGTATGATAACCAATGTGGCTAGACCTATATGCATACATATTCAACTATTACAGTGCGGAGATCGACTTTAGACGTCAGAATCTGACGTCTACAGACGTCAGATTCTGACGACTAAAGTCGATCCCCGCACTGTAACAATTCAAATATATAAATTTCGTAGACCCATAACATAGGTATTGAAATGAATAAAAAAGAGCTAACTAAGACATTCATAATGATATCGAATTGAAAAAACCCGTTGGTCTCCATGGTTTATACAAAAATATTTCAGTGCTTTAATAGTTAAACTTGATGAATTCTCTCCAGACGGGCTGACCGGCTGGGAGAGCGTCTTTTTTGTATTTTCACCATAGCTTTATTGATAGCCAAACATAGCCATGTCCAGGTAGTAACGTTGGTGGAACCTTCTCCTGAGTTTGTCTGGTACTTGAGCATCAGCTGTGATGGTCTTGTTAGAGAGGTTTGACGTGATGAAGGGAAGAGTGGAGTTGAAGACACGTTGGATAACCTGTTAAAAAACGGACAAATCAAATAAACTTGAAATTTGTAAAATCCGCTTATGGAGTTAGGTGTGAGTTCAGAATGTCCGCATTATTCGGGACATCTAATCTTTTTTAAATGTGATGGCATTAATCAGTTAATTTAAAAAGACCTTTTTGAGGTTCAGTTTGAGTCCAAAGTGATTAGTTGATCAAATGCCTTGTTTAACAACTATGCTATTGTATATGTAGTAGTACAGTATACATCGAGAGGTGGTGTGGCTATGGCTGACGCAGCTAGTCAGCGATACTCATACAGGCTTAATGCCAGATTGAATGACCCTGATTAACCTCTGGTTAACCACTTGTTCACTTGAAGACCAAGAATACAAAATCCGGTACGGTACAAC
This sequence comes from Flabesymbios commensalis, assembly GCA_964017125.1. Taxonomy (NCBI): domain Eukaryota; kingdom Metazoa; phylum Annelida; class Polychaeta; order Terebellida; family Flabelligeridae; genus Flabesymbios; species Flabesymbios commensalis. The sequence continues at coordinate 60,441,805 of OZ024916.1, read as the reverse complement.
AACAGGATTTCTACACAGACAATTATCATTTGTAGTATGCCTCATTCTCCACACATAGATGTCGCTCAGGTCAACCCCCGCTCTCTCTCTGTAACCACACGCCATGTTTTGACAGAAACTGCTCATTTTGAGCAGTTTTGTTGATATAACAACTGTAGGCTTATAAACACGCTTGAGTGTCCTAAATATATATGGCAAATATAAAATATCACTACTCCGCCACATATGAGTTTCTATTGACAGAGAAATAGAAAAAAATCAAGGGATTACTTTTCCCGCCTACGCGCTGCTGTGACACGGTTCATGTTTATGTTTTTCTGACAGAATTTGCAAACACTGACAAATAAAAATTACTGAATGACATGCGAATTGTGCTGTTTTATTTTATCCATTTCTGACCAGAATAAATATTTCCTACCTGCGACAAACTCTTAGATCAAATGAAATAGTAAAAAAAGATAAATAATGAGTCGAAGTGGACACCATGGTTATACGGATGGTTATTCAAAACTTGAAACTCACATGAAAACGGCTGATAAATCTGGTCAATCGCCATGCGTGCATACGACGATTTGAGCGTGTGGTATCAGAGATATAATCTCTGAGGTCAGAATGAGTATGCCTATCAATGCTTGCTTCACCTATGTTTGGCAGTGCAATATACATGTACCCGACAAAGACAAAACATTTTCTAACATGGTTAAAAAGTCAAATGAAAAAGTTTTCGACATTAAAATGTCGGGTCAAGATAATATGATGAAACATTAAAAAAAAGGTTCTGCAAAACATCAATTAAAAGAAACGTTTCTAACACGTTTTTTATAACATTTTTTATAAAATGTAAATAATATACAAATATTTTTAAAACGTTTTATAATGATGTTTTTGCATAATATTGTTAATTATTGTTTTATAACATTCTGTTGACCCGACATTTTCTAAATATCATTGAAATGTTTTTTTGTTTGCTGTGTAGGTCGCATACACTCTACTGTACTCGTCTTCAATAATTATTTAATGTCAGAGTGGCATATTTCGTTTTCGTCAGGTATATTAAATATTTCCACCAGTACGTATATCCATGTTGTTGTTTTGCGTGTTTTGTTAAATATGTTAGATAATATTCTTCTGGTATATATCTAAGAACCACGTATGATAACCAATGTGGCTAGACCTATATGCATACATATTCAACTATTACAGTGCGGAGATCGACTTTAGACGTCAGAATCTGACGTCTACAGACGTCAGATTCTGACGACTAAAGTCGATCCCCGCACTGTAACAATTCAAATATATAAATTTCGTAGACCCATAACATAGGTATTGAAATGAATAAAAAAGAGCTAACTAAGACATTCATAATGATATCGAATTGAAAAAACCCGTTGGTCTCCATGGTTTATACAAAAATATTTCAGTGCTTTAATAGTTAAACTTGATGAATTCTCTCCAGACGGGCTGACCGGCTGGGAGAGCGTCTTTTTTGTATTTTCACCATAGCTTTATTGATAGCCAAACATAGCCATGTCCAGGTAGTAACGTTGGTGGAACCTTCTCCTGAGTTTGTCTGGTACTTGAGCATCAGCTGTGATGGTCTTGTTAGAGAGGTTTGACGTGATGAAGGGAAGAGTGGAGTTGAAGACACGTTGGATAACCTGTTAAAAAACGGACAAATCAAATAAACTTGAAATTTGTAAAATCCGCTTATGGAGTTAGGTGTGAGTTCAGAATGTCCGCATTATTCGGGACATCTAATCTTTTTTAAATGTGATGGCATTAATCAGTTAATTTAAAAAGACCTTTTTGAGGTTCAGTTTGAGTCCAAAGTGATTAGTTGATCAAATGCCTTGTTTAACAACTATGCTATTGTATATGTAGTAGTACAGTATACATCGAGAGGTGGTGTGGCTATGGCTGACGCAGCTAGTCAGCGATACTCATACAGGCTTAATGCCAGATTGAATGACCCTGATTAACCTCTGGTTAACCACTTGTTCACTTGAAGACCAAGAATACAAAATCCGGTACGGTACAACAACAGGATTTCTACACAGACAATTATCATTTGTAGTATGCCTCATTCTCCACACATAGATGTCGCTCAGGTCAACCCCCGCTCTCTCTCTGTAACCACACGCCATGTTTTGACAGAAACTGCTCATTTTGAGCAGTTTTGTTGATATAACAACTGTAGGCTTATAAACACGCTTGAGTGTCCTAAATATATATGGCAAATATAAAATATCACTACTCCGCCACATATGAGTTTCTATTGACAGAGAAATAGAAAAAAATCAAGGGATTACTTTTCCCGCCTACGCGCTGCTGTGACACGGTTCATGTTTATGTTTTTCTGACAGAATTTGCAAACACTGACAAATAAAAATTACTGAATGACATGCGAATTGTGCTGTTTTATTTTATCCATTTCTGACCAGAATAAATATTTCCTACCTGCGACAAACTCTTAGATCAAATGAAATAGTAAAAAAAGATAAATAATGAGTCGAAGTGGACACCATGGTTATACGGATGGTTATTCAAAACTTGAAACTCACATGAAAACGGCTGATAAATCTGGTCAATCGCCATGCGTGCATACGACGATTTGAGCGTGTGGTATCAGAGATATAATCTCTGAGGTCAGAATGAGTATGCCTATCAATGCTTGCTTCACCTATGTTTGGCAGTGCAATATACATGTACCCGACAAAGACAAAACATTTTCTAACATGGTTAAAAAGTCAAATGAAAAAGTTTTCGACATTAAAATGTCGGGTCAAGATAATATGATGAAACATTAAAAAAAAGGTTCTGCAAAACATCAATTAAAAGAAACGTTTCTAACACGTTTTTTATAACATTTTTTATAAAATGTAAATAATATACAAATATTTTTAAAACGTTTTATAATGATGTTTTTGCATAATATTGTTAATTATTGTTTTATAACATTCTGTTGACCCGACATTTTCTAAATATCATTGAAATGTTTTTTTGTTTGCTGTGTAGGTCGCATACACTCTACTGTACTCGTCTTCAATAATTATTTAATGTCAGAGTGGCATATTTCGTTTTCGTCAGGTATATTAAATATTTCCACCAGTACGTATATCCATGTTGTTGTTTTGCGTGTTTTGTTAAATATGTTAGATAATATTCTTCTGGTATATATCTAAGAACCACGTATGATAACCAATGTGGCTAGACCTATATGCATACATATTCAACTATTACAGTGCGGAGATCGACTTTAGACGTCAGAATCTGACGTCTACAGACGTCAGATTCTGACGACTAAAGTCGATCCCCGCACTGTAACAATTCAAATATATAAATTTCGTAGACCCATAACATAGGTATTGAAATGAATAAAAAAGAGCTAACTAAGACATTCATAATGATATCGAATTGAAAAAACCCGTTGGTCTCCATGGTTTATACAAAAATATTTCAGTGCTTTAATAGTTAAACTTGATGAATTCTCTCCAGACGGGCTGACCGGCTGGGAGAGCGTCTTTTTTGTATTTTCACCATAGCTTTATTGATAGCCAAACATAGCCATGTCCAGGTAGTAACGTTGGTGGAACCTTCTCCTGAGTTTGTCTGGTACTTGAGCATCAGCTGTGATGGTCTTGTTAGAGAGGTTTGACGTGATGAAGGGAAGAGTGGAGTTGAAGACACGTTGGATAACCTGTTAAAAAACGGACAAATCAAATAAACTTGAAATTTGTAAAATCCGCTTATGGAGTTAGGTGTGAGTTCAGAATGTCCGCATTATTCGGGACATCTAATCTTTTTTAAATGTGATGGCATTAATCAGTTAATTTAAAAAGACCTTTTTGAGGTTCAGTTTGAGTCCAAAGTGATTAGTTGATCAAATGCCTTGTTTAACAACTATGCTATTGTATATGTAGTAGTACAGTATACATCGAGAGGTGGTGTGGCTATGGCTGACGCAGCTAGTCAGCGATACTCATACAGGCTTAATGCCAGATTGAATGACCCTGATTAACCTCTGGTTAACCACTTGTTCACTTGAAGACCAAGAATACAAAATCCGGTACGGTACAACAACAGGATTTCTACACAGACAATTATCATTTGTAGTATGCCTCATTCTCCACACATAGATGTCGCTCAGGTCAACCCCCGCTCTCTCTCTGTAACCACACGCCATGTTTTGACAGAAACTGCTCATTTTGAGCAGTTTTGTTGATATAACAACTGTAGGCTTATAAACACGCTTGAGTGTCCTAAATCCATATGGCAAATATAAAATACCACTACTCCGCCACATATGAGTTTCTATTGACAGAGAAATAGAAAAAAATCATGGGGTTACTTTTCCCGCCTACGCGCTGCTTTGACACGGTTCATGTTTATGTTTTTCTGACAGAATTTGCAATCGGGTTTAAAACACTCAAAAATAAAAATTACTGAATGACATGCGAATTGTGCTGTCTCATTTTATCCATTTCTGACCAGAATAAATATTTCCTACCTGCGACAAACTCTTAGATCAAATGAAATAGTAAAAAAAGATAAATAATGAGTCGAAGTGGACACCGTGGTTATACGGATGGTTATTCAAAACTTGAAACTCATGTGGAAACGGCTGATAAATCTGGTCAAACGCCATGCGTGCATACGACGATTTGAGCGTGTGGTATCAGAGATATAATCTCTGAGGTCAGAATGAGTATGCCTATCAATGCTTGCTTCACCTATGTTTGGCAGTGCAATATACAAGTACTCAACAAAGACAAAACATTTCCTAACATGGTTAAAAAGTCAAATGAAAAAGTTTTCGACATTAAAATGTCGGGTTAAGATAATATGATGAAACATTAAAAAAAAAGGTTCTGCAAAACATCAATTAAAAGAAACGTTTCTAACACGTTTTTTATAACATTTTTTATAAAATGTAAATATTATACAAATATTTTTAAAACGTTTTATAATGATGTTTTTTGCATAATATTGTTAGTTAATGTTTTATAACATTCTGTTGACCCGACATTTTCTAAATATCATTGAAATGTTTTTTTTGTTTGCTGTGTAGGTCGCATACACTCTACTGTACTCATCTTTAATAATCATTTTTTGTCAGAGTGGCATATTTCGTTTTCGTCAGATATATTAAATATTTCCACCAGTACGTATATCCATGTTGTTGCTTTGTGTGTTTTGTTAAATATGTTTGATACTATTCTTCTGGTATATATCTAAGAACCACGTATGATAACCAATGTGGCTAGTCCTATATGTATACATATTCAACTATTACAGTGCGGAGATCGACTTTAGACGTCAGAATCTGACGACTAAAGTCGATCCCCGCACTGTAACAATTCAAATATATAAGTTTCGTAGACCCATAACATAGGTATTGAAATGAATAAAAAAGAGCTAACTAAGACATTCATAATGATATCGAGTTGAAAAAACCCGTTGGCCTCCATGGTTTATACAAAAATATTTCAGTGCTTTAATGGTTAAACTTGATGAATTCTCCCCAGACCGGCTGGGAAAGCGTCTTTTTTGTATTTTCACCATAGCTTTATTGATAGCCAAACATAGCCATGTCCAGGTAGTAACGTTGGTGGAACCTTCTCCTGAGTTTGTCTGGTACTTGAGCATCAGCTGTGATGGTCTTGTTAGAGAGGTTTGACGTGATGAAGGGAAGAGTGGAGTTGAAGACACGTTGGATAACCTGTTCAGCGTCCTGTTCCAAGGTGTCCATCTTTAGTATGTAATCATACTGCATCTGACAAGGGTGACACAACCTGTTTTCCTCCATCCAGTGAGGCTCATCTTGACTAAACGTATATTCCAAGAACTGATCCATTGTCACTCCACGACCTGTAAATAAGTCAGTCTGAGTGTGATTCTGAGGGTATCTCTTTAGTATAGTCCTCCCCCACACTGTACAAGCCTGGCACTGTCTGTACGGGGCACTTGGATCCACGTACAACTTATCCCTGTACACGGATTTTAGTCTTTCGAACGGGTGTCTCACTGTTATTATTTTAGTGTACGAAGAGATCACCTGTTGTATTTGATCCTCTGATAACTGTCTGGCGTACTGCAGTCCACACTCAGTAAGGCTGGAGTGTATATTACCTCCTGGCCAGGACTGTGATTGCCTCTCCTTCAGCAGTTCATCTCTTGTCTTGCTGACACCCTCCTTCATCAACTGACAGAGCACGTGTTTCCAGCTGCTGCACGCTGCTTTAGGCACGTAGCAGTAGAGGACTTTATGACGATGATCTACGATCATCTGCTTGGTGAACGTAGGATTTGTCTTCCTAATATTGTGTGCTGCACACACGTCCATGACAAGTACTCTCCTTCTCTGCTGCTCTTCTTCCCAATCATCTCCACCACCAGGTGCCTCTTGTTCCTTGTCTACAACAGAATAGCACCAATAATGATACGCTCCTCTTGAATATACCTCTTTAATTTATGGAAAATTAACCCATAAACTGCTGGGTCCATATTCTCGTACAAGCTGCGATATATCGTGAGCTTCAGATTGGTCGAGATGGTCATCTCGAGCAATTCGAAGCCTACCATATATCGTAACTTGTACGAGAATACGCGTCCTGATCACGACAATAGTCTTTTTTAATTTGTTTTATTAGGCGATTAAATCAATGTTATGGGGAATTAAATGACTGTTTAGACATCAAGATTTGGAAATGTATGGTCTGACAATAAACAACTATGAGTAATTTTCAACCACTTGAGGTTGTGAATCGCGGTAGCGAGACACAACCTTAAGTGGTTGAAAATTTAAATAAATTATCTGAGAAGTATAAGGGTTAACCCTTTAACTGCTTATCACTCCTATATGACCCATTTTAGTCTTATCTGTTCATCGTTCAAAGGAGACATTATTGTAAGAGAAATACGCATTAAATTGGCAAAATTGAAATTTAAAAGTAAATTAATTGCCATTAATGCACACTGGTATAATTGGCGTCTATATTGTACACTTGTGTTGAATTAGTTTGTATTAGCGTAATCTATTGCGCAGTCCTCGTGAAAAAAGATTATGTTTACAGCAAACATTTAATCTGTCATTCAATTACAAAAGGCAGTAACTAGCTGCTTACTTGAAAAGTTATTGAGTTTTGGCTTTTCATTGTGATATTTATACCATATTCAGGATTGATTTAACACAGATGTTACACATGCCGCCACAAATGTATGTATAATTGGAATAAATTTTGATACGCAACATACTGAATACATATGCCTGCTTGCATACAGATATTAAAAAACAAAAATATCTTATTTATAAAAAAGATGATGTGAAAATACAAACCCGTTAAACACTTAAAATTAATATACCAGCTTGAAAATTACAATTAACAGTTGGAGAAAGATGTCGTAGTCTAAGCATTTTATCAACACTTTTTTTTAATCATGTAAATCAATGTGATTTGCTTGTAAATAAACTAATCATCTTACTTACGTAAAAATGTATAAACGTGAAAAAGTGAAGAGTAGTATATGCTGCGATATAATTATCAGTGTACTTTCGCTAAAGTGGAGTTCACGTGCCGTTTCGAAAATTAAGAGTTGAAAACTCAATCAGACTCGTAGGTTATGTGGAACACTGTATATTTTATTTAAAAAAACGAGAAATAGCTAACAAATATAGGGTTGAATTATAACTATACTCCCATGCAAATCAGTATTGACCTGCAATCGTATCTATACAGATTTTATTGCTTACATGCCGCTTTATTTTGAACATGAGTTGAGGGAATGGTAGTAAATCCACCGAGTAGAGAGCTAACACACATTAAACACAACTTGATTCCACATATCCCCTTGAGCAAGTACAGCAGCCGTTTTCTTCTGAGCACCATGCTGTGATCATCCTGTTGGCATTAAAACGTGTATATCGTCATCTTGGTATTAAAGGGTCGTGTCTGCCACTCTCTGAAGCGGTAGATACGATCATTTAACGCTTTCAGCGCGGGAATCAAATTTAGACGTCAGAATTTGACGTCTCTGGACGTCAGATTCTGACATCTAAAGTCGATCCTCGCGCGGATTACAATATTTATAATGGTGGTAGACCCATAACATAGGTAATCAAATTACGCAGAAAGAGCTAATTAGGACATTTATTTCAAATTGAAAAAAAAATTCGTTCTATATGGTTTATATAAAAAATCTCTCAGCGCTACAAGGGTTAATACCAAAATGACCATTCTGTGAAACGCAGTGACGTCACCGACGTCCAACGATTTTTCACATTATTTTATCATTTCCAAAACATACCAGCGTGACGACGTACGCGAGCGCGATTGGCAACGTGATAATTATCAAAACTGTTACATTTGCGTCGCGTGTCGCGCTGGTCGTCGCGCCGGTTGTCGCGCCTCATATATCGCATTGAACATTGCGTTGGTCGTCGCGTTGGTGTGTGGGGTGTCACGCGATTTTCCCTCGTCGCGTGCCTAATCGCGCTCGCGTGGGTGTGCACTTTATACATTTGGATGCAGCCCCATGGGATAGAGCAATTCATTGATAAAGAAGCTAATCCTAATAATTAATCACGCACATCACATCTAGACTAAATTAGTTGAAAATGTAATAATAGTATAGACTTATGCTTTTAACATATGATTTTCGTATTGGGCCATATTGGGCTAACTCTAATTAATTTGGGTTAGCCCAATGTGGCCCAGACGGGTAGAACTACGTTTTTGACGAAAATCGATGTTAAACTGACTTTAAATGGCTTTGGCCACTTTGGGCCACATTGGGCCCCCACTGTGGATATAATTATGTAAATGATTGGCCTGGGCTGGGCCAATGTGATTGGAATGATCCCAGGGTGGGATAAAGTGTTTTGTTGGTCTACGAACCTTTTTCTTCCAAATGGTAAATGTCGCATAAGTAAAAAACTTCACACAGCTAAAGAATTAAGCATTACTTCAATATCAAACGGTGCACTTTTAATAGAAAGATAAATTCTACCGATTATTTACTATTATAGTGCTACCCACCAAAACGAGGCTGTATCGATTTTGTGAGATATTTATATCAAGCATGCCGTCTTTTTTCTGATTTAACCCGTTTACTACTAGTACCGGCGCTGCGTCAGTATAAAAAGCCTTAGACCATTATGTGAGATATTTATATCAAGCCTGCCGTCTTTTTCTGATTTAACCCTTTCACCACTACTGCGGGCGCTGCGTCAGTAGTAAAAGCCTTAGACCAGTATGTGAGATATTTATATCAAGCCTGCCGTCTTTTTCTGATTTAACCCTTTCACCACTACTGCGGGCGCTGCGTCAGTAGTAAAAGCCTTAGACCAGTATGTGAGATATTTATATCAAGCATGCCGTCTTTTTCTGATTTAACCCTTTCACCACTACTGCCGGCGCTGCGTCAGTATAAACAGCCTTAGACCAGTACGTATACCAGGTCTGCGCCGGTATAATGTATGTCATTGTCAATTGGGCCAGTACTAGGGTGTATTCGCTGCCTGTAGTGAAAGGGTTTTTTTCATTTCGAAATCATCATAAATGTCTTAGTGAGCTCTTTCTGATTCATTTGATTGCCTATGTTCTGGGTCTACGGCCATTATAAATTATTTTTACACTTACAGCGCGGGGATCGACTTTAGCCGTCAGATTTTGACGACTAAAGTTGATCCCCGCACTGCAAGGGCTAAGATTACATACTAGGCCGCAATGTACATCATTTTTTTCAAGATTGTCTTCCTTTCTTGAACCCTCTCAGCGCGGAGACCGTCTTTATACGTCAGAATCTGTCGTCTGTAGACGACTGATTCTGACGTATAAAGACGATCCCTGCACAATAAATGAACTAAAATTAAATATTTATAATGGGCGTAGACCCATAACATAGGTATTCAAACGAGCCGGAAAGAGCCAACTAAGACATTTATAATGTTTTCAAATTTAAAAAAACTTTTGTCTGCTTGTTTTTTAAACATAAATAAATCAGCGTTGTAAGGGTTAATTCACTTGACACATTTTAGCACCAGATTTGCGCTGGAAAAGGCGTACTGTTTTTATAATATGATGCAACACGCGGTACACCGGGGTACCGTTGTACGCCGGGGTACCTCGTGATTTGCAGCGCCACCTGGTGAATCCGGCGGCAATTTGCGTTGCAATAGGTTCCGACATTGGAAGATGTTTTACCGATAGTCCTTAGTGACATAAATGCCCCCGAAACAAGAATATTTTGTAAAAAATGAACGTTTCACATCTTTTTTGCCCTCTTTTAAAATAATTTTACATTTTTTGGTACCCAAGGTACAGCATTGAAAAATAAATTAAATAAAATGGCGGATTTCTATTTGGTACCCCAGGGTACCGCGTGGTGCATCATATAAGCTTAATTATGCAATAATTATGGCAAATACTGAAACAAAATATCTACGACACGTTGACTCAATATCGGGCTAATGTCGGGCCGGCGTCACAAACGGTGGTCCAATTTTCCCAGCATTGGTCTAATGTATTGTGCTGGCTAATTGTGTGGTTTTCGAGCTTTTTTTCACACATTTTGACTTGAAATTATATGCAAATGCAAAAACACGCAGATTTTAATTAATTATAACAGGTTTAGTTAATTTTGTGTCGCCTAACGTTGGCAATTACGTTAGCAACTCCACCTCCAACGAAATAATTAATATTTAGAGCGTTATAATCTTTCATATAAATCAAGAGAACAAAAGTTTTTTAAATCTGACGTGTAAGGTCGTCAGATTCCGCCGTCTAAATTAGATCCCAACATTGACAGGGTTAATGCAAATGAGAAATACAGTTTTATAAAAATGCTTAGACGTTCTCTCACCTTCAATGGTTTATTCTGTTTGAGCAAATCGCTAATCAGTCAAAAAGTCCAGCTGTCAAAATGCATGCAGCATTTAACTCGAGTCCAATCAGAAAGTGATTGCTGAAGTCAGCTTGATAGCTCTGGCGAGCAGTACAATGTAATTATACTCGTATAGCTCACAGCAAAAATGCCAAGAAGATGTCCTTTACAATGGCACGTATTCAACTGTCATTTTCACCCAGGGGGTGATACTCACCCTTTGACTGCATACCACGACTTTTATCGGTGTTATTTTAACATTCGTATTATAATTCAACGGCATATGATAATAAGATATAATTTGCTTTTTTATTTTGTTTAAAAAGAGACTATTCTGTTTTCATCATCAAAGCCAACGTCTACAATCTTTCACCGCTAATCGTTTCTAATTTGTTTTATTGAGAATGAAATGAATGTTGAAACATCAAGATCTGCATATTTTAGATCTCAATTTAAACGAAAATATAAGTATTTTGCATCCATGTACCTGAAGTTGATGATCGCGGTAGCGAGACACAACTTCAAGAGGGTGAAAATTTAAACAACAAGATAAGGTTTAATCGCATATAGTGCATCTTGCTCACAAAAGCCACGTGTGGAAACGAGTGGAAAGTATTCCAAAGTATTAAAAGTGCATAACCATTATTTATTTTATTTTAGGGGTGGAGGGGGTCATGACTAAACAGCGCCGTTAGCTAAACGTTTGATAAGATGCCAATTACAATGGTACGTATTCAACTATCATTTCCACCCAGGGGGTGATAGCCACCCTTTAGCACACCCACACAGCACAATTTTACCCCTTTAACCGCTAAACTACCCAATTGAATTTCATGTTTAAAAGCTGATATGTAATGTGCTAATAAAAATGTACACAACGAATATGAACCGGCGGTTAAAAGGTTGTTGTTTTGCACTTTTAGTATCATTTTCGAAATTGAATTGCGTGTCTTCAGCTATCGACATTTTAAAATCCTTGGCTCGCATGTTGAATCAAGTGGGTAAACATATCAGTTGAATACCTTCAATAGCTTAGCAGCTTACGGAGCCACCATTTAATCTCAAGTGGGGGGGGGGGGGGAGCTGTGTTGTTTTGAAATAAATAATTTCGAGCAGACTCTACATGAAATAAATAAAATATTCCAGGTACTGTTCTAAACAAACATTTGATAGATAAAAGTTTTAGAGCCGGGTTGAAATAAATAACTCGTCCGCAACAAATACCCCAGCTCTCCTAGAGATTGAATGGTGCCATGGCCCCATTAACCATTTAACCGCCAAATTATTCAATCTGAATTTTCACCCACTTGAAGCTGTGTCTCGCTGACGCGATCCACAACTTCAAGTGAGTGAAAATTATTCAGAATTGACAAAATTGAGGTCAACTTTTTTCAAATATTGCTGAGTGATGTCACATTTTATCATTAACATGTTTAAAAGGTGGTACTTAAGGTGCTAATAAAAAAATGAAAACTCGAATATATGCGGCACCGGCAGTTAAAGGGTTATACAGTTAACAACAAAAACAATGAATACGACATCATTATAACAGAAGGATTGATCATTTTCGTGCATCCACAGGCTATGCGACATTGAGACAAAATTGAATTGTAATATAAATGGTTGAGGTTATTGACAGGGTAACCGTGTCAATACTGCTCGCTCGTTCATCAGAATTAGCTGTTGCCAGGGGGAACATCAAACAAACAAATGCTAAAAAAATGCAACCAAAAATGCAATCAGAGCATGCTGTACCCTGTCAGCAGTTTCCATGGAGATATTATTGACAGGGTTTAAATACGCTTTGCTTTCCCTCATCTTTTGTTTATTTTGATTTATTTTTTTACATTTACATTTAGTAGTTTGTGGTACAACTAAGTGTATTATACATCCAGTTTATTTGTTTGATTTGACATGTAAAAGAAAAACGTTTCGAACATGGATTTAGTGATATTAGGATGAGTAGCTACTCATACGCAGCTCGGAATAATGACACAAAGAGCTGTTGACATGTTAAAATAGGAGAATAGATAAGTGTGATAGGTTGGTTTAAATTGCAAGGGCTAAGCACAAAATGAACACATTACGGATGGTGATTGTTCCTACTAACTACGTTTTTTATGGATAATAATTTTATCATACTTGTCTGTTTCATCATTTGCAAATATCTAATCAATGTCTTTCTAGTGCTAATACATTTCCTGTGAACCGCCATCTTAAGATTTTCATGTCGACCTGTAATCTGGGAGGGTTTAGTGTATCTCCCAGAATACTCCCAGCTAACCTCCTCTGTGAGGGTTAATACATCGTGTTCATATCAGTGTAATTGTGATCACAACCAGTCGTCCACTCTTTCTGTCTGAAGAGATGCATATGTGCTGGGTAGGTCCTTGCTGAAGTTTCTGAAACATGTGAGAAAACACATAATTTGGCTAAAGTGAATTATATGTCTCGCCAATGGCTATAAATGATGAACATTTAGGCTACTTTGAAAGAAAACCTATCAAATGTAACTCTCGCTAGCAGGTGTCACTAATTTAGCAGTGGACATGACTGTGTTATTGTCAGGGTCACTCTGTCAGCAGTGAACATGACTGTGTTATTTCCAGGGTCACCCTGTCAGTAGTGGACGTGACTGTGTTATTTCCAGGGTCACCCTGTTAGCAGTGGACGTGACTGTGTTATTTCCAGGGTCACCCTGTTAGCAGTGGACGTGACTGTGTTATTTCCAGGGTCACCCTGTCAGCAGTGGACATGACTGTGTTATTCCCAGGGTCACCCTGTCAGCAGTGGACGTGACTGTGTTATTTCCAGGGTCACCCTGTCAGCAGTGAACATGACTGTGTTATTTCCAGGGTCACCCTGTCAGCAGTGGACGTGACTGTGTCATTGCCAGGGTCACCCTGTCAGTAGTGGACGTGACTGTGTTATTTCCAGGGTCACCCTGTTAGCAGTGGACGTGACTGTGCTATTGCCAGGGTCACCCTGTCAGTAGTGGACGTGACTGTGTTATTTCCAGGGTCACCCTGTCAGTAGTGGACGTGACTGTGTTATTTCCAGGGTCACCCTGTTAGCAGTGGACGTGACTGTGTTATTTCCAGGGTCACTCTGTCAGCAGTGGACGTGACTGTGTTATTTCCAGGGTCACCCTGTCAGCAGTGGATGTCGATACCTTATTTCCAGGGTCACCCTGTTAGCAGTGGACGTGACTGTGTTATTTCCAGGGTCACCCTGTTAGCAGTGGACGTGACTGTGTCATTGCCAGGGTCACTCTGTCAGCAGTGGACGTGACTGTGTCATTGCCAGGGTCACTCTGTCAGCAGTGGACGTGACTGTGTTATTGCCAGGATCACTCTGTCAGCAGTGGGTGTGACTGTGTTATTTCCAGGGTCACCCTGTCAGCAGTGGACGTGACTGTGTCATTGCCAGGTTCACTCTGTCAGCAGTGGACGTGACTGTGTTATTGCCAGGATCACTCTGTCAGCAGTGGGTGTGACTGTGTTATTTCCAGGGTCACCCTGTCAGCAGTGGACGTGACTGTGTCATTGCCAGGGTCACTCTGTCAGCAGTGGACGTGACTGTGTTATTTCCAGGGTCACCCTGTTAGCAGTGGACGTGACTGTGTCATTGCCAGGGTCACTCTGTCAGCAGTGGACGTGACTGTGTTATTGCCAAGGTCACTCTGTCAGCAGTGGACATGACTGTGTTATTGCCAGGGTCACCCTGTCAGCAGTGGACGTGACTGTGTTATTGGCAGGATCACCCTGTCAGCAGTGGGTGTGACTGTGTTATTTCCAGGGTCACCCTGTTAGCAGTGGACGTGACTGTGTCATTGCCAGGATCACTCTGTCAGCAGTGGGTGTGACTGTGTTTTTGTCAGGGTCACCCTGTCAGCAGTGGACGTGACTGTGTCATTGCCAGGGTCACTCTGTCAGCAGTGGACGTGACTGTGTTTTTGTCAGGGTCACCCTGGCAGCAGTGGATGTGACTGTGTTATTGTCAGGGTCACCCTGTCAGCATTGGACGTGACTGTGTCATTGCCAGGGTCACCCTGTCAGCAGTGGACGTGACTGTGTTATTGCCAGGGTCACTCTGTCAGCAGTGGACATGACTGTGTTATTGGCAGGGTCACTCTGTCAGCATTGGACGTGACTGTGTCATTGCCAGGGTCACTCTGTCAGCAGTGGACATGACTGTGTTATTGTCAGGGTCACCCTGTCAGCATTGGACGTGACTGTGTCATTGTCAGGGTCACCCTGTCAGCAGTGGACGTGAATGTGTCATTGCCAGGGTCCCCCTGTCAGCAGTGGACGTGACTGTGTTATTGTCAGGGTCACCCTGTCAGCATTGGACGTGACTGTGTCATTGCCAGGGTCCCCCTGTCAGCAGTGGACATGACTGTGTTATTGTCAGGGTCACCCTGTCAGCATTGGACGTGACTGTGTTATTGTCAGGGTCACTCTGTCAGCATTGGACGTGACTGTGTCATTGCCAGGGTCACCCTGTCAGCAGTGGACTTGATTATGCTATTGCCAGGGTCACTCTGTCAGCAGTGGACGTGGCTGTGTCATTGCCAGGGTCACCCTGTCAGCAGTGGACGTGGTTGTGGATGTGCTGTTATTGATTTAAAGTCTGAAAATAAAGATTTTGATATTTGTATTGCTGGCGATCTAAATGATTAACTAATCTAATGGATTATTTGGAATTATCAGACCACGAAATTGAATATCTTTGTAACATAATGTCTCTTAACAGCTGTGATATCCAGCAGAGCAGAAATAATGTTCATAAAGTTAACAACTACGATAATAGACTCTCAACGCTTTGTAAGACCCTTGAAGTATTTATTGTTAATGGAAGGTTGGGTTTAGACGCTAATCGATGAGAACTAACATGTAACAATATCAGTTTGGTAGATTATTTCATTTCATTTATTTGTTCTCCTCTAATTTTCCTGACTGTTAGTAATTTTAAAGTTCTGAACTTTGATCCATTTTTATATGACATCTTTAACCTTTTTAAGCCTGAATTTAGCAATGTCATCTTTATCCACTACAAGCCGCGAATTGCTGTCGCGATTCCCGACTTCTAGTGGATGAAGATGACTTAAAGTGGGTGAAAAAAATAATGAAAATTGCCATGTATTGGTAAACCAGTTTCATGGAAATGTTCATTCTAAAACCCTTAGTGGAAGAAAATTGAGGGTTACAAATGATTTGTATCGTGCTTAGCGCTTAAAGGGTTAATACACGAAGGATAGAAGCTATGAACACGGCTGATGTGTATCCCGGAGATGGGATATTCCTCGCTCTCCTCGCTGCCAGACATATTAAAATGTTTGCTGTTTAATGTAAGATAATGTTCCAAGGGAAATAGGATGCAAAACACTAAAAATTTTGATATTATAATATCTTGCATAATGTAATTTCATGCATCATCATGCATCATGTTTTGTGTGAGCTCTGTATTTTGGTAGCCTATATATTTTCTGTGATGTATCAGTTGACTGTTAACCTAATATTTAATAAAACCGTTGTACTATGAAAGAGTAATTATTGTTTGACTAAATATGAAGCATCATTCATAAAAAAAATAAAAATATTTTTTTATCGCAGCTGTGTGGGTCAATATAAAGCAACCTTTCAAAAAAGAGGTATTTTTGTCGCGATATTTCCAGAAAACGATGCAGAAACGTGCAAACGATGAAAACAATATTCATTGAAAAGAACTATCCCAGTCTTGAAGACTATATCAATTACTTCTGCTATTCACTGATACTCCAGACTCCACTTTTTATCTGTTTGGTCACAAAATACGGCTCCACCGATCTGCCTAACACTGACTAGGCAATCCAGATCTATTACAAGCCTCGACGACGATGACTGTTAAAGCAGTCACTTTGCTCTTTAACCCTTTAATCGCCGGTCCCGATTATATTCGTTTTTTCAATTTTTTTATTAGGACATTAAATACCATCTTTCAGAGATGTTAAAATTAAACGTGACACAAATGACCAAGATTTCGAAATCGTTGACGTCCATTTTGTCAAATCTGAATAATTTCCACTCACTTGATTTTGTAGATCGCGTCAGCGAGACACAACAACAAGTGAGGGAAATTTCAAATTAAATAACTTGGCGGTAAAAGGGTTAACTAAATAAACGTGAAATGTCGTTAACATGCAGTGACATTAAGATCATCATGACTCAAGCTGCACAGACTTTACATAATTTACAATGGGCAGTCCCCTGAATGGGTGTGTCAAATCAGGTCTGTCATCATACACATCAATACTAGATTGACGACCAAAGAACGCCCACCCCTTCCCCTGTGTCACTGTCACTGTCACTGTCACTGTCAAACATTCAAATTGCATAAACTGCGGTATTCAATAGATAAATACAAGTTTTACAATCAACTATTTCCTCGGGGACTTTGTTGGGATGGAAACACACATATGACAGCCAAGAGGTGGGAGGTTTTTAGACGAGCACGGGTGTACGTCCAGACTATCCTTCATATGCAAGCCTCATACACCTCACCTCAGGTGAGGAGCCCTCACCTGAGGTAAGGTTATGGAGGCTTGCTTATGACTGATATCACAAACCATACAACTGTCCGAAGAACAAACAACCATTGGATCTCTCGATAAATATCCTGATTTTGCTTTTTTCCGTAGAGCAGAAATAAAAACATAGGAATTTAAGAACATTTTTAGTATTATAGAAACATATTTGTGCCTGTGTTTTTTGATAGATGCGCAATCGTGTATGCATATACAAACCCATTTATACATCTATTTATCGTTTTTTTATACGTTTAGTGATGGATTTCTTTTAAATACTCTACAATTTATTTTAAATATACTTCACTTTATTTTAAATAACTCTCACTTTTTGATAAAAAGACAGACAAATCTCTCCACTCCAACACCCTCCTCTCAAATACCCCTCCCCCTTATCCATTTCCACATAACACCTCATTCTTAGAAATCTAATATGTCACAGTTACCCGAACACAACAACATTTAAGGGCATCAAATAGCAATATTAAGAAATAATTTGGCTGTTATCAACCTGCATACAAATTAAATAACTAAATGCCAGCGAAAAAAGGCCTCCAGAGCGAACATATTGTGAGCGAAAGGTTATATATCTGTAACACTGTTAACATACACCAGAGATATCAGCGATTATCGAGTTTCGCTCAAAACGCCAGGCTTGTTATTTTTTGGCGCACAAATAGACCTACCTTCAATTCTGTTACTACACTCCTATTTGAACACTCCATGTTCGAATCCAAGACCGACCGATCTTGTCGTATGTCTCGATATTACCGCAATATACAGTAGGCCTAAGCGACGTAAATGTCACCTATATTCAATCTTTGAATGCATAGCTGGTGCGCTTATAATCCAACACATGCACTATTCATTTGATGACCAGTGGTTTCCCAAACTAACTGCTTCTCTACCTTTTAGCACTTGATGGTGCTGTAGGCCTACAACGAATCATGATCAAATATATTATGGTGGCGTATTATCTAGTTATTTCACAATATTTCTCGCAATGGTCTATCCATTGTAGTGCAGTCAAGTAGAAAATCAGAAAAAAATATGTATCTTCCAATATGATATGTTAGTTTTAATGCGTCGGTGTACAATCGTTCAAGTTAATGAATACATCTTGTATATGTTGATTACTGGGAATAATCGACTCGAGCTAAGCGCTCGTAGTAAATTATTCCCAAGTAATCAAAATTATATTCAACCCTTTAACCACCGGTCGCGATTACAAGCGTTTTTGTGATTTATTATTAGCACATTTAATACCAGTTTTTGAACATGTTATAGATAAAACGTGGCATCAATCAGCAATACTGCAAAATCGTTTACCTTCTATTTGTTAAAAGGTTAAACTTATCCTATACCTGCATCATAATTGAATTTGATTTTTTTATAATTTTTTTTTATATATATCAATGTCAGTTTTTTAAAGTTACATTACCTTTTTTGCCTAATCGCTGGAACACAACACTCTGGGCGGGTTCAGAACAGTAAATTACATTTTCCAAAAAACTTACGTCCTCAGCCAATGCAAAATATCGGTGATTTAATACAGTGGATCTGGTAATATTAGCGTAAGTTTTAATTTTCGCTCGAGGACAAAGAAAAATCAAAATTCGCGAATTCTAAACTTCGTGAAAAGTCTCAAAATCTGAAATTCTCGAAAAATAAAACACCCGAAAATTACCAGATCTACAGTATTTAGAATTACAAAATCATTTCTGTATAAAAACGGTGCGGAAAATCATCTAATACTTAGTTTTACTGGAGGGACTATATAATGCACTGATTACCGATATAATTAACTATTAAATGACATTGCAAAATAGCTGACAGGTGGAAGGCGATTGTAGGGCCTATGTGTGATTTCCCGATAGCATTTATTCTATAATCACGGATAATATATATTATCTATACATGTACCATGAAGAAACATATCGAATGGTTTTTATATCATATATTGATATCATTACAATATAATCGCATCACAATATAAATATAGTGTACGCGAAATCCTTTCGGTGTGCACACTATCACAGTATTGAGCGGCCAGCTTTCTTGATCATCTCCGGTGTAGTATTGAGACAGCGTGGATATACAATGTTTTGTCGCCATAAGATTACCAGATGGTTATGTATGTTTTAACCCTTAGCCCTTTAACCGCCGGTGCCGCATATATTCGGGTTTTCTTTTTTTATCAGCACATTAAGTACCGCATTTTAAACATGTTAAAGATAAAATGTGACATCAATCAGCAATATTTAAAAACAGTTGACCTCCATTTTGTCAAATCTGAATAATTTTCACTCACTTGAAGTTGCGGATCGCGTCAGCGAGACACAACTTCAAGTGGGTGAAAATACAAATTGAATAATTTGGCGGTTAAAGGGTTAAAGCGCTGACAATTTTTTGTACATAAATCATGGCGACCAAAGGATTTTTCAATTTGAAATAATCATAAATGTTTTAGTTAGCTGTTTCCGCTGCATTTGAATGTAATATGTTATGGGTATATGGTCATTATAAATACTTTTACCCTTACAGTGCGGGAATCGACTCCAGACGTCAGATTCTGACGTCTAAAGTCGATCCTCTTACTGTGGGGTTAAACCGTTAATAGTCGTTTCTAATTCATTTTTTAGCCGTTTAAATCACAGTTTTTGGGAACAAAATGTGTGCTTAAACATCAATATTGTTTAATGTTTGGTCTCAAATTAAACAAGGGCGGGTGCCCTAGGGTGGTGGTTAGCACCGCTGCCTTTCACGCTAGAGTTCGGGGTTTGTTGTACGGTCTCGGCGTTTTGAAAGAAACACAAATGTATATACGTGCTTTCTATGGACTGTTCTTGTTTTTACCTGGCTTAATATGTGTATCTTTCTCTTGGTTATTGTTTTGGGTTCTGTGTGGTGCCTTCTCAAGATTGTTGTTGTTTTTGGATACTGTGTTTGAGGCCTTTACATAGCTTTTGGTCCTTAATAATAGTGTGCATGGTGATTTCTCATTACTGTTGCTGCTTTGGATGATGTAATTTGTGCGGTGCACTGTTTCAATGTTGTTGCTTGTTCACATAATGTATGTAGGGTCCGTGAATTGGCTGGTGATTTCGTATGATTTTTGCTGCTTTGGATGGTGTGGTTCGTGCGTGAGCGTAGTGCTTTCTCAGAAATGTTGTTGCCTTGAATGATCTACATAATGTTTCCCGAAAATGCTGTTGTTTTGCATGATGTGAGTGCACTTTCTCAGGTTTGTTGTTGCTTTGTATGATGTGCGTGGTGCTATCTCAAAACTTTTGCTGCTTTGGAAGATGGCGTAGTTCTTTATCGTGTCTGCTGTGTTGAATAATGTGTGTGGTACTTTATCGGGACTGTTTTAGCTTCGCATGATGTGTGTAGTACTTTGTCGAGACTTTTGTTGCGTTAGATGGTGCGCAGAGTGCTTTTCCAAGGTGGTGTTGTTTTAAATGATGTAGGGCCTAGGCCTATGTGGTGCATTGGGACCGTTGTAACTTTCGCTAATGTGTAAGTTTATGCTGCTTTCTCAGAAATGCTGTTACCATAGACAATGTACATTGTGTTTTCACATGATTGTTGTTCCTCTGGCTTATTATTGGCAGATATGGTGGTTAGGCTGAATAATGTTCTATTGCAGACGAATTTTCGGGTTTATTTAGGGCAAGTAAGAGACATTTATAATTACACAATAAGATTACAATATAACAGATGAAATTAAACAAATCTTTGTATTTTAGGTTGGATTGCAGGTCGTATTGGCAGATCGGTCAATCCGGTTTCAGAATAATAGAATTATGATTGTGCCAAACAAGTTGCACAGTTTCTGATTGAGATTGTTGACTCATTGTTGTAAATCAAGTCGAGCCTATCCCAGTAAACACAAAGCATTTGTATAACCACTTCTCTGGTATAACATGTATAGCCTACAATGTTGGACCAAAACGAAGACGGTGAACCGATGTTGTACAAATGGTATACAAATGTTTTGTGTTCACTGATTATAAAGAACATATTCTGAAAGTTTTTTAGATGTCGGTTGTAAGGTAGGAGAGTAATGCTCGTGTGTCGAGGACCTTCAGCCGTATTCTCCCGCCGTCACTCCCTAGGTGGTACACCACTTCTCTTCACTGACACCAATTTCTCTTGTGCGAGTTAAAAATACGCCGCGTAGCCTGTGTAGGTAAAAATATTTCAGTGTATTGTAATATAATGTAAATAAAATTGGGACAGGACTAGTCAGTTTTAATTCAACTTTACAAGTACACTGCATCACTTTTTTTCATAATCTGTTTAGGTCTCCATACACCGACAGTTGCTCATCAGGCATTCCATGGTTACTTGTTCTGTGTGTAAATGCTAATATAACATTAATCTATTCTGAAAGAAAATACACATAAGTCTATCTAAACCCTTTAACCCTCAAAGCGCTGAATTAATTTGTAAAAAACATCGCAACCAAATGGCGTTTTTTTCAATTTGAAATCATCATAAATGTCTTTGTGAGCTCTTTCTGATTCATTTTTATACCTAGTCATGGGTATACGTACGACCATTACAAATATTTTTACTCTTACAGTGTGGGGATCGACTTGACTTGAGTCGTCAGAATCTGACGTCTACATACGTCAGATTCTGACGAACAAAGTCGATCCCCGCACTGTAAGGGCTAGACCCTCACGATGCATCAAGGCATCATTTTGCATATTTGAAGAATTAATTAATTTCCCAAAAGTCAGGATTTTAAAACGTTAATTTTTACGGAACTGTTTTAATGAGAACGATATTTTTTCATTTGCCACCCACTTCAAGTCGTCTTCATCCACTACAAGTCGAGAATTGCGACAGCAATTATCGGCTTGTAGTGGATGAAGATGAAAATGGTAAACTCAGGCTTGAAACGGTCAACCCATGCCATGACTACAGCGCGGTGATCGACTTTAGACGTCAGAATCTGACTTTAGACGCCAGATTCTGACGCCGATTGGGACGTCTAGAGTCGATCCCCCCCCCCCCCACTGAACGAGTAAAACATTAATAATAGCCGCAGACCCATTGGTATTCAAATGAAGCCTAAAGAGCTAACTAAGATATTTATGATTATTTCAAATTAAACAAACAACCACTGGTCGTCCGGTTTGTATAGAAACATGTCAGCGCATTAACCCTTACCGTGTGGGGATCGGCTTTAGACGTCAGAATATGACGCCTGTAGACGTCAGATTCTGACGTCTAAAGTTGATCCCCACACTGTAAGGGTAAAAATATTCCTAATGGCCGTAGACCCATAACATGGGTATTCAAATAAATCAGAAAGAGCTAACTAAGACATTCATGGTGATTTCAAATTGAAAAGAAACCTTTCTATTGGTTCGAAGTTTTTTTTACAAAATAATTTACCACCTTAACCCTTTCAATCCTGAATTTACCATAGTCATATTCATCCACTACAAGCCGCGAATTGCTGCCGCAATTCTCGACTTGTAGTGGATCAAGATGACTTGATGTGGTTTAAAAATTAAAGAAAATTACCACGTATTGGTAAAGCAGTTTCATGGAAATTTTCGTTCTAAAACCCTTAGCTGTAGGAAAATTAAATCTGCTTTCAGGGACGTAAAATGATGTTTTAATGCATCTTGGAGGCTTAAAGGGTTAAGGGTCAAGGGTCAATTGAACTGCTGTAGGCCTACTTTTCATTTTTATGTCTTAATCACCTTGAATTATGCTGCCGTGCAAAGCTAAACGGCAGTATTTTCTTACTTGACAAGCGAAGCTAAAAGCCAGTATCTTCTGCATCGCAGAACAGCTGTTTCTTATATTAACCCTTTAACCGCCAAATTATTCAATTTGAATTTTCACCCACTTGAAGTTGTGTCTCGCTGACGCGATCCACAACTTCAAGTGAGTGAAAATTATTTAGATTTGACAAAATGGAGGTCAACTCTTTTCAAATCTTGCTGGTTGATGTCACATTTTATCTTTACCATAGTTAAAATTTGGTACTTAATGTGCTAATAAAAATCGAAAACCCGAATATATGCGGCACCGGCGGTTAAAGGGTTAAAAAAGTGTGATTTTCTACTAAAGTTCGGGTTATCGCCCATTTGAACTCTTCTTAGCAGTAAGATTTCCCCCACACCACTCTACATGCTTTCCAAATTTTGACGGCGGTGGACCAACGTTAAATCAACATTGGTCCACCGCCGTCTTGTGTCTGCTGGGTTGTGATTTTGAATGGTATCCTTTAAACTTTCTAGGGACTGTTGTTGTTTGGATTTTGTGTGTGTGGTGCTTTGTCATGGCTGTTGTTGTTTGGATTGTGTGTGTGTGGTGCTTTGTCATGGCTGTTGTTGTTTGGATTGTGTGTGTGTGGTGTTTTGTCATGGCTGTTGTTGTTTGGATGCTGTGTGTGTGGTGTTTTGTCATGGCTGTTGTTGTTTGGATGCTGTGTGTGTGGTGTTTTGCCATGGCTGTTGTTTTTTTGGTTGGTGTGTGTGTAGTGCTTTGTCATGGCTGTTGTTTTTTGGATGGTGTGTGTGTGTGGTGCTTTGTCATGGCTGTCGCTGTTTGGATGGTGTGTGTGTGGTGCTTTGTCATGGCTGTTGTTGTTTGGATGGTGTGTGTGTGGTGCTTTGTCATGGCTGTTGTTGTTTGGATGCTGTGTGTGTGTGGTGCTTTGTCAAGGCTGTTGTTGTTTGGATGGTGTGTGTGTGGTGCTTTGTCAAGGCTGTTGTTGTTTGGATGGTGTGTGTGTGGCGCTTTGTCATGGCTGTTGTTGTTTGGATGGTGTGTGTGTGGTGCTTTGTCATGGCTGTTGTTGTTCGGATGGTGTGTGTGTGGTGCTTTGTCATGGCTGTTGTTGTTTGGATGGTGTGTGTGTGCGTGGTGCTTTGTCATGGCTGTTGTGGTTTGGATGGTGTGTGTGTGTGGTGTTTTGTCATGGCTGTTGTTGTTTGGATGGTGTGTGTGTGTGGTGCTTTGTCGTGGCTGTTGTGGTTTGGATGGTGTGTGTGTGTGGTGTTTTGTCATGGCTGTTGTTGTTTGGATGGTGTGTGTGTGTGGTGCTTTGTCATGGCTGTTGTTGTTTGGATGGTGTGTGTGTGTGGTGCTTTGTCATGGCTGTTGTTGTGTGGATGATGTGTGTGTGGTGCTTTGTTATGGCTGTTGTTGTGTGGATGGTGTGTGTGTGGTGCTTTGTCATGGCTGTTGTTTTTTGGTTGGTGTGTGTGTGGTGCTTTGTCATGGCTGTTGTTGTTTGGATGGTGTGTGTGTGTTGCCTTGTCATGGCTGTTGTTGTTTGGATGGTGTGTGTGTGGTGCTTTGTCATGGCTGTTGTTGTTTGGATGGTGTGTGTGTGGTGCTTTGTCATGGCTGTTGTTGTTTAGATGCTGTGTGTGTGGTGTTTTGCCATGGCTGTTGTTGTTTGGATGGTGTGTGTGTGGTGCTTTGTCATGGCTGTTGTTGTTTGGATGGTGTGTGTGTGGTGTTTTGCCATGGCTGTTGTTGTTTGGATGGTGTGTGTGTGCTGCTTTGTCATGGCTGTTGTTGTTTGGATGGTGTGTGTGTGTGGTGCTTTGTCATGGCTGTTGTGGTTTGGATGGTGTGTGTGTGTGGTGTTTTGTCATGGCTGTTGTTGTTTGGATGGTGTGTGTGTGTGGTGCTTTGTCATGGCTGTTGTGGTTTGGATGGTGTGTGTGTGTGGTGTTTTGTCATGGCTGTTGTTGTTTGGATGGTGTGTGTGTGTGGTGCTTTGTCATGGCTGTTGTTGTGTGGATGGTGTGTGTGTGGTGCTTTGTTATGGCTGTTGTTGTGTGGATGGTGTGTGTGTGGTGCTTTGTCATGGCTGTTGTTTTTTGGATGGTGTGTGTGTGGTGCTTTGTCATGGCTGTTGTTGTTTGGATGGTGTGTGTGTGTTGCCTTGTCATGGCTGTTGTTGTTTGGATGGTGTGTGTGTGGTGCTTTGTCATGGCTGTTGTTGTTTGGATGGTGTGTGTGTTGTGCTTTGTCATGGCTGTTGCTGTTTGAATGGTGTGTGTGTGGTGCTTTGTCATGGCTGTTGTTGTGTGGATGGTGTGTGTGTGGTGTTTTGCCATGGCTGTTGTTGTTTGGATGGTGTGTGTGTGGTGCTTTGTCATGGCTGTTGTTGCTTGGATGGTGTGTGTGTGTGGTGCTTTGTCATGGCTGTTGTTGTGTGGATGGTGTGTGTGTGGTGCTTTGTCATGGCTGTTGTTGTGTGGATGGTGTGTGTGTGGTGCTTTGTCATGGCTGTTGTTTTTTGGTTGGTGTGTGTGTGGTGCTTTGTCATGGCTGTTGTTGTTTGGATGGTGTGTGTGTGGTGCTTTGTCATGGCTGTTGTTGTTTGGATGGTGTGTGTGTGGTGCTTTGTCATGGCTGTTGTTGTTTGGATGCTGTGTGTGTGGTGTTTTGTCATGGCTGTTGTTTTTTTGGTCGGTGTGTGTGTGGTGCTTTGTCATGGCTGTTGTTATTTGGATGGTGTGTGTGTGGTGCTTTGTCATGGCTGTTGTTGTTTGGATGCTGTGTGTGTGGTGCTTTGTCATGGCTGTTGTTGTTTGGATGCTGTGTGTGTGGTGCTTTGTCATGGCTGTTGTTGTTTGGATGGTGTGTGTGTGGTGGTTTGTCTTGACTGGTGTTATTTGGATGGTGTGTGTGTGGTGCTTTATCATGGCTGTTGTTGTTTGGATGGTGTGTGTGTGGTGCTTTGTCAAGGCTGTTGTTGTTTGGATGGTGTGTGTGTGGTGCTTTGTCATGGCTGTTGTTGTTTGGATGCTGTGTGTGTGGTGTTTTGCCATGGCTGTTGTTGTTTGGATGGTGTGTGTGTGTTGCCTTGTCATGGCTGTTGTTTTTTGGTTGGTGGGTGTGTGGTGCTTTGTCATGGCTGTTGTTGTTTGAATGGTGTGTGTGTGTTGCCTTGTCATGGCTGTTGTTGTTTGGATGGCGTGTGTGTGGTGCTTTGTCATGGCTGTTGTTGTTTGGATGGTGTGTGTGTGTTGCCTTGTCATGGCTGTTGTTTTTTGGTTGGTGGGTGCGTGGTGCTTTGTCATGGCTGTTGTTGTTTGGATGGTGTGTGTGTGGTGCTTTGTCCTGGCTGTTGTTGTTTGGATGGTGTGTGTGTGTGGTGCTTTGTCATGGCTGTTGTTGTTTGGATGCTGTGTGTGTGGTGTTTTGCCATGGCTGTTGTTGTTTGGATGGTGTGTGTGTGTGGTGCTTTGTCATGGCTGTTGTTGTTTGGATGGTGTGTGTGTGTTGCCTTGTCATGGCTGTTGTTGTTTGGATGGCGTGTGTGTGGTGCTTTGTCAAGGCTGTTGTTGTTTGGATGGTGTGTGTGTGTGGTGCTTTGTCATGGCTGTTGTTGTTTGGATGGTGTGTGTGTGGTGCTTTGTCATGGCTGTTGTTGTTTGGATGGTGTGTGTGTGGTGCTTTGTCATGACTGTTGTTGTTTGGATGGTGTGTGTGTGGTGCTTTGTCATGGCTGTTGTTGTTTGGATGCTGTGTGTGTGTGGTGTTTTGTCATGGCTGTTGTTGTTTGGATGGTGTGTGTGTGTGGTGCTTTGTCATGGCTGTTGTTGTTTGGATGGTGTGTGTGTGGTGCTTTGTCATGGCTGTTGTTGTTTGGATGGTGTGTGTGTGGTGCTTTGTCATGACTGTTGTTGTTTGGATGGTGTGTGTGTGGTGCTTTGTCATGGCTGTTGTTGTTTGGATGCTGTGTGTGTGTGGTGTTTTGTCATGGCTGTTGTTGTTTGGATGGTGTGTGTGTGGTGTTTTGTCATGGCTGTTGTTGTTTGATTGGTGTGTGTGTGGTGCTTTGTCATGGATGTTGTTGTTTGGATGGTGTGTGTGTGTGGTGCTTTGTCATGGCTGTTGTTGTTTGTATGGTGTGTGTGTGGTGCTTTGTCATGGCTGTTGTTGTTTGTATGGTGTGTGTGTGTGTTGCTTTGTCATGGCTGTTGTTGTTTGGATGGTTTGTGTGTGGTGTTTTGTCATGGCTGTTGTTGTTTGGCTGGTGTGTGTGTGGTGCTTTGTCATGGCTTTTGTTGTTTGGATGGTGTGTGTGTGTGGTGCTTTGTCATGGCTGTTGTTGTTTGTATGGTGTGTGTGTGGTGCTTTGTCATGGCTGTTGTTGTTTGTATGGTGTGTGTGTGGTGCTTTGTCATGGCTGTTGTTGTTTGGATGCTGTGTGTGTGTGGTGTTTTGTCATGGCTGTTGTTGTTTGGAT
Organism: Flabesymbios commensalis; assembly: GCA_964017125.1. Lineage (NCBI taxonomy): Eukaryota > Metazoa > Annelida > Polychaeta > Terebellida > Flabelligeridae > Flabesymbios > Flabesymbios commensalis. The sequence goes on along the minus strand of OZ024916.1, from coordinate 60,414,116 downwards.
GGTGTGTGTGTGTGGTGCTTTGTCATGACTGTTGTTGTTTGGATGGTGTGTGTGTGGTGCTTTGTCATGGCTGTTGTTGTTTGGATGGTGTGTGTGTGGTGCTTTGTCAAGGCTGTTGTTGTTTGGATGGTGTGCGTGTGGTGCTTTGTCATGGCTGTTGTTGTTTGGATGGTGTGTGTGTGGTGCTTTGTCATGGCTGTTGTTGTTTGGATGGTGTGTGTGGTGGTTTGTCATGGCTGTTGTTGTTTGGATGGTGTGTGTGTGGTGCTTTGTCATGGCTGTTGTTGTTTGGATGGCGTGTGTGTGGTGCTTTGTCAAGGCTGTTGTTGTTTGTATGGTGTGTGTGTGGTGCTTTGTCATGGCTGTTGTTGTTTGGATGGTGTGTGTGTGGTGCTTTGTCATGGCTGTTGTTGTTTGGATGGTGTGTGTGTGGTGCTTTGTCATGGCTGTTGTTGTTTGGATGGTGTGTGTGTGGTGCTTTGTCATGGCTGTTATTGTTTGGATGGCGTGTGTGTGGTGCTTTGTCAAGGCTGTTGTTGTTTGTATGGTGTGTGTGTGGTGATTTGTCATGGCTGTTGTTGTTTGGATGGTGTGTGTGTGGTGCTTTGTCATGGCTGTTGTTGTTTGGATGGTGTGTGTGTGGTGCTTTGTCATGGCTGTTGTTGTTTGGATGGTGTGTGTGTGGTGCTTTGTCATGGCTGTTGTTGTTTGAATGGTGTGTGTGTTGTGCTTTGTCATGGCTGTTGTTGTTTGGATGGTGTGTGTGGTGCTTTGTCATGGCTGTTGTTGTTTGGATGGTGTGTGTGTGGTGCTTTGTCATGGCTGTTGTTGTTTGGATGGTGTGTGTGTGGTGTTTTGCCATGGCTGTTGTTGTTTGGATGGTGTGTGTGTGGTGCTTTGTCATGGCTGTTGTTGTTTGGATGGTGTGTGTGTGGTGCTTTGTCATGGCTGTTGTGGTTTGGATGGTGTGTGTGTGGTGCTTTGTCATGGCTGTTGTTGTTTGGATGGTGTGTGTGGTGCTTTGTCATGGCTGTTGTTGTTTGTATAGTGTGTGTGTGGTGCTTTGTCATGGCTGTTGTTGTTTGGATGGTGTGTGTGTGTGGTGCTTTGTCATGGATGTTGTTGTTTGTATGGTGTGTGTGTGGTGCTTTGTCATGGCTGTTGTGGTTTGGATGGTGTGTTTGTGGTGCTTTGTCATGGCTGTTGTTGTTTGGATGGTGTGTGTGGTGCTTTGTCATGGCTGTTGTTGTTTGGATGGTGTGTGTGTGTTGCTTTGTCATGGCTGTTGTTGTTTGGATGGTGTGTGTGTGGTGGTTTGTCATGGCTGTTGTGGTTTGGATGGTGTGTGTGTGTGGTGCTTTGTCTTGGCTGTTGCTGCTTGGATGGTGTGTGTGTGGTGCTTTATCATGACTGTTGTTGTTTTCGGCTGTGAATGACCTATTTCTATCCTGTCCAGTATCTGTGTAACCAGTGGATATAATGTTTATTTCTTTTCTAATCCAGGTATTTCAACTGATATAGAAACAGATCGTCAGACTATCGATTACCGAGATGGTATTACAATTCGCTGACAGGAAGATTATTCTATTTCAGATGTCATAATGTATTGTGATAATCTAATGTCATCTTACGGGTAGTCTACTCTATAAAACAACGTTTCAGATTTATTTTGCATTTGTAAGTGGCAATTAAATGTACGCAGCTGTCTACAACAAGGCTACAAAGCGTCAAATAATTAGTTTTTATGTATTACTTTCTACTCTATAATTATTAGATTTGACATCCAGCTGACTGAATTGATTGATTGACGATATTCAGTGAATGACGATATCTTAGATGGCGAGATTTATTTTGTTTATGAACCGTCGCCTGTTTATCACATGGATGGTGGTAATGAGAGATTTGTCCATGTTTACGGCGGTTTCTAGTTCACCACGGGCTTATCCTACTGCACGTTTATCAAGCAGACATTTATTTAGTGATCAGCGAGGTACATACAAACGTACAAATAATGTGAGGTACAATACGGAACCCACTTTGGTAACAAATCCAAAGACCAAAGTGGACTTCACTAGATTATCAGCTCCATTATGCCCTGACAACAACAAGATATATAAAACAATTAAATTCCCGGAATGTGTTTATAACGGAAGTGAAGAATCACCAGACCTAACTTTGGCTCCTGAGAGCAACACTAATGAATTAACAAACACTATATCTGAGGCAGAACCACCTGATTTAAGTACAATAGCTGACATAGGACAACCGGACTTAACAAACATTTTGTCTGATTCAGGATCATACGACTTAAGTACAATGTCCAATATGGAACAACCGGATTCAACAACCAATATGTTAGACTCTGAATCACTTGATTTAAATACAACATCTAAAATAAAGCTACCAGAACAAACAAATACTATGTCAGACTCTGACAAAGCGGACCTGACAGACACTGCGTCTGTGGAACCAATCAACTTAACCACAAACTCTGATGTCGAAAACTTTGGAATAGCAAACACTACATATATCGAACATTCAGAGTTCAACAACATTAGAAGAACAGGCACTGGTGAGTTTATATCTACCGGACCAGACATCATTCATGTACTTTTGTTTCGTGTCTACCACATGGTGTGGTGCATTCACTTTCAAGTGGTTCACAATCCTCCATTATTACCATGGCATAACAATTACACAAATTGTCGCTCCCCCTTAGTAATAAATGACGGGGTGATGGCATTTCGTCCAGAACCGAAGTGGTTCCACGAACACAGATTTATGAAGATAACTGGATCACATGGATTTATACGTGACATTATATGGTGTGCTCAACATGTGTTCAATGATAACTTTATGTTTTATTCTTTTGATACCCTTCTCCTACTTTGTAACAAAACATTTCATCTTTCAGAAAATTATGACACATATTTGAAAGCAGAAGCAAAGAATAAGAAAATGGATATAATAATGAATATGATCCTTCTGTATCATGTGATCTGGTGTATTCAGAATGAATCTATAAGTTTCTATGGGTTACCAGTTTTATATAACGAGATAAAACTGTGCAAATCACCATTGTATCCTTTTAACAATGAATCTATCCAAGAAACTCCTCCACGCTGGTGGGGGTCTGCTGAGGCATTCAACCATAAATTCAAAATCTACATCCCTGATTTTATTGCTTTAATTAAATGTGCCGTGAATAAGGTGTTTAGCCCTGTGAACATGATTCATGCTGACAAACTCATACGAGCTTGTCGCTCAGCTAAGCTTATGTTGTATGATCCAGAGATCATAAAAAGGCAAAGAAAACAACTACAATCTGTGATGTATATATATTGTTCTGTCGGGGGGTTGATGGTTTTGGTGGCAAGTCTGGGGAACTTATTCACGTTCATCATAGCAGTGAGGAAAAAGATGCGTCAAACTTCAGTAGGAATGTATTTAGCCTTACTTGCCTTTTGTGATACAGTATTTATCTATTCGCAACTGTTGCCCCAAATTTTTAATGTTTTCGTAGAAGATGGAAAACATACTATTTCACACTGTAAATTTCTATTATTTTTCTTGCATTTTATAGACCATTCATCGTCTTGGACACGGCTATGTTTTAGTATAGAGAGGTCAATAGCCATTGCTTTACCTCATAAATACGTGATGTTTTTCTCTCGGCGTATTTCTGCTGTCGCCTTAATGGTTTGTGCTGTTCTATTGTTAGGATTCGATTCTTATAATTTTACCCTCAAAGTAGTGGACGATGTTTGTGGTATAGCTGTGAGTTTGATGTTTCACATTGTATGGACTTGGCTTGAATTAGTGGTGTCGACCATAATACCATTTATTGGTATCCTTGTTAGTAATATGGTCATGCTGTATTGTGTGTGGAGAGCCCGGAAGCAGAGACTAGAAATGACAGACGCCATCTCTTCTATTCATAATATTACAATAATGTGGTTATCTGTATCGTTCTTCTTTCTTTTTACAACTTCTCCAGTCAGAATATACCCGCTAATCGTTAAAAGCGGCAGCATGTATTCGTTTGCTTGGTATAACAGTCCAGAGAGACAAGATGTCAAACTCATGATTGCGTTGCTGCAATTTGTAAACAATTCGTGCAACTTTTTCAT